>VWYI01004828.1:3494-25575 GCA_013399455.1 Anthoscopus minutus | reverse complement strand
GACTAGAGATTGGAGAATAAGGTGACCTCCTCTCCAATTCAACTGGTTAATTGAAAAGTCCATCAAAATGATCTCCTCAAAGAGGTATGCCGAAAACCAATTTGTTTATGGAACATTCATGGGAAAGTGGATTACAACTATGAAAACAAAACATCAGAAAACTTCAGAAAACACCAGAAGTCTTATCGTTTTCAGGGCTATAGTCTTAATCTTCCTTTTACCCTTAATATATTTGTAAAAACATTTTTATTATCCTTTACAGAAGTCGCCATTATAAGTTTGAACTGAGCTTTAGCCTCCCTAACTTTTTTCCTACATGCTTAAGTAGCCCCCTTAAATACTTCCTGAGAGATCTGACCCTTCTTCCAAAGATGATATATCCTCCTTTTATATCTAAGTTCCTTCAAAACCTCCTTGCCTATCCAAGCTGGGCATTTACCTTGTCGACTTTCGGCACACAAGGACAGTCTGTTCCTGTGCCCTCAAGATCTCTGTTTTGAAGTGCGCCCTTTCCTGAACTCCTTTGTATTTAAGGGCTACTTCCCAAGGAACTCTCGGAATAAGTCTCCTAAGTAGGCCAATGTCTGCTCTCTGGAAGTCAAATGTAAGAGTCTTATTGGTGTTCCTCCTCATTTCATCAAATATTGAGAGCTCTACAATTTCATGATCATTCTTCCCCAAGCAGCCTCTGACCATCACATCTCCCAGCAGCCTATCTCTATTTGCAAACAGCAGGTCTAACATAGTCCCTCCCCTAGTGGGTCCACCCACCAGCAGCAACAAAAAGTTGTCCTCCATGAACTCTAAGAACTTCCTGGACTGCCTCTTTTCTGCTATGTTAAGTTCCTAGCAGATGTCTGGCAGGTTGAAGTCACCTAGAAGAGCAAGGGCTGATGATATGAAACATTTTCCACCCACTCATAGAATAAGTTGTCCACCTCTTCTTCCTGGCTGAGTGGATGATAACAGACTCCCAGCAGGATGCCAGCCTTGTTGGACTTCCCCTGAATTCCTACCTATAGGCATTCAACTCCATCATCACTAGTTTCAATACTCATGGCATCAAAATACTCCCTAATATAAAGGGCCACCCCTCCACCTCTTCTCCCTTTCCTGTCTCTTCTGAAGAGCTGTAGCCATCCAGTGCAGTGCTCCAACTATGTGAGTCATCCCACCATGTTTCTCTGACAGCAACTACATCACAGCTCTGCTGCACCATGATCTCCAGCTCTCCTTGTTTGTTACCCATGCTGCAAGCATTGGTGTATGTGCACCTCAGCTGGGCTGCTGATTTCACTCCTAACTCAGGCTTACCAGCCTTGGGCCTGCTTCCAAACAGCCCAGATGCACCCCCTTCCCCCTTGAGACCTAGTTTAAAGCCCTCTCAACCAGGTCTGCCAGTTTGTGAGCTAAAAACCTTCTGCCCCTAACAGAGAGATGGAGCCCATCTGGTTCCAGTAGAGCAGATGCCATAAAAGTTGCCCCATGATCAAAGAATCCAAAATTTTGCTGATGACACCAACCCTTTTTCCACTTGTTAATGATGTGAGTTCTTTTATTTCTTTCATCATTTTTCTCTGCCACCAAAGGGACTGAGCAGAACACCACCTGTGCCTCTGTCTATCGACCACTTGACCCAGCACCCTAAAGTCCCTTTTAATTGCCCTGACACTCCTCTTTTCAATCTCATCACTGCCAGCCTGGAGTATCAGCCCAGGAAGTCTCTCAGTGCTATTTTGTACCAGGGCCCCAGGGAGACTGCAGACCTCACTGTGGGTCTGGTGGACAAATGGGGCCCTCTGCTCTCCTCAGAAGGGAATCGCCCACTACAATTACCTTTCTTTTCTCCTTGATATTAGAGGTGGTGATCCGTCTTACAGATGAGTAATAATTGGGAGGCTCATTGGGCAGATAATTGTCTTCTAAATTATCTAGCTGGATCTCTAGATTCAGAGACTCATATCTATTCTGAAGTGAAACCAGGCTAGGGGATGGGGGTCTGGAGGAAGTTTTGTTATTATTACCTCCCTGAGCAGGAATCCTTTTCCACTCCCCTTCATCTACTGGGTGCCCTTCTATTGCCTGAGGGTGAGAGGCATGAGTCCTCTGACTCTCGGTGGGCCTCCCTAAAAGGTGTAAGGGCTGAACTCCACCAGTCTATTTCCCTTTCACTTTCTCCGATACTCCTTCATCTTTGAGCTTCCTCCCTAAGCTCAGCCACTAGCAAAAGGAGGTCATTCACCTCTTCACACTGTAGGCAGGCCTCCTCCACAAGACCCCCTGAAGCCACTGATAAGCTCAAACATTCCAGGCAGGAATGGGTCTGTACAGACACATCCTTTTTGGAGGGTTCCACTTGGTCACATACACTTGTATCAACCACAGTTTTTGACCGTGTTAGAACCATTACCAGCAGAAAGCCCAAAATCAAGCAGCCAACAGAAACCCCTCAAACAACACACAGCACACCTTACTAGCAGGAAAACCTGCAACCCTGCCTGCTCACCATGCCTGCGTGAACTGCAGGGCAAACTGCCTTGACCACACCCCAGAGACGTGCCACGCCCTTGTTTGCCCGCTGCTCTTTGCCGCGCTCCAGGTCAACGCACTCACCAGAGGCCTTTTATGAATAGTCACTGAGGAGCAAAGTAAGCTCCTCCTCCCATCCCTGAGCGACTCCCAATGCGATTTCTGTGGGTGGTTTTCTTCTTTCTTCCTAAATATCAACCAATGTCAAACCAGTACACCATCCCAGAGGCTGGATCCTCAGCAGGGTTCTGTCAGAGAAGTTCTAAAATCAGTTTGTCCCAGAATTGTTATGTGCATTTAAAATACAAAAAAATAAGATCCAGAGCCCAACAAACAACCTCTCTTGCTTTGTTTGGTTGGGTTTTTGTTTGTTTGTTTGTTTGCCTGCTTGTTTGTTTGTTTGTTATCTTGTTTTGGTTGGTTTTTTTGGTTTGGTTTGGTTTTTAAACCTGAGCTACCTGGACTTTCCATGCAGGCTTATT
This sequence comes from Anthoscopus minutus, assembly GCA_013399455.1. NCBI lineage: Eukaryota > Metazoa > Chordata > Aves > Passeriformes > Paridae > Anthoscopus > Anthoscopus minutus. The sequence goes on along the minus strand of VWYI01004828.1, from coordinate 22,564 downwards.
GCTGTTCAAATATTAAACTAAAGGGATCATAATACACTTCATACCCAAATGCGTGCTCCAGTATTTGGTCAAAGTCTCAACAGTAAATTTCCTAATTGCTAAGTATTTCCTGACAGATTCAAATAGTGATTTGAATATTTGAATGTATTTGAATTCAAACAGTGATTTCAAATGGTGAACATTTACAGAGCACATTTTAGGCAAGGTATGCCCTAGGCAGACCAGAAGCTCAGTGTACCAGCTGGACAGAGGACTTGTTCCTGCCAGACACAGTTGCTGAAACTCAGAACAATCTGCCTTCTGAACTCAGCAGAGTTCAAGCTCAAGCACTCTGAATGACAGGAAAGCATGACTCAGATGAAGTGTTCTTGTCAAATGTTGCTATGCCCAGCACTCCATTCTCAGTTTGTATACCACCAGAAACAAATATTAAAGGAAGCACTGGTGATTTGGCTAGAAATGCTAGTAAGTAGAATACTTATATATTTTTAAGTATTTTCCAAATGTTTCATATTTTTCAATGGAGAAAAACGTAAAAAATTTATATACAAATCTCAATAGAGGCTGGCAATTTAGTAGTATAGTGCTGCTAATTTATTTGAGAAAAGTTATTACACCATGCCAAGGACTTTGTTAAGGACATATGCATGGAAAACACAATAGGTTTCTTGCAATATGTACTTAAGTAGAAGTACTTATGTACTTCTAATCTCTCCATATCTCCTCAGTGCAAACTCTGACACTCAGAACTTGGTTATAAATCCAACCAACAAGTGCTTCACCTATCACATGATGGCTGCACTAACCGGAAAAAAGTGGTAATAATCGTGCTTCTGCTTTTATGAAAAACATCAGCAGAGATAATTTTTGTCATCCAAAACATCTTGACTGCTATAAAAAAGGGTTGAAAAAATCTAGATTAGGTTTTTGTGCTTTCAAGAGAAGTTTCAAGAGAATAATAGCAAGTTCAGTTCAAATGAGCTAGAAAAGTTATAAAGCAACTTTATCTATCTCCGATTCTTTGAAAAAACCCAAAACCAATCTATAATTTTATTCAGCATAAGATAGAATTCACATTTTTAAATATAACCTGTAGATTTTTATATGGCTGAAAAAATGTATTCATATATATATATATATATATATATATCTGCAGTAACAACCAAACAATCTTGTATATAACTTTTTTTGAGTATTTCACCTCTGTAGATGAAAGGTTTGCTTATGCATTAAATAGAATAGAAAAAAAATTGCCAAAACAAGGACTTCACCCCAGGAAAAAATGTGTTATGATGATAATTCTATGCTTGCTGTCCAGAGTTGTGCAAATCTCCTTCAATATTACTCTGATGACTTGTGTCTACAAATGCTTTTTCTGTCTTTTGGTTTTCTGGAAAATGTTTTCAAAAAAACAATCACATGGAAGATGTTTAAGATAGCTATGTTTTTGGAAAGTCACATCTGTGAATTTGAAAACAAATGCACCTATTGACAGAGAAGATAAATTTTTAGAACATTATCTTACTCACTGTTTTGCATAGTGTATTTGTTTTTATTATTGCTTAGGAAGTTAATTGGATAACTTTGTATAGCTGCAAAAAATCCAGCCATTGTTACCTCCCTGTTTCTTTAGTTTTCTCAAAAACTAACCTTGCTATGCATGAATTATACTTGAAAATAAATTAAAATCTCAAACCTAAATAGTTGAAAACTCAGTCTGGTGTATGGTCCACTGGTAATTTCTAAAGATCAAGAGCTGTGAAAGTCTGTTCTCTTACTCAGGAAAGGGCCTCTCTGTGAGTGGGCAAAGCCTGACGCAACTTAGACAGGGGAAGTGTGTGCATGCCAAGGACCCTTAAGTCACTGTGTACTTCAAAGCTGTAACTTGAGCTTCCCCAGGGACTTAGAAATAAATCAAATAAACCAGGCTGAGGCAGCAGGTGAGGCAGGACAGGCGAGTGAAAGAGATGGGGAAAAAGAAAGTGCTGTGATACTGAAATGTTCAAGGAAACAGAGTTGCCCTGCTGCCCAGTCTACAAAAGTGAAATTACAGCAGTTGACTCCAAAAGTGCTTTCTTCACTCAAGCAACTGAGCTGTGGCATCGTCAAATAGAGGTAACATTCATGGAGCCATGCTGCACTTACTGCTTCGCTCATAATTTCTTCCTAGTCACAGAGTTCTGAGAGTTTCGGTTTTTTATTTTTTGAGCTATGCAAGAAGATGTCACACAGATACTACTAATTTACTTTTTTATTGGTGACATTCACCTCAGTCTGGATCTCCAGGAGTCCAGCAACAGAGATGCAGGAGGACACAGGAGAGGCCAATAGACTTATCAAGGACTAAGGACCCCTCTAACTTAAGACCAGATCTTGGACTCCTACACACCTAGAAGTGGAGCACTGGACTTAGATTTACAGATGACTGTTTCACAACACAATAGTTCATGCAATGTCTGATACGATTTGTAAAACACGGCTTGTTCAAAGACAAGCTAGGTGCTCTGTATCAGTCATGACTAGCAGGCTTATTCATCATACATTCATCTTTCCCCTTGGTGAATCTCAGCCTATGCCTCCACATTGCTATGGTGCCGTGAACATAAGGCTATAATTGACAAAGCTGACCCATGTAAATTCACTTTGTTTTCTGAAAGCTGAACCTGGCAGATCATACAACAAGGGAATAACCTGTTCAAGGGGAGCTAATTTTGCAGAGACCAGCCCTATAGCATTGACTATTCTTTTTAACTGGAAGACTAGATGAGAAAGGGTTAGTAATTTTAAGCTAAATAAAAATTAATAAAGATGTGGGAAGGAGAGTCTGGGTATCATAAATACTTCTCTGCTGAGTGTTAGGGAAAGGAAAAAAAATAATGAGTGGGTAGGCAATAAATTATTAAGCTATCGTTCAGAAAATCTAGACAGGGGAATTAAGAAGGAAAGGAATAAAATTCTTAAGGATTTATTTTATTGACTAGTTTCCAACTTAGAAGAAGGATAGAACTTAACCCTTCATTTTGAGGCAATGGTTCTAGCTTGTTTTGTTCCTTATAAGGCATTGCTGATGTTTGTTATTTTCTTATTAATCATCTTCATCTTCTATTCAGGCCTGTATAACACAGAAAAATACCATAGCACCTGATGAATGGCCAGAACCACGGCATTACCTGCAGCTGCATAAGACAATTACTGCTTCTTTAGACATAAGCAGTCCTAGCATACAGAGATGCAGGATCAAGGGCACTCCCAGACACCATCCCATGTGAAGGATGGCAAGTGATACCACCAGAGAAAGTGAGCCCTGCCAGCCTCTGTGCTCTCCTAATTCCAAACTCTGGCCATAACACTTGCCCAAGAAAAATGGGCTGCTGCTGTGGCTGCAGCCTGTGAGCTGCTGACCTAAGGCAACTGAGAAGTCACTTCAACTTACACCAGATGTGTTGTCTTTTAGAGATCAAAGGGATTTTGTGGGGTGAGAGGAGACCTTTTATCATTTCTTACTAGCAAATGGCAGTGTAAATCCCCTCTCTGGACATGAACTGGAAAATCTGGAAACTATGCAGAGGGTTATAACAAATGTCCATGAGGCCTTCCCGTCCTTCTTGACCACAGCTGGTGGAAATATTGTTCAGAGAGGAAGAGTCCTGGACACTCCCATTTTCATACCAGTGATCCTTCTACACTTCCTCTGCTGTACTTTCACTGTCAGAAGACAAGGCCATGGTCATCAGTATTGCATATCCATCTTGATGAACTAACACTGGTGGTGTTGGAGCAGCACCATCACTCCTTGCTTCTGAACTCAGCAACCACAGTACGCCAGAACCAGCTGATGGCAGAAACCCCACGATTATGATGAATCTGGCCAATCAGTTGAGACTCTCACAGTTTTAGCAAGAGACTGCTGAGAGTGGCATGGCATGACTTGAGATGAGCCCTGAAACACTGAGGCAAACCATGAGCAATTCTTTAAGAGCCAGTCATGCCAATCAATGCCCACTGACTCCTGTACAGGTCATAATCTTTGCTCTTTCTTTGCTACCCCACTGTGCAAGCAGAAGGAAATTCAAGTCACACCCTGAGCCTCTATAGAACAAAATCTGACAAAGTAGTGAAAACTTTTCTTGGCTTCTAAAAATAAGACACCAAATTTTGTATTGAATTTATTAAGGTGTACTATTTTTTTGCTGAGTGGACCCTAAATGAAGGAACTCTCAGCAGAGGAAGGGAGGTGAGAGTACAGAGCAGTAACTTTTCAAACTTCTGCCTCAGTATACTTCCCATGTTATTTTTAGTGCCTTTAGTTCTCATATTTGCCTACTCTCTTCTGCCTCCACCCGCTTTTCTACTTTCCTTACATGGGTGGCATATTGCTTTCCTCTTAAATGTTCAAATATTTAGAAATGCCAAGATAATTTAGAAGATCTTGGAAGTGACGTTCTGAGAGTCCTTGGGACAGTAGCTGTTAACAGCCATTCTTGTTTGAGAAGTTGGTCTGGGAGTTTTAAGTCAGTTGTACCCATTTGAGATGATTTTATGTTATCATATGTAAGAAAATAAGCTAAATTTATTGAATGAATTTGTGAAGAAAAAATAACAAGCAACATATGTAATAACATGGCCTACTGGCAGCTCATCAACCAGGTTCAACCAACAACTCATGTGGAAATCAGCAGAAGGGAAAGAATATCTGGTCCAATTCTACCGTTAATTTAATTGAATGATTGTAAAGTCTCAGCTCAACTTTTTTGATGAAAATAGTAAAAGGCAAGCCTGACTTCAGTTTCTCTTAGATGCCTGGCATTCTGATGGGGACTTTTACATGGCACAGCCATCTCTATGAATCAGTACTGAAATAAAACATGGAGAAAATATGTTCATTTACTAGTGATTTTGAAGATCTAAGTATTTCTGATAGTATTGTATCAATGAATCAAGTGTTATTTTCTTAGGCTGCTGAGAGTTGAACTTTATTTGACAAATCTACTTGCATCTCACTGATTAAAATTAAGTTGCAGTTTACCTAATTAAAAAAAAATAAAACAACCCTACTGCCTTATGCTGAAGATAGAATTTACAAATATTCTCAAAAAAATCTTTTCCCAAAAGCAAAAATGTGTAAAATTGAGATTCTTTCTTTCATACAGAAGATAAACCATTGAAAAAAAACCCAATCTGAATCTTCATTTTTATTTTAAAGCCAATTCCCAGATGAATTTATCATATTACAGATGAATCAATGACATATCAAAGTACAGTGGGAACTTAGGAACCTAAATAATTTTCTAGACCAACATCTTTAAGTCTCTATTCAGGTGTTTTTCAGTCTAACTCAGATACTAGATACTAAAGAATTTTTGTGGAGCCACACATGTTTAAGATTAACTTGTCAATGGAGTGCTAGCTTCTAACTTCTGAAAAACCAAAAACCTAAAAGGTGAAGTGGCCCAAAGACCTTTAATGCCTTCCAACACCAGGGTCCAACTTATATGTGAGGATGGCTAGAATAACTCCCATTGCTGCCTTAAAGACATCCAGCTGTCCCAGAGCAAATGAAGCTGCTTATGCAGCAGCTGGCTCTCTGCCATGCCTTACAGGCCACCACACAGAGTTTAAATCAATACTTCAAAGCCAAGTTTCCACCCTCCTTAATGCTCCATGCTGCCATGGCTACTCTGCATTAAAAAGAAAATAAAAAAGTGGTTTTTAACTGCTGGGATTTGTACCCAGTCCTAAATAGCCACTTTGCCATATGCAGCTCTGGGTGTTCAAGATGGTAACAGAACTGTTATCAAGCCTTAGCAAAGACTGACAACACCTACCAGTTAAGTTTGGCTTTTCTGTCCATTGTACACTTATTGCAAAAATGAATCAAAGCACCATGGCCCCCCAATGAAAAATGCCTTTTCCAAAACCATTTATGTGAATAAGCAAGTGTCCTCAAAAAGTCTTTCAATGCGAAGTATACAATCATTCATTCTTAAACTGAGTAATGACTTTGCTTTTAATCTTTGATCCTATTGTCCTCAGCTAATGAGAAGCAATATTCTGTTTGGAAAGGGTGTAAAGGGTTTATGTAATTGTCTTGTCTTGCAAAGCCCCATAAAGTATTAAATCCTTAACCATCTAAAAAATGGTGACATATGTGTTCAGAACAAGTTTAGTGCTGCTTTCTGTTTTAGTGATTGGTGTTTCCCTTTCCATTCCTGCACACAGCTTACTTTCAAAAGAATAGATCTTAAGGGCTTTTGTTTACACAAAATAACTTTAAAGACAATATCACCATCATCTTAGGATTTGAAAATAGGTGGCAAACTCCTACTGCTGCTGAGTGTCCTCAACAAGGTCCCAGGATCCTGAAATGTAGGCCTAGGGAAACTGTGTTCTCTCCTTTGCCTCGTCTGCCACAGGCATGCAAGTCTGCCTCAAATTTGAAGGTCTTATAAGCATTTCTTGAGTTTTCTGACCCAGTAATTAAAAAGCAGCTTGTGAATCCTATCTGGGCCAGTGTGAAGGACATCTTAAATGATGACCCTGGCAATGAACAATCACCTGTGGCTGCCCTCCTTGCTAGAGTGGATGCATTTCTCCTTGTACACATTCTTTGGGGAAAAGGAAAAGGAAATGGGAAGGTGAATAGGGAGCGGAAGGATGAAGGGAGATGAGGGGAGGGGAAGGAAGGGCAGGGAAGGGAGGGACCTCCTCCTCTTTCTTCTTCACTGGCATTGGTGACTGTATTGTTGTTCCTCTCACATATTCTCACTCCTCTCTTCTTTGACTGCAATTACATCTGTGCAATAACTTCTCTTTTCTCCTTAAACAGCCTGTCACAGAGGTGTTATTAGTTGGTTCTGCCTTGACCTTTCTGTCCCTCTGCTCTAAACTGCCACCCAAAAAAGCCAAACCCCAAGCTCACTGTGGTCGCAAAAATCCCTAAGAAAAGGGTCTTACACTGTTACATTTGGAACATGTACTAGAAGATGGAACATGTATTCTCCTTGAGGCAAATAAGGAAAAAAAAATAAAACTCAAACAAACAAAAACACCAAGTTAAAATGAAAAAAATTGTGTTCAATAATTCTGTTTGCTTGTAAGTGTATTGGGAAGTGCCCCAAATTTCTTTTCCTCAGCTACCATGTCCTGGGATAAAGTAGGTCAGGACAGAAACTCTCATATGCTATTGTACAGGTTTTGTGTGGCCAGGTTTTGGTAGCAGAGTGAGGGGTCCAGTGGGTGTCTTCTCTGAGAAGATTCTGCCACTATGGACCTGCCACTGGCCAAGACCAAGCCCATCAGTGACAGTGATATCATCTTTGTGATAACATATTTAAGAGTAAAAAAAATTAAATTATGGCACAGGAATAATTGCAGTTGGAGAAGAGTGAGAACTCATGAGAGGAACCACTCTGCAGACACCCAGGTCAGTGGAGGAGAGTAGGAGGTGCTCTAGGCACCAGAGCTGAGATTCCTGTGCAGCCAGTGGTGAGGACCATTGTAAGACGGCTGCACCCCTGCAGCCCATGCAGGACCATGGTGGGGCAGAGATGCATCTGCAGCCATGGAGGATCCCACGGCAGAACAGATGGATGCCCACGGACCTCCCAGAACAGGGGGATGTGGGTAAGGAAAGGTGGGTATTCACTATTTACATGCAGAAGCCTCACAGATGGGATTACAAATCCTGGAGCTGTAACAGTGCTGTATTGTACCCCTGTAACAACACCCCTGCATTGCAAGAGTGTGTGCTCTGTCACAAGCACCTGCCTCCTGAGACCGGGACAAAACATCAGCAAAGCAATGGACAGCGCATCAGCTGCCATGGAAGATTCACTGCTGATGGTCCAGGAGTGCCAGAGTTTGGAATTGCAGGAGAAGCCAACAGGGACATGAAGTCCTTGAGTGCTATCTCTGACTAAGGGAGGGCAGAGCACCTGGTTCAGAGAAATTTTTGGTTTAATTTAAGAGCTGTTATAGACCTGATAGGTTTCAGATTTTAGGAGCATGATTTCAATGAAGTGATCAGGGACTAAAGCCTGCAAGAATGAGAAAAAAAAAGCTAATGGTTTGGCAATAGGTTTTGGTTGTAGACATGATGTTTTGGAACTGAAGGCAAGACATTTTTGAGAAGTACTGTGCTTCATAATTAACTGAAGAATTTTACAAAAATGTGTACTCCTTGTTATATTTAAAAATATTACAGCCAAAATTTTCCAGTGGAAAGGTTTTATTATCTGGTATTTTATTTCAGCTCAACATGATCAATGCAGTTTGACAGTAAGAATAAGAAATTCACACAAAGTAAAGACAGGTGGAAAATGATATGACAAGTGGGAATATTATTGACATGCTATTAATATACATAAGATGCAAGAAAAAATCTTCATTAAGTTATTACGCTGTAGAAAATGAGGAAATTTTGTAAGGCTCATTGCAACACTGTTAAATGTCTAGTGGGATATCTAGAGATAGAAAAAAAATAAAAATGTAGAAAGGGAAATTTTGGTGGAAGAACAAAAACTTTCTCAAAGAAAAGTTGTAGACCAAGATTCTTGGTCTTAGACCAAATGTAAATCGTCAGTGATCAATCTAGTAAACAAACTAGTAGAAAACCCAACTTTAAGATGTATTCAGTGGCTTAAGATAAATGTAATGCAGATAAGAATCCATGTTCTTATAGATATGGAGAACTTGACAGTTTTCCCTAAAAATATTTCATTCTTTTTTTTTTCATTAAAACTGAAAAATACATCCATTTCACCGGTTTCCATAAAAGCCTCAGAAATAAAGCTCACACTTGGTATTTGCAGTTGATCTAGCTCTGGTGTTTACTGATTCTTTAGTAATATTTTCAGTTAGAAAAGTAAAATTTTTCAGAAAATAACTGAAGATTCTTTCCGTTCTAAAGGAAACATTTTCAGAAGACATTATGCCCCACAGACATTGCAATGACACTGAAACAGCTTCACAGGATTTCTCTAAATCCATTTGTATCCATTCATCAGTATAAATGTCAAGCTCTTTCTCATTTGTTCAAACCTCAATGCAGCCTACTTTTCACTTAGTTACCTTTACACAGCTGTATCCCCATACAAATGGTAATCCACATGACCTGACTTTGTATTACAAAGTTATTCCTGAAGGAAAAAATGGGATATGAAGTTGGCAACATCTGTCTCTGCTTCAGGTCTGTATAGCTGTGATAGTCATTGGAGAACCCAGAGCCTGCTGCTTTCCCAGGGTAATTAAGATTGCTACTGTGTACAGCAAGTAGAGGAACTCCCTCTATTTTCTTTTTTTGAATCATTCTAGTATTTCACTGGCAGCATATTGCTAAAGATGGAACCAAAGACTAGAGAAACTATGCAATAATAAAAAAAATAATAAAACCAAATATACTTAGGGGTGTGACCATTAATATTAAAAAGCACTTGCACAAAGTGCATATGATAAGCAGCAAGAGCACAAAACTTCTCCCATCAATAGCGTACATTCAGCAAGGACATTCCATTTGGATGCACAAATTTAACATCACAAGGCACTGGATAATTTCACTAAGTTCTGAAGCATAAAAATTTTTTCTTCGACACTGTCACCCCTGTGCACAACAACTTCTGGTCAGAGTCCGTGAACTGAGCATGAATGGTGCCCTGCATGGGAAGCTGAAGTCTCTGCCCTGGGAGCTTCAAACAGAGGAACAAATGTTCAGCTGAAGGGAAGGTGTGTGGCTGGCAGGGTTTTTGCTGAGTGGAGGGTCCTTGCTGGCAGTGCAAACACACACAAGCAGCAAAGGGCCATGTGGAGAGAGATGGCGACACTCACCCATATTGTGTGCAGTACAGAGTTCTTCTTCAGCACAAACAAGGACCTGCAAAGCCTCCCACAGACAAAGTATCTCTTGTCTTCCTTTGGGTTACCCTTCCCTTCCATGGTCCACTCCTGCCCATGCCTCCCCCTTTTATCTTCTCTTGCTGAGAAGATAAACCTCTTTGAAACAGCTTGTTTCCAGATACAAGCTCCAAGCTCCATATCAGTAGCTTTTTGCTCCTCTTCAAGGGCCAAGCAGAGAATGGCACACGTGGTTTGCCCTACAATTCTACCTTCCAACACTCACTGAAACCCCACAGAATCTACTCTCCCCCAGACAAACTCACTTTTGCATCCCTCTGTTTAATGTGCTGAATTACCAGCTTGTCTGGCCCTGTCATTTTGCACTGGTTAGATGTCTGGGACCAGTACTTCCCTGGACTTTCTGACAAGCTGGTACCAGTGCTCCATCTGCACTGCCCACCAGCACTGCCATGTACCATGAGAAAAACCTCCTAAGTCCAAATCTAACCACATTGTGGTATTAATAAACTGCACTTTGAGCACCAAAGGATGACAAGATCATGTTAACTATTTCTGTGGTCTAGGACAATCCAAAAGCACAAATGACATCACTTTATGTGTCTCTTGCCAGGAGTCTTTGAAACTACTCTAAAGCAAGTCAATAAATGAAAATCAATATTTGTCGCCTGTGTGTTTGAAAGCAGAAAAGAAATATCATTAAAAAAAAAATCTGTACAAACCATCAGCTGCACTTGTGCCACATAAAAGAGCTTTAAAACATGTTACTTAAGTGCAGAAAACAAAAAAATTCAAACCGTGTTAGTTTAATATTTCAGCTCCTTAACTTCTTTTTTGGAGGGGGGGATAGATTTTTTTTTAAAACAAAATTAAGTTAGAGCAGGGTTGAAAGGGTAAGTGGGGAAATTCCAACTTAGTCTGATTTCAGAGGAACTTTGTGACATCCACATGCCAGACACATAATTTCTATTCTGTGCATGTATAGCTGGGCACTCTCCATCACACTATCACCAAGTAGGGTGCCTAGTGATCTTCCCAATACCTAACTTCACAGCACAGCTGGATTGACTCACTATTTACTATTTACCTATTTACTTACAGAGTTTTTCTGTCAGAACAGCAGCAGCCAGTGGGGAAGAGACACCAGAGACCATCAATTATGCTCCATGCTACAGCTGGGATGTGGTCTTGTGGGATTGCTCTCCTAGTCCCTAAAAGAGCACTTTGCAAATGGACTGGAAACTGAGGATCCCCTTGCTCTTGCTCAGCTGCTTGGTGGCTGATGCATGAGGAGGTTGGCTGCATCCACACAAGAGTTGGGGCACCAGTGGGGTTCATGCTCCAGGCTGTTTTCTGAGTTCCTTCTCCCAGACTGCTGTCTTTTTGGCACCTGGTGCTGGGGGATGGAGGGCTGGACACAACCCACATGCTTCAAAGGCCTGCAATCTGAAAGCTACGCTTTTGCAGGAGGACTTTATTCCTCTCCTCCACCTTTCCTCTGCTGCCGCAAAAGCTGCTGGCCAGCACAGTGGTAACAGAGCAGCTCCACGGCATCAGGAGCAAAGGAACCGCTATTCTCTCTTGATCCGTCATCTCTACCTTGCTAACTGACTGGGGCAAACAGAGTTTCTGCCTGATTCCCTCTCTGTTCTGAGCCTGTGAGGCTTGGCGTGTAGGATGCAAAGGCATCATGCAGTGGTCAAAATCATGTGCTAGTAAAAGGAAAATGTCATTGCATGTAATGGTACAAATGCTAAGGACAAGGCATCTCTGTCAATGACTTCTGATGATAGCTTTATAATAACACCAATGTACTAATGATTTTTATGTTGACAAACTTTCTTCAGCTTCTTCATCACACTCTGCCCACAGTTAGTTTAGTAGCATAGAAAGTGAATAAACAACTGATCATGATCCTTTTCTGTCACATAATATGAAGTAACAGTCACAATCTGAAACTAACCAGCTTCCTTCACAAAGGAGGCAGTCTTGTCAGTGAACAAGGTTATCTGGCCCCAAAATGGAAGCCCACCTTTCTCTCAATGCTTTAGCCAAGGCTAAAGGCTTCTGTGGAAGGTAAACAAGCTCAACCAAACACTGCAGTGGTGACTAGACAAAACTCTCTCTTCTGAGTTATGGAACAAGTCTGACTGACAGGTCTAAAATGAGGGGCAGATCTCCAGACCTGGTCAGGAAGCTGGCCTCCAGTTGGGATTGCGTTCCCCTGTAATCTTATGCTAGAGCACTTTTTCTAGCACATCTGAAGAAACTTCTGCAGAGTCTCTCAAAACACATTTCATGTGTCCGCTGTAAATTTAAGATAAAGTATAGAGAGCTTATGCAGAATCTTTCTAGTAATAGCTAATGAGGTGAAAAACTAATAGAAAGATGAAACAGCAAGTTCTTGCACGTTGCAAGTTAAAAATACAGAACAACAGGGAATGCAAACTTCATGTTTCAATAGGCAGGAATAAAAGATTGCTATTGCAGGTTTCCACTTCCACATTTGCTGTTCCAGAACNAACTAATCCATGTCTAGCCAATGTCAGTTTTTGTGGACCAGACAAGGATTTTGTGGATGGTAAAGAAAAAACCCTAGAAAATTCCAGGTAATGAATAAACAGAGCAGAAAGCAAGTATGGTGTGACAGCAGATGCAGCTCAATCACAGAAAACAATAAGGTCGAGTCATATATTATTATGAAAGGCAGATTTAAGTAAACTATGTTACTAGGTTATATAGAAAAAGGATAGCTTAGCAAAAGGCTAAAGCCAGGGCTTTAGTTCATAATTACTAAATAATGCTTACACTCCATCCTAAGACTTGCCAGGAATTTCTGCAGCATGTCTTTCCTCATTTTGCCATGCATGTGCTAAGGGAACAGAGCAATCACGGTGTCACAGCAGTTTCACAAGGTGTACCCTGCATTTTCAGATGTGTTGATCCTAGCTAGACACACACATCCCCTTTCCCTTGCAAGGAAAAGAGCATCTCATGTAATGAGATGACTGAATATGAACATGTGCATGCTTGCGGGTAAAGGCAGGAGACTGGCATGCTGGGGAACACAGCTCAGTCAGACTCAGTGAGGCAGCCTGCAGATCCTTCCTATCTTTACATTAAGAACTTTTACGTGCCTGAGGATACCATCTGAATATTGGATTGTAAACCAAAAAGAAGTTCAGGGACAATTCCAAAAACAAATTAAAGGCAGGTCAGCCTTCACAACCCATAGTAAAAATGATGCTGTTTGCTGTGACTTCAGATGTCTTTTTCATGGCCCTGCCATGCCAATGACTAACTCTCTTTTTTAGACAGAGGTTAACAGTGAATGCCTTGACAAGCTACAGACAAAAGAAGCGACCTTAGTAGGAGAATTCTGTTAAAAAATGGATTTATTTTCTCTGCTTTCCAGAGGAACAACTGCAATTAGCTGTTACAGTAAATCACCAGTTGCTAATTTATGAAGGCTTTAAAACCCTTGATTATCTATGTGAATGATGGATCCCATTGTGCAAGCCACAAAGCACTCTGAGCACAATCCAGAAAAGCTATTAAGCATGTGCTTCATATTAGGCATGCAAGAAAACACAGTAAGATCAACATATCTGAGTTTAGCATATGTTTAAGTGCTTTAGTGGACCAGGGTCAGAGTGCATTGCAACTTGCAGGATGAGATTTTATGAGAAATGCTTGTGTCTGAAAAAAACAGTACATGGTGCAGACCTATTTGAAATAGCAGTCCATTTCCAGATATCTTAAGCTACCATTCTATGTTCCATTCGGTGAAGAAATTCTTCTAAATTAGCAGAACTACAGCTATGTATCTGCATGTGGAGACTGATGAAAGGCATCTCCTATTCACCTGCCCTGTCTACCTCTGAACTAGAGTACCAAATACAGAAAATTAATCCAACACACAGCAGGATCTTCCTTTGCATTTTACAGGACCTTGACATTATCCATGTACCATGCCTACATTTCATGTGGTCTAACTGTCTTGACAGTCAGGTATCTATATCTAGCTTCAGGAAGATAAGGAAAAAAGTATACAATAAGAAAGGTAATAAAATAACTACAGAGCCTACTTAAAATACAAAGGAAGGGGATTGCAGCCATTCAGCCCTCCCTTTGCCCTTCCAGCAAACATGTTGACAGATGCATTCAATCAGATTCTTTGGGGGATTTTTTATTCTTTCTTTTTAAATAATTTTAATTTGACATCAGCAAAATTACTATATTTCTACTGAATTTTCATGACCTGTGACAACTCACTCCAACTTTGGTTGGTAGAATATATCCTTGCAAGCACCAGGACAAAATCAAGCTCTCTTCTCTGTTAAAACCATAACCCCCTCTGAAGCAAACAGTACTGTGCACATGCTAAATAAGTGGAAAACTGAGCTCACAATATATGCCAAATAATGAATGACTCAAAGGTAGAAAGATAAAACTGCAGCTGGAAAAGGAAAGCAAACTATAGGTGGACAAACAGAGATGAGTGCAAGGTCCTAACCAGCTGCCCCCTTTTTCCTGGCTCAGGAAAGAAAATAGTTTTGAAGTCCTAAGGTTGCAGACAGAATAGAAGAAAGAGCAAGAGCCAGACTTGGAGGTGAAGCACTTCCACATTTCAAGGGGTGTTTTGCAAAAAAATAACTGACAGATGATTGGTAGGGGAAATGAAGCACCTTAAAGGGAAATTAATGAATCAAAGGAGGAAAATCTCTCCCTAACACTATATTATTTCACAAGCATTAGTCCACACAACATGGAGAGCAAACTTTCATTTATTCTTTGTTCTGTGCACATGCAGCAGCATTCCACTGATTTTGTTTAATTCTTGCTGTGAATTCAGTTCATCTATACATTGAAATGTCTTTTTCATCATTATATCTTCTGTGTATGGACATCTGGCTGCAACCTTATGCTCTGTAAATGCAAGGAGTACAGTGAGGTGTTATTACCCAATCATTCTTATTATTTATGGGTCAAACATCTTACAAACATAAATCACTGCAACTCCTCTGAAGTGAGGGAAGCAAGGCAAAGTATCTGTCCACAAGGAGTAATTAATCTGTTCTAATGAGTGTGTTCCATAGCAGAGGAATAAACTATGTTTATTTTTCAGTAGTGGAATAGAAGCCCTTAATAAACATTATCTTCCCCTGTTTGCCTCCCTTACTTCACCAGCTGTCTCTAATATGTGTGAAAGTTTGAACATTTTCCTGCTATTAGCCTTTGATTTCTCCCAGGCCCCTGACCCTTGGTGAAAGAAGGCATGGAACTTTAGAGGAAGCTGTATCTCTTCAGTCCTATGCAACCTGATGAATTAAAACAGTCACACAGCCACAGAAATGAGGAAATAAGGGCTACTGACTAGAAGGGTGACCTAGTTCCTCTGATTCTCCCTCCTGGAAAAATCCCTTGCAATTTTTCCTCTTGCTCAGGCAGGACAGAAAGCCTGTCTGCATTAAATGGGGTGGTCAGGGACCAAAAGACATAATCCAGGTAGACTGGTAGTTATGAATGGGCACCATTACAGACAATTGAAACAGTAACCATGAATCTGTGCTTAGCTTTTGATGACACTTAAAGACGTACACACAAGGAGAAATGAAGCAAAAGTTACATTTGCAGGGAGTAAAAACACAGATGTGTTGAGAGGCAGATGGGAGGAAACACCACTGACATCCTGAATGTGAAGGAAAAGAATATCCAGCAGGGAAAATACCTGTATTTGGTATCATGCACCAAAGTTTCACCTACTGCAAAGACATTTTAAGCTGCTGCATGATAGTCCCAGGTCTGTTGACTGTGCACTGCTGACTGTCATCTCCCTGGATCATGGAACAGGGAGGTATGTTCAGGTGCCCACATCAGCTGAGCACAAGGTAACCCCTACCTGTGCACCTAAGGACAATGCTGCACCCTTTTCCTGGGATATGACACCAAGTGACACCCACAGACAGGCAACAGGAGATGATGAGGTCAGCTCCTTGGCTGTCTGTCACAACCTCTCCCTTTTCCTACATGGAGACAGGACATAAACATGGACATATTGTTACAAATGCTCAGATGCACAACAAAGTCACTGCCATGGTGTTACACTAGAGCCTATTTTAAATGCAACAGACAAAACTGTTTTCAGGGTTTCAGTACACAGATGATGACTTAGAACGGACCTTAAGGACTCATGTGTACAGATGCCTCACAAGACAGACAAATAATTCCTATCATTCTTGAAAACCTAAGGAATTTTTAAATATTTCCAGTGAGTGGATAGAGACAGTGTGACTCTCTAGTCCAGTCAGTCCCTAGGTCTACTCTCCACCCTTATAATTTTAATGTCCTTTCTCATGCTGAACCTGGGTCTTATTTCCTCCTACTTTTTCTAAACATCTGTAGTAGAAGAGGCTAAAAATAATCCCCCTTGTCCATGAAGAAAGTTTTGATAGATTAGAGAATTGCTTTCTTCCCCCTCTACTATTTTGCAGACTAAATAACTGTTGTTTGTGTAGCTCTCTTTCGTCAGCTAAATTTTCCAGGTAGTTCTAATCCGCCTCCTCCAAACTATTTCCAAATGATCAACATCCTTTCTTTGACTTTTCCAACAATGTACAAAGACTAGACAAAACTATGGAGTTTTGACCTTGGAGCAGGAAAATTAATGTTATCTTTTACCTAAGGCAGTTAGGACACCTGTTTTTCTCCTCTGAACTTTAATACTGACTATTTTATTCTCAAAAAAAGTCTTTCCCCACTGGCTTGTTGATCTAGAATTTTAACTTTCCTGGAGAGGAGTTTTCTGTCTGTACAATGCCTTTCAGGTCTTGTCTGAAATAGCTCAAAAATATTATATGAAATAATTGGACATTTTATTTTTCGGCCTCCTTTTTTCCCCCAGATTTACTAAAAATTAAGGCCATAATCTTCACATCAGAGTCTATCACATTAATTTAAATATTTTTAAAATGATGTCATTTTTAGGTTCTGGTAAAACATCTTAAATTCTGTTTTCTCAACTGAAATCTCTGCTTTCAAATTGAGACAGAAAATATGCAGGAAAGCACTCCTAAGATGTTTTGTTAGCTATTCAGTTTGCAATAAAATAACTATATAGGCTGAATTTTTATGTTTTCCCTTGAGAAGCTGGCACTTGCCTCTTAGACTTTAGTGGGTTACCGTGCAAATGCGCTATCAACCAACATGATGCTGCTCTGAGGAGATATACAATGGTCCCACTCTCCCCACAATCTCCTTTCTTCTTCCTTCACCAAATCACTTTTGGCAAACCCAATAGTATAATTCCCCACTCTGCACTGATAAACCCCCTGTTCTAATCTCCCTTGAAGCTTCCTGAGGGTGTTGGAGAAAATCTACTTTCATTTAGGCCTGCTCCTCTGTTATACCTGAGAGCTGATGCAGCTGGTACTGCATCCAGGTTCTGCTGGACTTCCAGGCAGACATGAAAATAGTTTAGGGCGTGAAAGAAATGGCGAAGCAATCACAGTAACTGTAAAAAACAGTTTCAACACCTAATCCCTGTGGTATATCTGTCTCATTGTTCAGTGTTTTGTCCAGAGGTAAAGCATTTTAAATATTTGTGGGGAATAGATGAGATATAAAGGTACAAACTGATCTGTCATCAACTACTGGAAACTTCAACTGCTAACCCAAAAAACAAAGAACATTTTTTTTAATTAAATTGAAACGCATTTTGAGACATGACTTCACTTTCCTCTTGTTGAAGAGACATGAAACAGACAATCTTCTGTATTTCATGCCATACCTACAATTAGGGTGCAGCTGATGTCTGCAGCAAGGGGTTGGAATGAGATACATACATCTGGTACAACTTGATGAAACTTAGTCATTGCAAACTTTTCCTACACTTTACTCCTCTGAAAAATAAAATAAGAAAAAGTTTTTTTAAAAAAGGACCTATCTTTTCCCCATTTTCTTCAAGTTTTTGACATCATACATAAACACATACTGGTCCTAATGCATAGCACCAAAACAGGGATATCTAACTATTAGGAGAGAGCAACTATTAACACATTCTTTCACCATATCTTTTCCTAGCAACATCCACTGACTATCACATAAAGCGATTTAAAGATGTGCAAACACATAATAAAACATACTACCATTTACTCTGCCTCAGATTTTCTTCAGAAACAAGCAAAAACTGTGAGAAGGACCTGAAGAGGTGTAAGTCTACTACAGCAACAAAGCAGGGACAAGCACTCTTCTCCAATGAGTCTACACATGGAATTGCTCTCTCACACTCCCACTTTTCCATCAAGGATCAGGGTGATCTCACCAGGCAAGAATCCTGGAAAACTCTGTATTTTCCTTTTTTTTTTTCCCCAGGACTGTGCAAGGACAGTAAGGGGAAAGTTCTGGAAAAATAGCAAGTGTGTGAGCCAATGGTCTGCTTTGCACTAAACATGTGTAATTCTTTCCCTCTACTATTCACACAGTAATTCCCCAGCCACAGTCTTGTATTCTCCCACATCATCATGAGAGGAATGATTCCGACAGATTTCAACAGACTAGTAGCCAACATAGCAACCAGCAGTACTGGGGAAAATGTAAGCTGTGAAGACAGACTACCCAAGTGATGGGGAAAAAAAAAAGCAAGCAAGCTGTGAGATATATTACTGGCATCCAGACAAGAAAAATGTCTATTCTGGCACCACTACAGCCAAACAACAATAACAGGTTATGACCCACACTGTACATGGGGAATTCGGCACAAAGCCTTTGCATTTAGCCTGCTCACAGGGGTATGAGGTAAGGTCATGCCTTGCTGGTTCACAAACTTCTGTAAATCATCATATTATGAAACACAAATTGGCACATGGAGACAGAGAAAAGGGGAAAGGAATGGAAACTTTGGGGAGGGTGTTCCCATCCATCCCTCTCATACCCTGACAAAGCTCTTCAGCCACACACTTGGACATTCCCCATCCATTTTATTTCTGCAGAGAGTGTACTGTATTGTTTACATGTCATGTTTCATTGAAGCTGCTGAGGGAAAGACTAAGCATCTGGAGTTTTGGGCAGCTGTTTTGTAACAATTGTTATTTGAAGAAATACGGTTTTCAGTTACCTCTGCACTGTCATGTCAAATCCTGGCCATATTTAAACACTTTTTCTTTTCTGTTGATTGAAAAGGTGTTGTTCCTCGCCTCGCCTCGCCTCGCCTCGCCTCGCCT
>VWYI01004826.1:37362-55372 GCA_013399455.1 Anthoscopus minutus | reverse complement strand
GGCACATCAGCATCCAACTGAAGCAATGTAATTAAATCCATGCCCTCACAGCTGTTTGTTTTAAACAACATCCTCTATATTTTTCACTTATAATATATGCTAAACATAGCTATATTCTAAATATTTACAAAAATTAACAAACACAAACGTAACACTTAAGAAACACATACAACACTTTGCTCAACCTACTTTAGGCACATGCATCTTCCAGNACACTTTGCTCAACCTACTTTAGGTACATACATCTTCCAGTGTTGATTGTAGGAAAAAAACCAAAACCAAAGATCAGCAGCCAAACCATTACCTCAGGCTTACTGTCATATTTTTGTAAGAAAACCATTTTGAATTAGTCTGTGCATATCCACATGTATACCTGAATATAATGTGTGTGTATGCATAAATATATATACACTTCAATACCATTTTAATTTTTTAAAAAATATATATTACACTTATGGACAGCTGACAACATGAAAACAAATTAGAACAGTTAGTTTTCTAAAACTATTTCAGCTATTAACATCTGTTTCATAGAAACATGACTTTTTCTTTTTTTGATAGGCATTTTTATACACATTGACAAAAGATGAAGAGTCAAACATGCCACTCCTTTTTAGAGCACTATGGATGAGCTTGCTTATGCAATCTTTCTAACTCCAAGAAGTGTTACATAGGGAAGAGACTGCCACACATATGGCATTAACTGGAAGTCATCTTTCAGAATGGCTATTCATGGAAGGACTCGTGTAAGGACACAGATAAAAAAATAATGGTTTTCACTTCTTTCTTTGGACACATGCTAACCAATAAGAGGTAATAACATAATGTCCACGATGGAGATGTATCAAAATTAAGTTTATTTGTCTGGCTTGGAATGAACCTACTTGCTGATCCCCATACATAGAGTTTTTGCTTCTATGAATGCTATACTATACTTCTCAACACTTATTACAAAAATATAGACTTGCAAGTGGGACAGACTCTGAAAACTACCCAACCTCCTCAATTCCTACTTGAGACTTGAAAGAGGCACAGGACACTTGACAGAGTCAATCCTTGTATATAAGAAAAGTATACAGTTCATGAATTAGTATTTTAACTGGCTTCTGAACATGCCAGTCTACATACTCAGTTTCTAAAAAGGTGATTTTTATGCACTTGAGAATAGGTTCAAATAGAAATGTGCCATTCTTTGCTTTCCCTTTCAGTGTTCATTAGATAATTAGACATATGCTAAAGACAGAGGTCCGGCAGCACTTTGACAGTGCTGCCATGAATACATACACCAGTTACCCATAGCTAAGAAATGGTATCACTATCTGATTTACTTCCTTCCCTTACCAGAACTGTCCCCCCATCAAAGGGAGCGATTAAATAGCTGCATGATTTACAGGATAACATGTATTTACAAAGCCATTCTGGACAGCAACAAAGCAAGAGTCAAAAAATGAAATGTGTCTGAACCAGATGCTCTGTGCTGCTTTGATTTGTATGTGTTTAAGAGCTGACCCCTCTTATGGCTACCAATGTAGTCCTGGGTGTGACCAACATCTCACTCATTACTCACATCACTTTATAACTAACCTTTAGAAGCTGCAAATATTTCAACACAATGTCACATTCCAAATTTATCAGCTCATGTAATGAGCCATGGCCTTGTCAGTTTGTTACAATGGCCTGTTTGTTAATCAATGTGCCCAGGAAAATTGAGAACAAATATTTACATTTCCCTGGGGTAGAACTGGGGTCAAAAGAACCAAAACCCCATTGGTACAGACCATCATCATCCTATGATGTGAAAGAAAGGAATGTTCAAGGTTCAGTGATCAAAACCAAACTAGAACAATAAGTTTTCTAAAGCTATTACAGCACAGGAAACATGTTATCTATTTCATAGAAACATGACTTTTTAATGGACATTTTTTACACATTGACTAAAGTTGCAGAATCAAACTCACTGAGGCATTCGCCTAGTACAAAACCATTTCAGTTATCCTATTCAGTAACTAACCTGGATAATCCACATTTCCCTGGCTACTTTGTACTGCTAGATGGTACTCTGGATAGTACAAAACAGCCTTGAGCCAGAGACTATGAGCATATGTATTGGCATGGGTATAAAGCAACACTCAAACTGCTATGAACTGAGCAACAGGCCACAAGACCACAGCTGCACACAAACTTCTCAGCCCACATAAAACATGGATGACCTGGAAATGAGCTATTCCACAGCAGACAGTTGTGCAGGGACTAAGGGAGCCTTCTAGACTGCAAAGCTCCTACAAAATTCCCAGAGAGTTGAAAGCCAACCTGTTCACCTGCAAGGTAAATCACCCTCCTTTTCAGCCACGGTAAGTGAAATGGACTTGGATATTGCTACATTAGTGAGTAAATCTCACCTTAGCTAATTCCACCCTAGAAAGAAACATTTTTCAGCCCGGATCTGCCATAATTTTAGGACATTGGACTAGTGGCCAAATATTCAGCTGAGGTAAGTCAGACAATGGCCTTACCTGCCCAGAAACTTAGCCTGTGCAATGCTCCAAAATAGATCACTTATGTGTTCCCTCTGGATCCCAAGAACAGATGTCATTTCTTCCCTGATTTGCATGATGCTATACCCACACTGCTTACAACACACACAGTGATGGTATCAATAATAGAGTCTATGCAACCAAAATAGAACATGATATTAATTTCTGACATGACAGTGACAATTGTGACTCTGACTGGTCATGCCTCTCACATTTTGCGTATTTTCCTCAAATTCCTTAGACTAATTAAACCAAAAGGAAGTCTCTGGCCTTTACCGCTCATCAGAATAACCTGAGGCTAGGAACAGCTGAAAGATGAACAAAAAACAGCCCCCCACAAAAAAACTCTTTTTTTTCTTCATCGTTTTTAATCAAAGGTGAAAGTTGTTAATGTTTCAAATAGGCAAATTTAATATACAGCAACAAATTATTAATGAGACTAACACAGGTCTCATTAAATGCTTCAATACTGGCACCTCTTCACTCGCTCCCAGTCTCCTCACAGGCCAGGAGGACCAGTCACTGTACTGAACAAGGCAGGTGTTAATCAAGGGAGAGAACAACTTTCAAGTTTCATATCAAACACAATACAGACCATGGAATTCTCCAGTAGCATGAACCAAAGTCTTTCTGCTGCTCAAAAATTCACGAAATCCATTTGTAAGCAAGCTGCTAATCAAAATACTTGAAACTGCACAGTTTAGGTATACAGAAGGATATAAAGAGAAATTGCATGCATCCATAGCTCAAATAAGGAAAAAAAAGGGCACAGCTTATCTTCTAAATGGATGTCTGAGCAGTTCTTCTCTGATTCCTCCTGGTATTAGTCTGTGAACACTCAGGAAGAGTATTTGTTTTGTAGGTCTTGTTGTGCTAATTATGTTGCCAGGATACAAAATACCAAACAATGGCATACCACATTTAACTATTAAAAATGTTGCCCAGGAGATTAAAGACATATCACAATTTTTTAAGCTTTCCATTTTAATAACCTTATTCCTTAAAATGCCCTTACAGCAGAATTACTGATTCATTTAGCATGAGAAAATGAGAAAATTATTACCTAGTCTGTGACACCAGCAGTAGAAGAAATTAAATGGGTCAGATATAGAGTAGCAAGAGGGTTTAGTTTTGCATTCTGGCAAAGGAATATGAAGTAGACCTTTATACATAACTTGTTACCAGCCACACAGTATTTTCTGCTCAGAAATTTTGGGTAGCACAAATAATGTTTGAGATTTTTTAATCCTTAAGAAAGAAGCTGGAAAGAATTATCTTATGTGGTTACATTGTTTTGACACCAAAAGGCTGTAATTTGCACAGCCTGGGATAATTTCTAGTATCTATTCAGTCCCGTTTACAAAACTATCTTCTGTACAGAGAAAATATCCATGAACCATTTCTAAGTGACAGTTTGATGTTAAAGTGAATCAAGAGCCCAGTAATTGAAAAATGACAAGATTTTTCTTATGATTAAACATGTATGTTGTCAAACGTGATAAATAGTAGTTTTGAAATAAAAAATAATTATAACTACTGTGATTTTTTATGAGAAGGTACTTGAGAAAGAATTACTCATTTAAAGTTAGATATAAGGTACATCCAGTATGAATCTACCAAAATAATTTGTGAAACCAAGACAACATCATAAACTTCCAAAATTAATTTTTACTGATAAATCAAATCATACTACTGCTGGGAGGTGAGTGGTGATTTTGTCAAGCAACAAAGGATGAAAAAACCCACATTGCCATAAATAAAACTAGAATAATTTCATTTTGAAATATGGGGCAACAAAGGGAAATACAGGATTTGCAAGTCTTCAAAATACTTTTACAGCACCATCTTAGATGGTTTTGGGGAAAAATTTAGTGCTAAGTTCATATCTACCAAGTAAGTCTTAAACACTGTATTTTTACCTCACACTCCCCTGTCATGGTGGTTGCCTCTTCTGTCAGCACTGGACAACAGAGAACCTTTCCTGCCCCGGGACCTCACCAAGAACACAGAGACCAACCAGCCTACACTGAGATTTGCCAATCAGCCATGTCTGGTCCACAAGACCCCTCAGCAGCTGCTGTACCTCAGATGGGCTGTACCACCTGGAGACCACCAGTAGAACACATTCTGCCAGTCACATTTTCACTCTGCAGTCACATTTAATCACAGGCACAAACACATTCTGTGATGTTCCCTAGCAAGCAAAAACACCTTACTCAATGTCCTAGCCCATGTCTGTGTCACCTAGAATGTGACCAACATGAGAAGTTATAAGGACTGGATATGAACAAGAAGTTTAAAATTTTAAAAATGTTCAGACATTCACTCAAATCCTTGTGATTAGGAAGTGTTTTCACTAGGGAGAGATGTTCTGGAGGTGTATGCAGATACAAATATACAGGTCATACATGTAGGAAAGCTTTGAGGAATATTTACTAATCCTCTGAACAATCGTTCATAAAAATACTGATTGTTCCATTCAACAAATACTCCTACAAAAGTGACCATTCCTAATGAGCACCTAAACCAAATGATGAAATAAGAAGTTGCAGTCAAAAAGTTAGAACTATGCCACAATAAAATAAGTTTATGTAAAACAGTGAAAAAGTGGATTCACTGGGAAAATGTGACATAGTTGTGTCAGAGCTGCCCATACAATCATCTTGTGCTAGAAGTCCAGGAGTAAAAGTGAAGCGCAGACAAAAAACCTCAATGTTCTTACTACCTGAGAAGATCAACCAAGGGCAAATGTATCAACAGTAGAGTAGCTTACTGCAGGCCTAACTATGGCCTTCTGATAACAGATGCTGTTTCATACAGACAGTATAACCTTCCTTTTTCCTCTCAGTTGCAAAAGACTGGTTCTTCAATATCAAAATACTTCCGCTTTTCTTGTTACAATATCACACAGAATACACTGTGTTCAAAGAGTAGTTGGTCATAAGAAGTCAAAGAAGAAAGGAGATTCCAGCTGAATATATTTTTATTAAGCAAAGAGAGTTTAAAATAAAATAGCTGCCTATATGATTTGCAAATACAAAAGCTCAGTTGATTCTTCTTCAGCTTGCCCAGCCCCAATGGCAAGTAAAATTCATCTTTTTGAGCGCAGAGGGAGAGATCATCTAGATCAGACAGTGGCTAGAGAAATATAAATGTCCATACTTTCCACATTATAATTGGAAAATAACATTCAGTACCCTTTAAAAACAATTAAGCTTATAACAAACAACTGGTAACTCTGTTGGTCCACATTTTCTCAAGAGATTAATTGTTAGATTCCTCAAGCACATGATTTAACATGTATTTGGACTTGCACATCAGCTCTGGTACAAAAGGGACCTCTCTTGCAAAACAAGGAGCTCAGTTGCCAAAAGAAGTGATGGATGAAAACATACCTGAGAAAGAGTTTGCTATAAAGCTTTAGCTTGGGTCAGGATGAAATTTTTTACTATTTTGTCTACCACTAACACAACTGTAAAATTTTGAGACGTATTATTACAGCATGTTGACTCTGTCAGAGGATGTACACCATATCTTGAACATCAATTTTTTTCTTGCTTAATTCTATTTTGACACACATTTTCTAGTTATTTGCAAATTTAAAGTAATTGAGATGTTGCCTTGGAAGAAGAACATTAAAGTGCTCCCAAAAGCAGATGTCAAGCATTTGGCAGTTCAACACAAAAAATGCAGCTGCATACAAACACACAGTGTACAGCTGCTGCATAAAGTTTTCTTTGTTTTGACTCACTGAACACTAAACAGAATCAGAATATCAGATATTTGTAACTGTTTTAGTGGAGAAAATGCCAAATTACATGTGCTTGATACAATCAGAATTGATACCACTGTACTTAAGCATGATAGGAATATTGCTGCTTCTCTTGGTCCTACAATAAATCTAAGGTTTTGATTTTTAAGTGAACACCTGAAAAAAAAAGTAGGACTAGGACTTTCTGCCTCATATCATTTTAACAAAAACGTATTTAGGCATTAAAACTTCTGTTACTAGTCTCCTGAAGGTTTATTTCTAGGATAAAATTATTAGAGCATGAAGACAATTGTGTTATTCATAAATACAGATAAAAATCTGTATCTATCAGTATGTTTCATCTCATTTTTATGACTCCTATCCCCAAATAAATCATGTTAAAGTTAAATTCAGCACCGGGATTTGAGCACTCCACAGGGAGACAGTGGAGATTGCAAACATAAGTCAGACATGAAGGAAGAAAGCTGAGATAATGGAGGGTTTATACTGGGCTACTTCAAAGCCCTGAGACATGGCTGAAAGTCTTAAGATAATACACAATGAGCACTGATTCCAGACAAACAAAATAAAAGTGTCTTTTACTGAACATGCAACTGTAAGTAAAAAAACTCAACTTCTACAATTACTTCTCCAACTGCACAGACTTTCTATTCCATCAAAAATCTTCTAAGGATTAGCAGCAAAATAATCAGCCTTAAAAGCAGACTTTAAAAAGTAAGGCTGTAGTTGTTCTGGCTATCCAACTAAGAGTAAATTGACAGGGCAGTTGTACCAGCATATGAAACCTTCAACTTGAATTTCATCTTCCTGTTCAGTGAGCCCATTCGAAAAATACAGGTGACAAGTTACTCTCAATTATAACATTGTTGTATTTTGTAGCTTCTGAATAAGAAGTATCTGAGTATCACAGAAAAGGTCATAAGGGCAATTTTGGGGATCTTCTAGTACAAGGTGTCCTACTGTCTGAAGACAACTGCTACACAAACCAGAGAACTGCTGAAAATGTGGCCTGAGAGCAGAAGGCAAAAGAAATTGAAAACAAGTGAGCTGATGCTTCTTGTGAGGCAGAAGCTGTAATTCCAGTGTTTTGTTGGGAGTCACTGCTACCTCCATACACAATAAATAAAACAATAAAAATAATGTAGAGCCATGCATCTCACACAAATCCACATATGATGCATTTTGAAGCTTGCAGTTATCTCTTCCAGCTGCAGCGTAAGCACTGTTTATGAGAAATTACTAAACTTGGCAAATTATGGCCTAGAACTAGTTAGAAGTTTACACTGGCATTTTTCAAACAAAAATGTCCCTTCTTCAGAGGAAATACCAGGCTTTGAAGAAAATTTGCTGGTCCAAAACTCGCAAAATTCTCATTCCTACCATTTTTTTCTGCAAGTACAATTTCCCCTTAGGTTTACAACTGGATTCAATTAAGAAAACAGGAGATCTTTTTTCTTGCTGAGTTTTTAACTGGATATGGCAATTTAGAAAGCTGAGCAGAAGACAGTCAGTATATCATGCTCAGGGCAACCAGAGTAATAATCACTGAAGAAATATATACAGAATGGTAGATAACTGCATTATTCTAAAATTAAATTTAAAAATATATTTTAAAAGTCAGGCATAAATGCAGGCATGTCACTAACAAACTGGCTTATAAACAGGCTTACATCTTCAATATTTAACCATCGTACCTCATTATTGATTTCAGCAGGTTTTTTCTTTGTTTCTCCAATGTCCAAATAGCTGTGGAAAGAAAACAGGTTTGATCATTTACAGGAGAATCTAACTTACACAATACAAATATTCTACACTTTTTTCATACAGGAAGGTTTTAAAGTTTGTAATGCTTCAAAATAACAGAAAAAGTATGTAATTATTAATATTAATTAATTCTTAATATAGATCTTCAGGCTAGCCCTCTGGGCTAATATAAAAGACAGAGGAGAACCAACCACGTACCTTCAAGTCACTGGTGATTAGAACAGACTGTCAATAATCCCCTTGTCAGAAAGAAGCTCATACACAGCTGTGAGGTGGATCAATAATTCGCAGCACAGTATCACTTTACCAGAGTTTTCAAAGTCATCATCTTGCCTCTGAGTTTCTCACAGTAAGTCTCTGATAGATTTAAAGTTTTCCTGTACACCCGAGTTTAACACAGAGCATCTGCTAAAGTTTAAAAAGATCTGCAACACTTGGGTTTCAATAGAATACGGACACACCTGAACACTTGTTTCTTGTGGCTGGATGAATCAATAGTAGCTTCATAATTATTTCAGGGATAAAATACACGCCTCAACTGGACAGGCACACAAAATACATCTATTTGGACAATATTATGTCATCCTTGTTGTGTTCCCTGATCTCCCTTGCAGTGGGAAGGAGCTTTAACAGGCATTTCAGAGTAGAAGACCTTATTTGAGAAGTCAGGTATACCAAATGCCAAGCATGATTGCAGGCTCACCAAAAGACCTCGCAACACACCTGCATCCCTTCAGTAATACTACACTCTATAGTCAATGACTGGGATCAGATGCATTTGCCAGAAGAAATTGTTCTCCTTGGCCAAAGATAAGAATTCATGGGACTTGAATGAAGGTGCAAAAGCAGTAAAGAGGAAAGAAAGAGAGAGAGAAAGAAAGAGAGAAAGAAAGAGAGAAAGAGAGAGAGAGAAAGAGAGAAAGAGAGAGAGAGAAAGAGAGAAAGAGAGAGAGAAAGAGAGAGAGAGAGAAAGAGAGAAAGAGAGAGAGAAAGAGAGAGAGAGAGAAAGAGAGAAAGAGAGAGAGAAAGAGAGAGAGAGAGAAAGAGAGAAAGAGAGAGAGAAAGAGAGAGAGAGAGAAAGAGAGAAAGAGAGAGAGAAAGAGAGAGAGAGAGAAAGAGAGAAAGAGAGAGAGAAAGAGAGAGAGAGAGAAAGAGAGAAAGAGAGAGAGAAAGAGAGAGAGAGAGAAAGAGAGAAAGAGAGAGAGAAAGAGAGAGAGAGAGAAAGAGAGAAAGAGAGAGAGAAAGAGAGAGAGAGAGAAAGAGAGAAAGAGAGAGAGAAAGAGAGAGAGAGAGAAAGAGAGAAAGAGAGAGAGAAAGAGAGAGAGAGAGAAAGAGAGAAAGAGAGAGAGAAAGAGAGAGAGAGAGAAAGAGAGAAAGAGAGAAAGAGAAAGAAAGAAAGAAAGAAAGAAAGATTCTTTCTTTGAAGGAATGGCAATCAGTTATCAAGGTACCACAGAATGGCCACAGGGATTTCAAGGCTTCGTCCTGAGGGGACAGTAAGACACAGCAAAGCTGCCAGGCCTTG
Source organism: Anthoscopus minutus (assembly GCA_013399455.1). NCBI lineage: Eukaryota > Metazoa > Chordata > Aves > Passeriformes > Paridae > Anthoscopus > Anthoscopus minutus. The sequence goes on along the minus strand of VWYI01004826.1, from coordinate 45,777 downwards.
CTTGACAGTGCATGCCAAGGCTTTGAAAAAGGCAAGTGTAAGAACATATTTTTAAAAACATTAACAACTGTCCCAAGCTCTCAGTTTAAAAAGGAAGGAGCTCTCTCTTTAGACCAAAACCAAGAAGTCTTACAGCCTGCAAGACTGAAAAGAAATAAGTGCCTCAGGCAAAATGGTTCCAACACCTGCTGACTGTGGTTCTTGTTTTCCAAGCACCTGTGAATTACTTTACCAATTATTAAGGAAAATGGCAAAGAAAAGCAAATACATAGTCAAAGGCTTAAATTCATTCTGCAGAACTCTGGGCATTCGGTCTTCAGATTTTAAGGACCTGCAAATCTGAAAAGTTCTAAATAGGTGCAAAGGCTTTTTTTTTTTTTCGGATGATGGCACCCAGAAAAATGTCAGACCAAAAATTTTACAGAACTATTCTCACTTACTAAGAAAGCAGAAATGCTTCCAGCCCATCGCTAGCCAAGCCAGCAGTGAAACTACAGCATTGTTTAGAAAGACAAAGGTGGAGAGAGGACAATCTACCACTGATGAATGAGCACAGATACAAGTAAATGGGCAAAGGAAGGAGGGTGGAGGAGTACCATGCTGAAAAAAACCTAAAAACTGAAACCAGCTCCAGCATAGACAGTCTTTGTTCAGGAAGCTGAGTTGGGGAAGAACTCTACAGGGGAAGAGTCTACCTGTGCATTCTCACTCACCACTGTAACAACTACAAAACACCAACAACACCTTTCCACATACATACCAAAAAAAGTGTGTGTTAACTTAGCACACCTCTAAATGACAAAACAAACCGGAAAACTTGTTATATGTTACAAAAATTACCAACATTGACTAAAAATTCCTCCATTAAAGAAAGCTCCTACTTTTTTTTGTAGAAACGGAATTTCTAAATGCTGATTGTTTTGTTTTATTAAAAAAATTATTCAGCAGTTTATCTAGAATATATGCCCTCAGAACTATCAGTCTCAAAATGTTAAGAGTCAGAGTTTGGCTCCTGTGCTAAAGGTGAGCACAGTTTAGTCTTGAATTCACTGTGAACAGGAAAATAAAAGATTCATTTTTCAGTATAAGGCATCTGAGAAGAAACAAATGCACTGCTTGAAGCTAAACTATGACACTTTCAAATTCTACTACTCCTAGGATACTTTCTCCATTATACTCCCACAAATCAGTGCCACAAGCCTCCATCTCAAAGTTCAGCCTGCATAGTCTGTCACAGCAATTAATAAGAGTCCAGTAAGAATCACTGGGGGGAAAATATATTTAAAAATCTAATAAATAAATAAATATTCAAACTTCTTGCTGCCATAAGATCAGAGCCAGATCCTTTAGGGCAGATGCTTTGGTCTGTCACACTCTAACTATTTACCTGTGACACATTACACAAACATACTCACTTTTCTTTAATTCCTTCATTTCCTTCCAAAAAACTGTTCCTTCCAATTAACTCTTCCTCTCCTTTGACTTTTCTGCCTGTCTCCCTAATTACCATTCTGTCTGCAACCCAATTAAGAACAATTTCAACATGAACCCCTTCAGCTTCTCTTTAATGCTCATAAAACATTGCCAACATTTCCAGCACTATGTAAACAAATACTAATAAGTGAACAATTCCAGTTCTGAATGCATAAATGGAAGGGATCTCAAGACATCCCATTTATCCTCTCTATAGCACAGGACTAGGACATAATATCAAGGAATATATAAAACAGCCTGGTTTTATCTAGTCCCTTAGGTTAGCTTTTCTTAAAGTATTCTCTTTGTTGGCCTTAAATAATGAAGTATTTTTTGCATGTTGCCACCATAAAAGCCTGAAAAAGTCTCACCATAAAACAATGACCATAAAGTGTGAACTGACAAAAAGAAATGCTTTTCTCCACACAATATAAATTCAGACTGCCCAATTCTCTAAACGGTGTGTGCTAATGCCAAATACTTACTGAATTGTAGCCTATCAAATACAAAACACAGTTAGGGATGTGTAACACGATGTGCTGATAACTAACAACTTTAAGCTATCCACAGATAGCTTAAAGATAAATTCTCTTTCTGCAATGACTAATAAAAGGGACAGGGCGAGAGGTCGTCTGAAGCACTGCCACAGTGCCAAGGCCCAAATGATGATATTAATTTCTGTATAAATCTTACATTTCAGCCACTCACTTGAGTTTCTTGAAGGCCTCCCTGCCACCAGCCACATACTGCTCCCCACTCTGGAGCTCCTCCAGCTGTCGGACACGATGTCCACCCCGGGGGGTATAGATGTTTCGTACAGCTCCAAAGGGCGCCTGCACCCCGCCCGTCACCTCTTTCAGGAAAACATCAAAGTTGGACACTTTCTTCTCGTGGATGACAATGCGGCGCCCCGGGAAGAAAGGGTCCCCGTTGCGATACACCAGCACGCTCTTCACAGTCGGCTGCGAGAGCCACGACGCCTTCGTGCCAGGACTAGTCATGCTGCGGGCTCCGCGCGTCCTGCGCTGCCCCAGCCGCGCCGCCTGCACCTGTTTGCTCGGGAGAGGCTCCTGCCCAGGAACCCCTGTGGCCCTGACACCGCCCACGCCGGGCACATGCCGGGCACACCTCCCGGCGAGCGATCACGGCTCGCTGGGCCTGGGCACAGCCCTGCGCAGCCTGTACACAGCGGCTCCTCCCCGGCAACCAGCGCGCTGCTCCGGGCGCCGGGGGAGCTCGGTGCGGGGAGCGCCAGCGCAGGCGGAAAAACGCGGAGTGACACACGAGCCGGCACAGCAGGGACACGGCTGTCGGGGACCCGCGGCCTCAGGGGCGTTTATCCTCCGGCTCTGCCATGAGGGGAAGCCCTACCCACTGCTTTCCTTGGGAAGTTCTACCCGCGTGTGCCCGGCCTCCGCGCCGGGCTGCCGGGCTGCCAGGAGCCTGCCCGGCGCAGAGTCACCGCGGGAAGGAGGGCGAGGGCGGCGTGCCCAGAGCCGAGCAGAGGGAGCCGAGGGGGCAGAGGGAACGGGATTCGAACGAGGGAGAGAGGGAAATCCCCGCTCTGCCTCCTCCCGGCCGACCGCCGCCTGTTTCCACAAGGGAAGGAGCTGCCCTGGGAGGGAGGGAAGCGGCGGCAGTGGGGAAACGCCGGGGCGGCGCAGCGCCCCCACCGCACTCTGGCACACCCTGCGGACAAGAAGCTGTAAAACCTGAAAGTAAAACAAAAGTGCCTTCAATTCAAATATAATTTCTTTAACAACCTCTTTTTCCCGCCGGTAGTCTCAAGTCTAAAAATGCACTAGACCTTCCTACCAGAATTTGTGCAGTGTACAGTAATGATTGCCTTTTCAAATGGGTTTTAACACGCGGGATGGAAGGAATTTTCTTTCCTTTTATCTTACCTCCTTTGATGGGAAAATTACCTCCCCTGCTGTGAGTTACAACAGAGCAGTTAACCATTACAAAAAGAGCAATTTCAGGGTGAAGGCAGTCAAATATGCTACTGTTATTGGTTAACAGCTAAAGTTCCCCGCTTGCTGCTGGTCTCCTAACTAATAACGGGGAGAACCAAGCATTTACCGTCCTCGAATTAATAGCTTAACATTGAACTACTGTAACCTGAAAGGAAATTTTTCTTATTAAAGATATGCTTTTGAGTAAAAACCAAAAATTATGACCCTCATACTGCTCTGCATTCAAGTAGTGATGCCAATTATCTGCTATTGTATACCAGATTCTACCACATTTAGTGAACTTAGGTCTAATTTTTAGTCACACAAGATCTCTGACATAGTAATAAGACACTGAATATTTTATTGGTGCACTCATTTTGACACTTTTGATACTTCAAATTACCTATGACCACACTAGTTACAATCACTTTATGGATTGCAATAAAATATCCCTTAAATGGCGCCACAGCACTGCTGTAAAGCAGCCTAAAATTGGTGGACAAAATCTTGGTTTTCCATCTCACCTAAGCACAATTGCTGACCAAAAGATAAGAAAAGGTTAGACACCGTAATAGCAGTGCCTTGAACCATGACAATTTACTCCTCCTTTTCCAAGGTCTAACCTTTTATTCCCACTATTGTTTCACTTTGTAAGCAATCTCCTATCACATTCTCAACATCAAGGAGACAAGCTGCCCTGACGTCACTGACATGATTAAGATGATGCAGGGACACATAATCTCTTTATGATGGAGCAACATCAGACCTCTCATCTTACATGAGGTTGGTGCATGACATGACATCTGTCAGGTTGTGTGTCAGGATCCCCTGAGGTCACACGAGGAGCATAACATACCATAATATTGGGGGATGTGATGAAAGCAGAGCCATGGCATAGTGTAGCATCAAACAGGCTCACTTTTTCTGTACCAGAATGCCATGAGCTCTCTGCCATTTCAGAACCAGGAAAGATTTTGCAGCTTGTTGCAGGGCCTTGCTAGCTATACTCAGTAACACTAAAACATGAAGTCACAAAGACAGAAATGTCCTAGTGCTGAAGAAAAGGCCAACAGAATGGAAAAAGGACAAAGTTTCTAAACACAGAATGAAATTCAGCTTATTCTATTGCTCAAAGTGCTGAGAATCACCCTTAATAACTACACCTCTGCGCAGCTTATCAGAAAATCAGACTAAGCAATAGCAGCTACTTCATTTCCAGCTGTAAGTCTGGAGTAGACAGACATTGCACTGGCAGTTTAAAGTGTTCAGCTCACATGCACACAACTAGAAGTAAAATTCCAATGCAGTTGTAAATTTTAAAGCCCAGTTATAGCAAATTCATCTACTTGTTCAATTGCCAGATTGAAAACTCCTTAGAATATCATGATCAAGCATTTTTGCTTTAAAAAAACCTTAGACAATCACGGTTTAAGCTACAGCTTTTGATCACACAGGTCCTGCCCTACAGTATTCTTGAGACAGCCAAGATGCTGAAGGATTATGTAGGGAAAAGGCTTTAGCAAACCCTTAGAGGCACAAAAGGAAATGGTTCTCCATGGAAAAACAAATTCCAGTAGGTTACCTTAAATAAGGAAAAGGTTGAGAGATACTTTCCATGCGGTCTCGGTATAGAGTAATGAAAGTGATGTCATCCTTCTTAAGCAAAGATTTCTCAGTCTGTTACTGTAGCTACCTTTGATCAAGGGACCTAAAATAATCAATTGGGTATTCCTGATTCATTCATGTAAGAGCAATTACTGTAAACATGAGTGGGTTTTTTTGGTAATTTTTCTATGGATTTTTTTTCTATCTGTCTCTTCTTGTGTAGTTTCACTCATCATCCACTAAACACTTATGTACTCTCGTAGCAACTGTAGGGTTTTGTTAATCTGGATTTTTGTTTGTTGTTTGTTGTTCTGGTTTTGTTTTCTTAATGTGAATAAAATTGAACATTTCTTTTAGGAGAAGAAACAGATCATAGGTACAGGCACATATTTGTATATATAAAAAAAAGATTGATCAAATGGACAAGTTATACATTGAGAATTGTCTGTAGACCAAGATGTCTTTTTACCATAATTTTACCAAAAAGTTCTTTGAGCTCTTCTTCAGCAGAGATTTATAAGGACCCCTCTGATGATACCTATATTTTCCTTCTCTTTCTGTATGTTTTTCCTTGGTGTTTCTGCTCCTTCTTTGCACAAAGCACAGCTGCAATCAGAGCAGTCCCCCATGTCCGCACTGACATTCAGCTGGCAGTGGAACTAGTTGCTCGTGTCATTCAACCTCACAAATAGCTTCTGGTTTGGATGGCAGTTTCATGACTAAGCAAGCCTGTGCTGGAGTTACCCTTTCTTTTTGGCTGAATGAAGAACAGCCGTCATGCCTGTCCTTGTCAGTGAGCCTCTTCAACAAACAGCAGGTGAGCTTGGCCCACTATTTCTTTGATGAAATTCAGCAAATTGCTCCCAAAGGTCAGCACTGCAGGGCAGATACCTGACATATGCCTACAGTACATGAATCAACAAGCAGCTCACTGGTATTTAGAGCTACAGAAAATAGATGCCAGTTCTAGATCTCCAGTTATCTTTTGCCAGCAGCAGTGTAAAATTAGACATTGTGTATGTGCTTTATGGCTTGTCTGTCCCTGGTTGCCAGTGCACACTGATGTGCTACCTTCACCTCTGAAGACAAAGGTGACTTAGTTATTGTCTGCCCTTCCAGACAGTTGCAGTGGTGGCTGATAATGCAGCTGTGATGAGATACAATGCCAGTGCTTACTGATACTCTGGCCTGTTGGATCCTGCATAGCAGAGTTTGTAACAGTACAGATTCAGTGCGAAGTTACATCTTATTTCCAACACTTCTGCTGTCTTAGCAGCCAGAAAAACAGATAAGCAAAGGAAAACAAACAGATCAACCCACCTGCTTTTCCCATTATATTGAAGAGTGTGAAATGTCAGCTATATAAGACTTACTGCACATTAATTACATGTAAATTTCTGGCAGATATCCTTTATACACTTCCCTAGTTTTTGCATTCCTACATACAGAGCCAACATCAGATGCAGTGGTGTGCACTGGTTTCCTGACTTTCTGAGGTATTTTCTGTGCTATTTGGTACTTCCAAATATTAAGTATCTCTGACATCCAAGAGATTAAATTAGTGTCGCACATACTGCCACCTGCTGAGATGTAACCAAAACTAGAGCTAAAATGCTCCATTTAGAGTAGATGTCAGCTTTTTATCAAGTATGAATAGGGACAACATTTGCAGACAGGTGTGGCCACCCTGAAACTGAAAACCTCTGGTGGCTTCAGTCTACATATACATGCTGTCCAGTCCATAACTACTGAGGAATTTAGTCATTTACTTACAAAAAAATTACCTTCCTTGTGAGGTCATTCACCTTTATGCAAGGCATGCATAAACCATCCTTCTGACATTGTGCATGTCAATCCACTTGGAACAAAGGCGTATCTGTGTATGTTCTTGTAGGTATGTACACACAAACACACAAATGCATGGGTAATTTGGTGCAGGAAAGGACAGTGTTGTTATAAATATTCTGATAAAATAATGGATTTATCATATAAAAGAATTATGATTACAAGTAGAAGATGGTAAAGTATAACAATGCTGTGATTAAAATATGCAGCCATAATATATACAGTATAATACATAAAAATATAATACACTGCTGTGTTTAAAATATACAGCCGTAGAAACTTCACCAAGAAGTTCCTGGATTTCTTATGTTTTGCTCAAGAAACTATGGAGACTGTCATGCACACCAATTATACTGCTCGGAAACCCCCTGTCCTTCCCACCTCAATTTGAATGTCAAGGATTCCAATCAGTAGAGCCCAGTAGAGATGATCAGTGATTGTCTTAGGGTAGGAACATTAATGAAGTTATATAGCTAGCAAAACCAGTTATTGTAAAGGTTAAATTTAAGAGCAAATGTATTATGCATAGTACATAAAGCAACTTATGCAACGATGACTTGGCAGAAAAAGTATATAAAATGGATGGATTTTGTTTACTAAGTGGAACACATTTGGAGGAGTAATCCTGTGTGTTCCCAGCACCAAAAAAACAGAAGTGTCTGCTTATTCACATAAAATTGGTGTTGGATAAGTTTCTTTTGTTCTGTTTGGTGACACTCTTGTTTTCAAAACTAAGACCGGTGTTTAGATTCCTCTTGGAGCAGCCATGCTGCACAGATCATTTCATTAATCACTTCCTTTTTTACTTCCCAGCTGGGGATTTATGAGTACTCTTAAGTACATTCTCATAACATGTCCCGCTGCAGGGTTTGGTCGCAGGCTTTGCCTCCTGGCTGATTTACACACTTCTGCAGGACCGGCCAAAGGAAGGATACCCCTGCTACCTGGACTGCCCTTTTGTGCATAAAAACTGCAGTTTCAAAAGAATATAAAACGGCGGAATCTAGTATGCTGCTAATGAAACTTTTACATCTCAACCACCCAGGCTGTCTCTATCTTAGATGCAGAAGGGCATTGAAATTTAATTCCAAGACATTTGCTGGGGACAAAATTGTACTTCACTTGGGAAAAGCCCCTCTATTTCAGAAGATCATCAGGAAGTGGCCGAATGAGGCAGGGAGAATCCCAGCCACACTAAGGTATGCTTGCGTTATAAGCACTGTCAGAGCTGAGATTTTAAGAACACTTATGTTTTTGGGAAGAGTTATCCATTTAATTGGATTTTCAATTCTGACATACCTCATTAGAGGAGATCAGGTAAGCTTTATGGGTTAGGTTGATTTTTTTATTTTTTGCCATTCTCACAAATCATTGTACCAAATCCGTATCATTTCAGTGGGGCTGAACACAGGCTGAGTGAGAAGGTGGTGAGAATGATCACGACTCTGTGCATTTCAAAACAAGGGCTGTGAACTTCCAGGACTCCACTGAGTTCTCTCAGGACATTTAGACATACAGAGGCGGGCGGGCAGCACCC
>VWYI01004826.1:20010-36970 GCA_013399455.1 Anthoscopus minutus | reverse complement strand
CGGGCCGGGCCGGGCGGTGTCGGGTTCGTCGGGGCCTTGTCGTGACCTGATGTGTGTGCTGGAGCCTGACGGCGAGGCACCTCGCAAGTCAAGGCCGAGGACGGTGTGCTGGAAGTAGAGCTGTGTTCTCTTCCCGCAGGTAAATTTTACCGACATGCCTCCACTGAGACCTCCCAAGCCACCCTAGCCAGCGTGTCTCCTGTTTTTGCAGTGGTAAGTACCTGCAGGCATTTCCGCCAGCGAGGGCAGCTGGTGCAAGATGATGTTGCTTTTACCCTGTTGTTTTTTCGGTATATTGTTTTTTACTCTTAAGATGTCATAAAAACAGATGAATTTCTGTCTCGGATAACATCCCTAGTTCTAAATGGTTGCTTTGAGCTACTCTGATATGAGGACCAGTTAGAGTATATAGTGTTGATGAAGATGCTTTTCTAAGGCTCAGCATCTGCTGGAAGTTCTCTGCCTCTAATTGTGAAGGCAGATCAACTCCTGGAAGTGCTGCATTCAGAAGTTTCGCCTTAAGTTTATCAAGGCTTGCTAATACTTTTAGAAGTATTAGTCATATGTCTTGATGGCTGTAATTCTAAGCAAACATACGTTTTTGTGAAAAACAAGCTCTCTCTATGCTGTCTTTTTAAAGGTGTTTGCAAGCTGCTTGGTTTGCACATTTTTTCTTTTAAATATATATATTGTGAAAAATCACATTATTAGTGTCAGCGAAGGAAGGTGTGTCTCCTTGTTGATAACGAAAAGCAGTCACTCTGCAACAAGGTGCCATGTAACCTCCACTGCAGCTCTACTGGAATGCATGCTTGGGTAGGCTTCATTCACTGAAAGTCAATTTAAAGTCTTAAATTAAGCTATATTGTTTATGAGCAAAACCATAAACTTCATGATTGATCCAGACATGGCAGTTTTTCCTAGAAAATAATTTTACTAGGAAATACAGACAGATGTTAAGTGAATAATATGAATGACAGATGCTAAGACAAGAAGTAGTTAGGTGCAGGCTAAATACTAAATAGCATGTCTTTGCAGTACTTGATGTGGGCAAAAAGCCTAAGCATACAATCCGTGGTACTCTTTACTTTTGAAGTTTTATTTGTAAATTTTTCAGAGTGTTCCGGAGCAAACAGTTGAATTTTTAATCCCAGATGTAAGATGCCCTGCTGGTCTCCTCTCAGTGAGATCCAGTAATAGGATGCATGGGAATAACTCAAAGCTATGCCACAGAAGGTTTTAGGAAGTAATTCTTTACCAAGACAGTAGTCAGACTCTGGAACAGGCTTCCTGGATAGGTAGGTGGTTGATCTCCCAAGCCTGTCAGCATTTGAGGCATTTGGACAGCATCCTTAATATCAGGCTTTAACTTCTGATCAGCCCTGAACTGGTCAAGCAGCTGGACTCTGATCATTGTAGATGTCTTCCAACAGAAATAGTATGTTCTAAGTCTGATCCTCTGTAAATCATCTTAATAAGGTTTATGTAGGAACACAGTCATGCAGATGACACTGGTCACAAACACAGTGAAATGTGGCCATTTCAAGCAATTGTTTTGCTTAATTGTGAATAGAGAGCATAAAAGTTGTTTTCATAATGTGTTTTCCATTTGGCTTCTAGGGAAGTGCAAATAATTTTAGAAGTTGATTTCTTGTTTTGTAGTGGTTCTGTGAAAATTTTTTTCCTTTTTTCCCCTGTTCCTCCAGATGAAGTTTGACAAAGAGGGAAATACTACCTATTTTGGTAAGTTTTGTTGGGGGTTTGTTTGAGTTTTTTCCTTGTCCAGTACAGGAAAGCCCAGTTGGTTAAAAATAATTATGTTTTGGATACCTTGTGTTTATTTGGGATGTTGCAGCATTTCTCCTGTTTTTCTGGAGCCTTTATAGCATCGTTATTGTTACAGCTTTTGTACATTTTTAAGAAATATTTTGAAAATGATGTATTACCGTCTCTCACAGAAAAGTAATTTTTTCTTTGTCTTTTTTCTTTTTGACCAGCATGCTACTTTTCCTGCCTTGTCTGTCCATGTAGAATAACATGCTTTCTCAAAGGAGTCACTTGTTTCTAATGTGAAATTAATTGTCTTGGCCAACTTTTTCACTTATATCTAGAATTTTTCTGTTTAATATACCGTCTTTTACATTTTGTAGAAAATAACTTAGATTGAGGAGTAAGTGGGATGAAAACCTTTAAGAATAGCTGAGTTGTTTTTTTGTGGGACTTAGTAACACACTAGGATGTAATTTCATAATATATGTGCTTATCCTCTAAATATTTTCATCTAAAAATATTTTCATGATAGAAAAGAAGAAAACAGATTTGTACCAGGAGTTGGGTCTTCAGGCTCGAGATCTGAGATTTCAACATGTGATGAGCATTGCAACCAGGAACAACAGGATCATCATGAGAATGGAGGTAATGGTTTCCCTATAGCTGAGTGTAAACCCTGTCTCATCCTTGCACTTTGATTTTCTTGCACAGCAAGAAAACAGCAGCTTTCTGTGACTTGCAGTCCAGCAGTAAATGTTTCTTTGGAGCTCTGCCTAGCAATCAGAGTGTGAGTTTACCAGCTGTACACATTAGTGACCATTTTCCTAGTTGAGCACAGAAGAAACAGTACTAACATTGTCACAGAAGTAAGGGCTTGTGAGGAGCTTCTTCTCAATCCTTGGCACAGTCCTGTGTCTGAGCTTCTTTGCAGTTAGCATGAGATATTGTTATTTTTCTACTTGAAATGAAATTTGAAGACTGATTTTATCAAAGCCCAAATCATCAGATGTGCAACAGAGTTGTGAGAAATCTTCAGCGATTTTTTTTTCAGACTCTTTACATGTACTGTCTTTTTCAGTTCTTGAAGGCTGTCATAACACCAGAGTTTCTTCTGATACTAGATTATCGTAATTTAAGTCTGGAACACTGGCTCCTCAATGAACTAGCATCTCAGCTGTCTGGGGAAGGTCAACTAGTCACATATTCCCTGCCCTTTGAATTCCGAGCCATAGAAGCAATCCTGCAGTACTGGGTGAGCTATCTCACTTTTTTTTAAATGTTTGGGAAGTTCTTGCTACACAGAAAGGGCAGCATGACTTTAGTCCTGTGTTTATATTTACACATAGATATTTATAAATGTATTCTGCACTTTTTATTTTTTGTTTCAATCCTTGTTTCTTTTAGTTCTTACGGTTTTGTGTGTGTGTGTTTTCATTCCCTTCCCAGTAAAGTGCTATTTGGATATGATGGCTTCACCACCATTTGAAGGATTAAAAAACAAGTCAGGATTCTTTCTAGAGACATGTTGTAGCTGAAATGAAAATCAGACAAAAGTGCTGAGATTTTGGCCTTTTGAGCTGGAGTCAGATAAGATTTCTAGCTATCATTAGAAATCTGTGCTTGCTCTTTCTAACATTTATAGATAGACAATAGTGTTTTTGCTTTATCAGATTTATTGTTGTGGTTGTCACTGGGTTTCAATTCACTTTCTGTTAAATACTGTACTGTATTGTACACTGGCTTTATGTTTATGGGGTATCCATATAGGAAGTATTTCCCAGGCATTGGAAAGCAGTTTGTATTAACTACCTGTTACTGTGAATTCTTTGTTGAGAGACAGGAGTCAGTTGCCCAAATCATTCTAAATGAATTATTTTAATTCTTATGAAGGATCATGTTGTTATCTAGATCAGCAAACTGCATGGAAGACTTAACACTTTGCAGCCTCAGATCCTTGAGACACTGGAAGCTCTAGTGGATCCCAAGCTTTTATCTGTGGATAGGAGTAAACTACACCTTCTTCTACAAAATGGCAAGAGGTAATGTAACTAAGCTGTGAAGACACTGGAAGATAGACCATAGCAAATGGCATGAATAAAGTGTTAGAAAAATGGTATCTGTTATTAATTTCTTAGATTACTATAATGCTGGGTTTTGCATCTTATTTGGGAATGTAAAAATCAGTTTGAATTACCTAGTGATATGGGGAAAAAGGGAGACATATTCTGAATAGTCAGAAATACTGTCATGTTTCTTAAATAGCATCTAACAAAATAATGCCTAAGAGGATCAAACTGTGTGAAAATGTTCCCCTTAATGCAAAGCTTTGTAAGTCTATGTAAATCTGTGCTTTGAGGTTACCAGTACAGTGCTACCTTCACATCTGTGAAGTGTGAACATATATCACTCTCTCATGACAGTGCAAACATGCATTTGCTATGTGCTCAAAGAGTGCTTGCTTTTTCTGGCTTACAGATACATCCAGAAACATATCTGGATGCTTTTTAGTGTGTGTCTGTACCTCAGTGGTCCCCAGACAGATCAGTGCCACAGCTAAGTGTGTGGCTTGTAGAGCATGTTTTGAAGGAGTTCTTAGAACCTGCAAGGAAGTCTTCCCTGGCCACTCTGTCTGGCTAGGGTGCTGGCTGGCAAACTCATGTAGAGATTACCTTTGGGCACTGGTGCCACTGGGGATTACTTGACCTTCTGCCTGTTCTTCCTTCAGCTTGTCAGAACTGGAAACAGATGTTAAAGTTTTCAAAGAAACGATTCTGGAGATCTTAGATGAGGAAGAAGTAATAGAAGAACTCTGTCTGTCTAAATGGACTGATCCACAAGTATTGTATGTATATTTTGAAACCACATACTTCGTTAACAGTGTATTTTGTTTGAGGAGAACTTGAACACTAAACTGGATGTTTACTCCTAAAAACCAGAAAGAAAAAGTCTTCCTAGTTTTTTTTTAACCCTTATGCTTACCACTTCCATTGTAGTTGCCATTTTGGAGAGGAACTCCATTGTTACACAGTTACAAATAGTTCTTGACTTAACAGCTGGCTCATCTGGTATGTGGTGGGATGGGAGCAGGATGGCAGAAAAAGAAAATGTTATTTTTCAATATAAATCAGCACATTCTGGGAGAATTTTCCTCAGTTTCACCAAAATAAAAACCAGAGGCAGGTTAAAGCTTGTCTTGAATAGGTCAGAATTCACACTTCCTTTACTAGAAGTGTTTTGAATACCTAGCTCCTAGCTTTTTGCTCATTGGCAGACCCTGAAGGAAGAATGTGTCGGAGCAATCTTGGGCACCCGAAGAACAGCATTCCAAATGTATGTGCAGAAACAATCTTACTGCACTTTAGGATTCTGGTGAAAGACAGCACACAGCAACAGCAGCACTGGTCACATTAATAAAAACTAGAAAACAGAAAGATAATGTATACAATTTCCAAATGTGTTTTGGGCTGAATTGTATTTAAATCTTGGGCACAGAGATGTGTTTTATATAAAAGCAGATAACAGGAAGAGCCTTCCAGGGTACTTTTTGAAGTTGCTGAATGATACTTTGGCCTAACTGCATTGCATGTACATATTAATACTATTCACTTGGTAGTGGGTTTGAAGTCTTGCCTTGCAGAGCTTAGTCTAAATGTGCAGCAGAAACTGAGTGTTCCAGAAGTGGACATGGTTTGCATTTCTAGGACATCTGGAGCAGTATCAGATAAAGCTGCAAATTCCAGCTGCTCCTGAGTCACCAACTGGTCTCTTTCCTGGATTTGCTCACAGGCTTCCTTTAGACTTAATCTGCTGGCAAAGCCTTTGTTGCCTCACAATACAGTGTGTAAGGGGATTTAGGAAAGATCCCAGTGTCACCTTATGCTTGTGTCAAGAGAAACCCCCAGGCATCCCTTCTTTCAGACACCGTTGTTCAAGGGTAGGAGAGGTAGTAGGAGGTTGTGTGAAGAGCTGTGCTGCAGGATGCAGTGGGGCAGTCTGTGCACAAGGCATACTGGGAAACACAAGCCACGACAACAGGCACGCTGGCTGTGTGTGAACAGCTCTTCTTGATGCAGGATTGATGCAACTAACTGAAAGGTGGTATTTGATGAACTTGGGAAGCCTGAAAGGATGTGGAGGAGCCCAGTTAGGCAGATAGGTGCTGTTAGAGGTGTTTTGCAGCAAAATGGTGAGCTTAGCTCAGAGAGATGAGGCAGACCTCTTAATTTTGTGTGTAGGAGTGTCAGAATGTGGAAGAGTCATGAGACAGATGGAGGTTAGTTAATGGAAGCACATCCAGTGGCAGTTATTTTTATGTCTTTATGGCTGTCTTTATTTTGTATATTCTCCAGAGGAGCTGATGTAAATGTAAAGATACTTGTCAAGTATGACCTTGAGCTGGATCTATAATACTGGAGGTAGTGCTCTGAGACTTTCCAGACTGAAACTCCTCTCATCTCCATGCAGTGAAAACATCAAGATCTGGAGGGTTTTCAGATCATGTTGGCTAACTCAGTTGCTGACCCAAAAGATAGACACTGGGTGTTCTGTTAAAGGTCCTCAGAGAGCTTGATTTGTAAAGACATACCACTTATTTTCATGGCAAACCATTTCAGAGATGTTCCTTTAGCAGTCAGTCATGCCAGGAGGAGATTAATGAAAAGCTTCATCTCTCTAGAGAAATGAGATCATACCAGAAAACAAAAAATTTTGAACAATCTTCCTGCCTTTGCTGCGTAGTTTCCAAGCTCTTGTGGACCTCAGGTGCCTCAGTTTCATCTACACAATGCCAGAAGCATGTGTTTTAAAGGAAGGCTGCTGCGCCAGCAGTAGCACTCTGAAGTAAGATAAGAGTCTCTCAGACTTCACTTAAGAGAGGAGCATTTTTGATCAAAATGGTCACTCCTGGACTGCTTTGGGATTGAAAAATGCTTTTCAGCAATTGTTGTGTATAGCTCAAACGCTTTAGTACTAAACCTTTTTAATATAACCTATCTCCATCACTGTGTAATTGTGTATTGACTTTTGGTTGGTTTATTGTTGGGAGTTTTTGACTGCACTGTTACCACTTGAGGGCACCAAAAAGTTAATCTGTCAAAATAGTTAGCGTTTTATAAAAACTTAATAATAATGTAAAACCTGTTTTTAACTTTGTAGTATCTGAAAAAGTAACATTTGTGGTGGTGTGCATACTTGGAGCACATCAAATGTTAACTTTGCTGCTTAAAATAATTGACTGGCTATGCTGAGGTGCTGATAAATATAAAGGTATTTATTTTATTTTATGCTGTTGGAACTGATGGAAGTTCCTCACCCAAAGGCTGGATTTTGTGGTGTAGTGTCTAAGAGCAGTCTTGTTTCCCCCAACTCTTACGTGCCTTAACACATCAGTAATACACTTATATACAACATGTAGCTAACCAGGAAAATGTAAATTGTTGCTCACAGTGAGGAGAGTACGTCTGGGATTGACCATGCAGAGGAAATGGAGCTGCTGTTGGAGAATTACTACAGACAAGCAGAAGATCTTTTAAATGAAGCTCGTGAACTAAGATTACTGATTGATGACTCAGAAAGCATTGTCTTTATCAACCTGGACAGGTTAGCTACCATCTGTTAGATTATCAAAAACTGAGTGGAATTTAGGCTTTCTTGGCCTAGACTTTCTCAAATCTTACTACAAGGAAAGTTGGGGAATTTTATTGTCTTAGTGAGCATTTAATGGACTTGTAGTCACAGCTGAACTGTGCATTTCTAATAGTGAACTGGATAAAGCAAAGCAAGAAGATAGCCTAATTATTATGTATTTCTGTAGCTAAGCATCAGTCTTCCCTAGCATAGCCTAGCTTCTCCTAGACCCTCCAGGGGAGCTATTCAAACAGGAAATGTCTGCAAATTGAGAGGCATATTAAAATTCTGTTCATAAAAGATTAGTAGACAGAGTCTGGCTAGGTTACTCAGGTTTCCAGTACAAGTTAAATTATTACTTTGTAGAGTGATACAAAAATTAATAACTTGGGAGCAAGTTTTTTCTATTTCTCAGTATATCCTACATTTTTCTCTTTTAGTCAGTTTCTTACTGAAAAAGTTGTAGCTTGCATTTGCAAGAACATGCCACTCTGAGGTTGGTGTTTAATATTCTGTCTCCTCTACACTGAGGATCATCTGTAGAAGCACTTACTGGATGCCATATCAGGAAATCACAAAAATCTTTTTGTGGAAGACTTGAATATGGAATTCCCCCAAAAGGATTGAAGTCTGCAGTCTGCAGCATTTTTTTGTAAAATGTATTAATTTGCAAGATAGCAATAAATTTTTGTCCATTTTGAATACAGACTTAGAAATTCCAGACAGATGGTGGTGAGAGGTCACAAATTTCAGCAAATTACTGTTACTCTGTATTTGCACACCTCTGAGAAGTGAGCAATGCTGGAAAGTCTGATGATGGTTAAGCAGAACCTGCTACCTTTAGAGGTGTCCAGATGTAGCAATGTTAGAATGATAGTCTCTTTGTACTGTTGTTTCATGATCTTTGCAACTGGGTTACCTAATTTAAGCATAACTTCCTCTCTTTCACGATTTGTTTTTATTGCATGCTATATGGAATTTAAGAATTTAGGCAGCAAATAAATTTTTGGGTTCCCCTTACAGATGTTTCTCCCTTCTTTAGCCACCGTAATGTGATGATGAGGCTGAACTTGCAGCTGACCATGGGGACTTTCTCTGTCTCTCTCTTTGGACTCATAGGAGTTGCATTTGGTATGAACTTAGAGTCATCTCTCGAAGAGGTAAGGAACAAGTCCTGTGTTTATCATAAAATGTGGGTCCTGCTCTTATAGCTTATTTCGTATTTGGTTCATCCTTTCCATAGACAAAGCTCCAGTGGTTCATGTGTTCATAGTCACTTCTTTTGTAAGCAAAAGCACAGCAAACTACAGTGTTGCATCCTTTTTTCTGTGTCACGTCCATGGAAAAGAAATGGGAAGACAAATTTTTGGTTGTATAAGTAGTTGATTATAAAGTAGTTTTAAAGTTTCTTTAATAATCATCTATTCTGACAAGAGCAGCTTTGTCTTCCAGATACAAAGGTATCTGTCAAGCAGCCAGGGCATTTCCAGCACATCAGAGGAAGTACTCTACTGTCAGTTATTGTTCATACCTAAACTGGGGAAGAATGAGTACAGGCTGGAGGGGGTAAACTTTAAAATGGCACATGCCACCTTTAAAACAAATAAACAAAGCAAAGGCTTTGTCCTTTTCAAATCAGTTAAATATAAGGGTAGAATTTTCAAACTTCCCAATGAAGGAAGGAAAACTGCTTGGAGCAGTAACAGAATACCGTATCCTGATCCTAAATAAAATGCTTTGCTATGAAACAGCCATTTTCCCAAGGGAGGACTTTGCTGTTGATGGTGAAGAGTTTACTGCTTCCTCCCATCTAGGAAGAAAACACTAGTGGGGAGTGAGAGATTATCTTTGAGTAATCCCTTTTCTGGAGAGATAGTTGAATGTCTAATGGGAGTGTTCTGTCGGTAGGACCCCAGGATATTCTGGTTGGTGACAGGGATTATGTTTCTGGGAAGTGGTCTGATCTGGCGGCGCTTACTTTCCTTCCTTGGGCGGCACCTGGATCCTCCACTACCTCCTCACGTACGTACGGCTGACTGGGGCTCCTGCCTCACACTCTGCATGTACAGTCCATTCCTGAGGCAGAAAATAAGATGGCTTAGAAGGGTAGGCCACAAAGCATGGCGGAATTCAGCTCATGGTCTGCTCTGTGGCAGAGAAGGTGCTCCCTAGCTGGATTGAAGGAGGTGGGGAGCCCTAGCACTAGGCAGTACTGAAGCTGCAGGCTGTTCCATGAGAAGTGCTGTATTTACTTTCACCTAGAAGCCCAAGGAAAATCTGTGGCTAATTGTAGAAGCAGTCCTCATCCCCCTACCCACATATTAACTCTGGATCTGTGGTCCCTGTCTTGTAAAAAAATAAGCAGAGTTAAAAGGATGATAAGGAAAAGCAGTAGCTGTAACATCTCTGGAGAATGATGTCCTGGCTATGATGTCCTGACTCTCAGTCTGAAGTCTGTAATAGTTTTTCCTTTGTCATTGATGGTACCAGGGTGTAGGAGGATTTCCAAAGAGACCATGTTCAGATTAGCATGTATAGGTCATTTTCCCTATTGAATACCCTTTCCTGAACTTGTGGAATTGTCTTGTCTACCTCATCTCTGCAATGTAATATTTATAGCAGACATATCAGTAGAGTCAAAAGTTAAGTTGCTACAAGTGACAAAGGGAGGCTCAGATAAACTCCCCTTCTTCTCTCTCCTCTTTTGCTGCTAAGAGGCAGATGGAAGTAGTTTGTTGTGAATTGTTGACTGTGGCTACAATTAACTGGAATATCCTGAAATGTAGCCCAAAACCAAGTGCAGCACATACTGACTGATTAGGAGATACTGGAAGGTATTAGGGACATAAAAGCCAAGGACACATTACTGAGTCCTTGGCTCAGTAATCACAAGCTCATGTAATCACAAGCTGTTGTTTCTTGCCTAGGTTCCTGCAGTTTTGAAAAAATCCCAACCAGCAGCTGGAAGAGTGGAGATAAAGACCAATCTTAAGACTGGAGAAACATTTGGGCTGAGCAGAAGCACATTAACAAACCAGTAGGAACAGCGGGAATGAAGGGACTTTTGGTGTTACAGGGTGGACTTTGGACACTTTCCTTGTATTTGTTCTTCCTTACTGAAAAGAATAATTTCCAAACTTGCTAATTTAATCTATATTTCGTGCCAAAAGCCTACAGTGACATTTTTAATGCTCACGCACATAAGGAGAGAAACACAAGGGGAAACAGCAAAATGCTTTCTACAGCAGTTTCACCTCCACCCCGTGTATGTGCCTTTAGTTTTCTGTATCACAGACATGTACTTACTTTTTGGGCATTCTCGTTTTTAGTGTTTCTGTCGAATACTGCTTTGCTTAATGGCATTCTTACAGAGAATAGAATTTTTGGCTTAAAGGACAGCAGTCAGCACTGACCAGTAATTCTGGTTCTGAACTGCAGATTTAGGAATCTGACTTCAAAGTCCACCCCAAGAGTGGCTTCGTGAATGGATTTTTAAGGTCCTATTTAATTACAGAAAACAGGTTTTCGGAAGCAGACAGCATGCCTGCATCTCTCATGAAGCATGACTTCTAGATTGGCAACAATGAGAAAAAAGGAGCAATAAAACCCTTTGAAATATAGCTGCTAATCCTGTATATTCCTTAACAATTAATTTAGGCCCAAAACAGGAGTTCTAGGAACAGGGCAGTCAGGCCTATGGATAATGCCCACTTGGATTTTCCATCTGACCCTCGTTCAACACACATTGATACAGCTGCAGTTTATAACAACTCCTTGTCTTGCCATAATTCAAATTCTGATAAAAATCAACAGATGGGTTGTTGTTTTTTTCCTGAAGTGGGCTATGCTTTCTTTCTTCCCTCCAAGACAAATCATGAACTAGCCTGCACTACAGTAAGTATCCAGGTTAGTTAAAGGTGTGGAAGCCTGATGTCCTGTGACAGGCTGCAGGAAGGAGTAAAAGCCTTATGCCAACTATATCTGTTTGTTCTTAGAACTTCTCTTTAAGGGTGTAGTTCTCCACTGGTTTCTCTCAGGTTGTAGAGGGAGCATGAAATGTGTCTAAATCACGTCACGCACTGTCCATTTTTCCTTTGGGATTTTTTAATCTATCTGGTACACAGTGAGCAGCTCCATAGGTGCTGCTACATAAATCACTGTACTGGCAGGGCTTGAAAAGACAGTAGCTGTAGCTGTGAACATTCTTCTCAGGACTAATAAGTCAAAGATGCAAATAAAAAGGTTTATCAATTAAAGTTGTCCAGGCCTGTGATTCTGGTTTGGTTAAAGTCAGTTGTACGTAGTTACTTTCCAACTGTTCTTCTGTACATGACTTGAAGTACAGATACTAGTGGCATGATAAGGTGAGAAAGATAATGGGGCTTGTAACACTTTTGAGATTTTTAGCTGATTTTTTTTGAAGCCTTTAAGCTTAGCAGGTAAAGTAGTAAAAAATCTCCAAACTCTGCAATCCAATGGAAAAAACCAATGGCTCACATACCTCAGCTGATATCTCAGGCAGGAGTCTCAGAGTGTGAAGGGAGATGGATGCTGATGTTTTTCAAATGAGCTGTAGTTGCATTAGGCTAGAACTAATATGTGTTGGTGCAGCTGTTTGGGAAGCTTTCTTGTAAGCTTTTTTGCAGGGAGGCTTCTGTGAACTCCTTTTGACTTTACGTGTACATAACTGACTCAAAGCACAATAAAAACCCGGCGCAAAAGATCATGATTCTACAAGACTGCTTTTTATCCCTTTAAACATTTGCATATGTCTATAGGTTTTCTTACAATTCAAGGAATCAAAATGCAGTCAAGTACAATAAAATTATGTGGAGGTCATGCACTATTCACTGGCTTTTGTTTTTTCTATGTATGTTCAGAATGGAATTGCTACAGAACATACTGGTTTTGTAAATTTGGTTTGAAGAGAAAACCGTTTTTCTGCCCTTAAAAGCACACTGCTTGTTTTGTCTCACACCACAGTTATAGATTTGTAATGTAAGTACTGCAATCCCAGTTGTATCTAGTTATTTCTTTTGTGAAGTTCAGATTTAACTTCTATTTTAAACTCTTTTGCTATTTGGGCAAGTCCTCAAAATAGATACCAGAATGTATTTTACATCAAGCTAATTTTCACCTTGCCTTTTTTGACTTGATTAAAACAACATCCTTGAGAGAGAATTCCTGCATAGGTAAGCTGAGGTGTTCAGTTTTGGAGTATGACCTTTAAAATTCTGTGCAATTTTATTTAAAATAAAAATAATGCTTTGCCTTTGTGAAGGAGGCAAGAGAGAGAAAACACACATATGTATCTACAGACTGGCATTGGTAATAATAGTATAAACACATTCTGCTGTTCAAGTTATTTAATAGATAATTGATGCACACTATTAAACCTGCATCATACAAAATTAGTGTTAATTAGTTAAAGACAATACTGTTAACAATAAAAGCCATTAACAACTCTATGTTATGGTCATGGAATTCTACATAAAAGCAGAAAGGATACCAGAACAATCAGCGACACTGCACAAGCATTTCCTAAAACTTCATCAGTCTTGGTTGTTTGTTCCTGGGAGATCCGAACTGTGCTATGCCCTCATTGCAGGTTGAGAGTGAGAGAGAGTCCTGCTGATCAGCACCTGCCTTTCAGTCTTAAAGCTGCCCCTGCTACATTTTGACTGTAACTTTCCATAACTTAAAAATCCTTATATTTATCATAGTATATTATCGCAGTAAGGAATTGCAAATCCTGTGCTGCAGTTTCCCAGTTTTGTCAAGAAGATACTCAAATCTGGCCAGTAAAGGTGGCCACTGAACATTCCTTATACAGCCAGATACTACTATCAAATATGCAGCTGCCTGCTCATTTCAACCTCTGACAGGTTTTTGGGCCAGCTTGCTTGTTCTAGGTAAGCGATGCTGCTGCTCACCACAGAATTCAGCAAAAGCTTGCTGACACAGTATGTTGGTTTGTGTGGGTTCAGGAAAGTAGCACAAATACTAGAGACCTAGTGTCTTCACTAGAAGACCAGGTGTGCCCTGGTCTTTAAGGCTACTGTGAACTTTTAGAGTGAGTAGACAAAAAGCCTTCCACCAAGTCGAGCTTTCGTAGAACTTCTCTCTGCTGCCACTACAACTTCTTTCTGCAGGGATAAAGAGCAAAGGTTAGCAAAATGCAACTGCAGGTGTATGGCTGCCTTAAGCTTCCTTTGTGGATTTTGACCATCTGATTAATGTAATATAGAAATGTGATGTGAAATGAGGGAGCAGCCCATCATCAGCACCCTCATCAGAGCAGCAGTTAGGAAAATAGTTTGGCAAACAGACTATCTCACTTGGGGAGCTGGAGCAAGCTGGAACCAAATGAAATGAGTCTCTTGCCCATATAAACTGCTGCTCAGGGCTAAGATCAGTAGTGATGAAGTGGGAGTGTGGACTAGATGGTGCTATAGCAACAGAACACAACTGCTTGGAGAATGGCCTCGCAGTTAGCAGCGCCTGTGTTTCACGTGTTGGATTATGCACCCTAATCTAGCTAAGAAGAATTTCCAGGTGTTTCTCCATCGCATGTTTTAAAGCAAGAAGTCAAACACCACTTGTTCAAGACCTTAGCCTCGTACTGAGGCTTCCTCTGTACTCATACAGAGAACCCCAGTCCTCATGGAGGTGATGTTAGAATGAGCAAAACACTGGAACTCAGCTGAACAAGCACTAAGCAACCTTCCATCTGAAAAAAAGGCTCCTTGGCACATCATACAAATATAGTGATTGGTGTTTGGTAAAAAAATGGCCATCTGAGGGAAGCACAGAGAAACAGGTACACAAACACTTCTAAATCATCAGGTAGGAGCTGGACCTGTGTGCTTACTTAGAAACACGTGACACATGAACAGCGTTCACTGCAGGTGATAGCCAGGACAGCAAGCCTGTAAAGACTAAATGAGTAGGATGGTTTTGGGTGCTTGGTTTCCTTCACAGCTAAGCATCCACTTTGCATGCAAGTTGGCATGAACAGTAGAGCCATGAGGCAGTTATGCCACATTTTGCATGAAACCTTTCAGCATACTCCTAAGCAGTTTAAAATTCAGGCTGCTTTAAAGTGATTCCAATTTTTCATTTAGGTGCCAAAATTTAGGCAAACCCATAGCTCATCAGTCTATAAAATTAATCCGTTCAGAGAGTGACTTAATTAACTATATTAAGATGTGAAATTAACTATATCTACTAAGACATGAAAATGCATAAGATACATGTGAAGTGTTAGCTAATATATGCAAGTAAGGTAGAAGGATGTTATGAAACAACCAACCACAGTAATTTTTCTCACCTTTCTTTCAGATTTCACAGTGGTAACAGAACTCCCAAATCTTGAGAGTTCCTGTAAAATAACATTGCTGGTTATAATGCTGCTCGTTTTTTTTAAGTAGGACTTAGTTTCTCTAAGTAGGTAGGTTGCTTACCTCAGGAGAAATCAGGACATACTGTGCCTAAAGAATAAAAAAAGTAGGAAATAAAAAGTCAGTGGAAGAGAGTAGAAGACCAGTATGATAACCCTGGCTCATAAACAGCAAATTAATTTAAGAACAAACAGGAGGAGCCAAATTGCAGAGATTCAGACACCTGAGAAAATCTTATGATTTTTGGAACCAAGGCAAAACACATTTGGTATTTGTACTGGATGTACTTAATTAGTTGCCATTCTAAACTTAGGTCCAGACTTCACTTTCATTTATTCTTACCCAGTCCTCAGGACAGGGAGATGTCCATGATGTGCAGTGGCCTGTCACATTCCCTGAGGATGCCTGTCTGCCACTGAAAATGTAAACACGGCCAGCAGCCCCACCAAAGAGGACTGAGGTGACACCGTTAGTTCGCAGTGGGGATGCCACAATCATTTCATCTGCATATATTACAAAGAGGACATAACACAGAAGAAGTGAATTAATGGTATACCAAAACACGGGAAAACTGCAATTTACATGCCTCTAGATGCCACAATTCCTGTTAATGATGACAACTAAAATGTTTCAATTTCTGACTAAGATGCTTTCAATTTTAGAGAGGCCTCCCTGTAAGGCACAATGAAATAGTGGTACAATTCAATCGAGAAAGCAGACTCTGTTTAGCACTTGTATGAATATGCAGGTGATCAATTTTCCTGTTGCTAAAAGTTAAACACTTTACTTCTAGATTCATCAAGCTTTACCTAGCCCATCACTATCCAGATCACTTAAGTATATGTCTCCTCCAAAACGAGAAAACCTTCTGTCCCCACTGAATATGCTGAGCAGAGAAGGCTTGGTGCTGTTTGACAGGTCATATACCAGAGCCAGTCCAGCTTGATGCAGTACTGAGGACATAAATAAAATCCTAGACAGGCTGTCTGGAAAAAAAACCCGAAAAAACAGATGTTGAGCATCAAAGATAAGAACTCAGGTTTAATACTTACAATTATAGGTAATACTGACTGGCATTACATAAAATGGACAAAATTAATATAATGTATCAAATGAACAATTATATGGGATTAACACTAAACAGCATAGGCAAAAAAAAAATCTTTTAATCATAGTACCAGGGGAGAAATATACTGAGGAACTTCTGTAACTTAACATCCTCAATTCCCTTCTGTCTGCTGCCAGAGGAAAAAATACTGTGTTGTTTCAATTCTGAGAAATATGCAGTGTACTAGAAAATCACTGTTACCTAAATTATGCAAAGTAGTAATGCTGTTAAACCTATTTTAAGGAAGGAAAAAGACCCACTGAAGTTGAGTCACAGTAGAGAGGGCTCTACATATAATTACAGTGATTTCTAGTTTGTTTTTGTTTTTAATTACATGGCAATTTAATGGTAACTTTTCCCTTAAAAATTGTATCTCCCCTCAAGTCATGCAGAAACCAACATCCTAAAGCAGAAATGGTTTCCAGTTTTCAGGACATACCTGCAGTAGGTGCACCCACCACCAAAACTTTTCTTGTGTTCCCAGCCACAGACAGCACACCACTGGCCAGAGACAAACCCATTCTGCCCATCTCCTGTTAGATTTTTAAAATACCTATGTAATTTCTACAGAATGTCACTTTACTTCAAATTATCCACAAGGTCCCATACTAAAGAAGCAGCCCTACCTTGTCTCCAGTTATCTCAAACCAGCGCTCTGTACTTGGTGGGTTATATGCGTACACCTTCCCAACACCCTGTCTGACATCCAACAAGAGGGGATTGCAGCTTGAACTACAATGCAAAATAAATTTGTATGTAGCAACATATTATTGTACACATTCTCCCCTTTTACTTTGGAATAATAGTGCCTGACAAATTCTGGAAATCTGCTTTAGTAATTCCCACAGTTGTTCTAACTAATTAAGTTGCAATACTTAAGAGTGCAGATTTGGTCCATTTATCCACTTTTTTATCATCCAATACATCTTCATGTTTAATTTGCTTTTAAAAATGCTATCTCAAAGTAAGAGCTATTCATACAATTCTTTAAGACACACTTACCCACCAGCATTTTTGTGACCCTTCTTCCTCCTCACGGAAAGCCAAGAAATTCTTA
>VWYI01004826.1:0-20000 GCA_013399455.1 Anthoscopus minutus | reverse complement strand
TCCTCCTCAAGGAAAGCCAAGAAATTCTTAGATGTCTTTAAATAACAAAGGCCTGCCCTAGAAAAGGTCTTAAAGCCCTTGTCTTCATAAGGAAGGGTGAAGACATAAAACCATTAATTTAATAAGAGTATTCTAAGCAGAACAAAAAGGAAACTCCCTAAAAAGCTGGAAGTTTAATCTACTGCAAATCTTAAACTTTGCAGAAGTAGAGCAGAGTGGAGAAGACCGCAAGCTGTCATATGCAACACACCTAGAACAAGTCTTCCATGTAGGGCTACCAATCAGCAGTAATGTCACATTCTCCAGCTGGCAGCTGGCAAGTGAAAATCCAAACCAAGCATAGTTTTCTTCCCCCTCCACCATCCAGTTGGCATCCTGTACTGACAGAAATCCTGAGAGAGCAGAAAAAAAACATGAGTTAAATCTTGGTGTGCCCTGATATTGAAAAACCCATTTGCAGTCCTCCACTGATTCATCCTATGACAAGTTTCTCTGTGCAAAGTTACACTGACCATGACATGGCATCAGTAGTTGTTGACTTTG
The DNA here is from genome assembly GCA_013399455.1 of Anthoscopus minutus. NCBI lineage: Eukaryota > Metazoa > Chordata > Aves > Passeriformes > Paridae > Anthoscopus > Anthoscopus minutus. Next base: position 19,457 of record VWYI01004826.1, on the reverse strand, counting down.
CTTGCTCACCATGCAGCTCCACTGGCTGGTGAAAGCTTTCATTTGACACAGCCTGTTTCTCAATCCTTCCAATAGCTTACATGAAGTACATGAAAGCTAGCACTTGAGCCTGCCCTAAACTACTTACTGTTTATCAGAACTTCTAATTCTTCAAGGGTGCTGGGGTGGGAGAGCTTCAGAGCATTCTGGCTATAATTTAAATAACTCATTCTGTGCTTTGGTTTTACAAAAATGTCAGTTGGCAGTGTTTTGAAACCCATGTTCTTTAGTGGTTTCTAATTTTACATGAATTAGAATAAGCTGCAACAATTAAGCATTATTGTAAATCTCAACTACATGATTCTGACAAAGCTGCCCAAGTTTTATTAATTAGTTTAATATGTGATGTTTCCACCCTCATTCACTAGAAATCTCATCATGTGTAGTCATTAACTGTATTTAGTTGTAGCATTTCTCTTTAGCCACGTGAATGAACATACAGAATGATAAAGATTCATTTGTTGAGGTTCATCTGCAATTTTCCAAGAAAGAACAGTGAGCCTACCCTGGACTCAAAATACATAGTTGAATCCTTTCCTTTAGCAAGGTTTCCAACACAGTTTCCCACAAGTGTTCAAAGCTGGGACATTGCAGTCTGGATGGACAGAAAACCAAATGGGAAAAATCTGGTTGAGATGATCCCTCTGACAAAAGTAGAGAACCATGTGTAGCTCTCTGAATGCCTGCAACTAGTGGAGTGCCTTCAGGGAACAATTCTTTGACTCATCCCGTTGGACACTTTATTATAAATTATTTAGCCAAGGCAACAAATTGCCCTCTTGTGAATCTGGCAGATAACAGGAGATTGCAGAGGGTGCTCTCATTCAGAGGCACCCAGGCAGGCTGGAGTTAGAGGCTGACAGGAACCTCACAAAATTCAGCGAGGACGAATGCAAAGCTTGACACTGGGAAAGGAAATGCCCTTGTACTGATAGAGCTGGGGACAGACTGGCTGTGGAGCTGCCATGTGGAAAAGGCCCTGGAGGTCCTGGTGAGCAGAGAGTTGGGTGTGATGCTCTGACAGCAGCCAGCAGTGCCTCAAACTATGAAAGCAGGAGCATGGCAGAGGTTGAGAGGAATGATTGTTCTCTCAATCGCACCTATGATATGTCATTCCCAAACAGGAAAGATGTTGACAAACTGGAGCAAATATAGTAGGGGTGTCCCATGTTTTCAGTGCCTATAAGTGTCACTTAGTGTCAAAATAGCAGTGTGGATTCAATATCACAACAGCAAGGTTTTTCCCAGAATGAGGCAGGAAACCTTTCTTTCGAAATTTTGCAACCCTTTTTCTAAGGTGTTCCGAAACAGGTCAATGTGATTGGCCAAAGGAACCACCTCTCTGGTCCTATTGGGTGGAACAAGAGAAAAACACATTCAGAACATCTGTGTTTTGAGAACCAAAACCTATTTTCAAAAAACAGTCCTTAAAAGAGAAGTTTCCCAAAAGATTTTCACTTGGGAACAGATCAGCCACTGACAGTCTGAAAACTCTCTCAGGCTCAGAAAATCATGTCCACATATAAGGTCACTATGCACGGTGGTAAGACAATAGAAAATGAACATAAACTGAAACAAGATTTGTTTTTTTCTCTATGAGGACTGCCAAGTAGAACAGCTGCCCAGAGCCACTGTGCAATTTATATCACTGGAGGTTTTAAGATGCAACTGGACAAAGCCCTTAGTAATTTGGTCTGGCTTCACAGCTTATTTAGTAGGAGGGACACCCTCTGAGATCACTTCAGACCTGAATTATGCTATGATTAATTAGGAACAAATATAAACTCTGAGAGGGTTAATTTACTGAACAAATATTACCTTGGTCACTCCTGTTGAAATGAGAGTAAAATGCAACCACAAATCCTCTCTGCTTCCCACCACCGGGTGCATATGGAGAGCCCACAACCAGATCAGCATTTCCATTCCCATCAACATCTGCTGCCAGGAGGGACCAACCAAGATTACAGTAGGAAAACTGCAATAAACAGTTTAAGTCTGAAATAGAACTGAAACCATCAATTCTCTAGAAAAATAGAAAAACTTAATTCTCAAGAGCTAACTTTGCTTCTGAAGAAATTACCCTCCCACTCCCTGGCTTCAATTTTGTTTTCTTTGGGTTTTTGTTTGGTTTAGGTTGGGTTTTTTTTTTGGCGCCTTTTTTTGGTTTTGATGGCTATGCACCTTTCTATTCACTCTGCTGCCTTCCTGCACTGGGGTATAAATGTCTTTCCCAAATACAATTAATCAAAGCAAGCACCTGCTTGCTCCATCCCCATCAGTCTAAATTTTCTTGCAATGTTAAGCTGAATTTTAACTTTTTTTAAGCCCATAAGGTCTTTTCCCCTTTATCTCACCTCCTGCCTGTGTACCCTGTGTTAGCCTGGCTAACAGGGTAGTATAAACAGGACATTACATTATCAATATACCTGACAAGTTATGGTAACATTTGGCTGAGGTGCCAAGCCTCTTCCCTCAGTTCCAAAGTAGACATACACAGCACCCTGAACAGAAGAAAAGGAAAATAAGGCATGAGAGCACCTGCATGTCAGTATCAAACATTAAACCAAAGGCCAATCACAAGGAGTGGAACAGTTCTGCAAGGGCTATTCTTGCAATTTTATTTTCCCTCTCAGAGCCTTCCCATAACACTTACTTTCCTGCCCCAAACCTAAGAGTATTCATGGGTAATAGGCACTGCTGTAACCAAGCAACAAAGTAGAGAAGTACATTTTCATCATACTGTGTGTAAGGAACAAGGACAGTATAGTATATATTTATACTCATAATACACATGTTCAGATGGCTCAAAGTTTGATTATTATTATTTGATGCAATGGCAAACAGTGCCAGGCATACACAACAGATGCACACAATTTTCCCAGTGGTGAGTCTAAATAAAAGCAACTTATTCTTATTTAGACAGCTAAATTAATATCTAAAATTTTGAAGAGTTTTAGGCTTAATGGATACAGTTTAAATCAAAACATTTTACCTCTCAGTTTGCATGGCTTAAAAATATTAGGAGACCATTATATGGGCTTATCTGGTAAGCTGTAAGTCATTAAGCCCCTGTAACTTGATTATTTTAGCAAGTGTGTCTGTGTTCATATCACATATATCATTTGTTAGCCTTGTGACAACATATGATGTAATTCATTGACCCATGAGTTTCATTCCAGACTCTCTGTTCCTAAACAAAAAGGATACATTTGTATTTCATGAATGACCCCTTACATTTCCAGCATGTCAATGCTGCAAAGTTGCAATCTAGTTTGGATTTCTAATGTGCAAAAAGGCCACTGAAAGAAACAGATAGTAGTAGGCCACTGAAATGACAAGTAGCTGTCATTGCTCTAGTCAAACTATCCACAACGGTTATAAACTTCTGTTTAAATTACAATGTCACCTTGAGCAACAACAGAAATTCTCCTTTTCATTTCAGTGTTCAAAAAGTATGTATCAATAAAAACATTCTGTTTCGAGAGATCAACAAACCCATGTTTGTAGCTTACTTTGTAAGTAAGAAACTGAGATCCCACAGAAGGTGCTCCAATTGCCAGATCTGGCACTCCATCCTCATTGAAATCCAGGACTGCCAAAGCAGAACCAAATCTTCCTGAAGGCTAAAAGAAAAGGGATTGCTTTCATGTTTTCAAGTCAAAATCATGAAAACTAAATGTACATTTGCACATGGAAGAACTGAAAACAGATTACAAAAGTCTATAGAAACAATTCTTTTTCTTCTAAGTATTAACCCCCATGACAACACACTAATTCAAAATCAACTGTGTTAAAATGAAGGGCAATGGAATATAATATGGTGCTGCTTTGCTATTTCCTCTTCTCAGTCCAGTGCACCATTGATGTTAAGTTTATGGTCTTTCCTCTTGACAGCATTATGATTGGGAGCCACTAAAACACTCTGTAGGAAGACAGCAGCTGTTACTCCACAGTTTATAACCACAGAAACAAAGTAAAAGGAAATGTATCTAATTTCTCCCTATTATCTTCTTTTTGAATAAAGGTATTTTCTACAGAAGATCATATTTAACTCTCATTTTTGACTCTCAAAAGAGTCATTTGCTCCTATTTCTTGGCTACGAACTGGCCACCATCATGTCAAATCAGTTTTCTCTTTTTTTTTTCCATTACTCTTACTACAGACAAAATTAGTTGGGGTGAAGTTATAAATTAATGAAGAGATATAGTCTCAAAGGAATTAAAACATATCAAATTAATAATTTTAGATCAAAAAGGACAGAAAACACAATATTTTCTTAAATGCAGTGACCAGGATGAGCTATACTGTGACTTACAGAGACACAACCTGGGTTTTATTTAAGGGTACTTTATGGTCTAATACTCACTTATCTGGTACAGTAATGGAAGCGAACCTACAGATTACCATCACTTCAATTGTTCCTGGGACTTTGCTAATGATTATTTTTCTTGAAAAACATATGACCTCATATGACACCAGGAGGAGTGTTTCAGGAATAATATTCATACACATTAATGATACTCATTCAAAACTCACCAATTTTCAGGCAAAAAAAAATAAGTGACAAGTATCTGCCTTGACCTCTTACTTGATGACCCTGTAGTACTTGGTCAGCTTTCCCATCCAGATCCATGTCCTCTGGTGGCAAACCTGACTGGTTGCCATAGACCACATACACCCTTCCTATCTGAACATGGCCCATGGTGCTGTACCCTGGTGCTCCAGCCACCAGATCTTCATATCCATCCTGGTTTAGGTCAGCTGAGATCAGTGCCCTGTACAGCAAGAGAGTCAATAAAATCAGCATTAGCTTCCAGATTACCACAACATCAGTGGGAAAAAACCCATAATTCAGATAAACTAGGACCTGTGTTTCCCCATATTATTTTGTAAAGAGCTATACAGTTTGTTTTATATCATATGTTTATTTGTGTTTTCTTGAATTAAGTAAAACCAGAAGAATCATCTTCCATCAATGCATCTGAGATCTGCAGGAACTGCTTTTTACTGACATTAGCCACCTGAGAGCAAGGAGCATGAAAAAAAAAAGGGCTGCTTGCCTATGACAGGGTACAAAAAAAAATTCAATATCTTTTAAACTGAACATCTGATTTAATTGATGGACTTAACAGGAGATAAGCAAAAGGATCACAGGTCTCAGTAACATGTTGGAATTTAGAGAGGGAACATGGGAAAAACTCATTACTGTCAATTTAACCAGGATGAAGTAAACTCAAGAATTAAATCCAAATTTTGAGATAGAATAAGGGGAGTTAGATAAGCAGCAATGCCAGTCTGTTTTATTACTCTTCCCTGTTGCAGATCAAGTTAGAGCCTCATTGGCAAGGAGAGAGAATATGCCTCTTCTGTCCTGAATCTATCTTTGAACTCCCTACTAGTTTAGAGTACTTCCAAGAAGTCTCACTAGACATCATCACTCATCACCTCATGACAGATTACTAAGTTTGCACAATCATCCAAAACAACCAAAAAGGGTAGCAAAGATCCTTTACTGTTCAGAACTAGTGAAAATGTTAGTTCTAATGTTGGTTCCTTCCATTCTGAGCTTAATCAACATCTGAAAGAAAAATCTTATGTGTTAACTTGGTATTCTGGATATGCAATATAAGCCTTTCACTCAGATTTGTACCACTAATTGATTTGCACTGTCGCCTTTGAAGAGTATCCAAAGGACCAACAACAATATTTTGGTAGGTATTCAAAATTATCAGAAATTAAGAGGAAGTGGGGATGAAAAAAATTACCAACCATCCAAGCCTAGCATAGGGTGAAATCAGAAAATATGAAGCTACTGGCTTGGAGATGTACTTAGAAGATTTCTGATGTGTAGCTTCTAGTGTTCTCCACACATCGGTTTTAAAAGCATGGTTTATCACGTGGAGGGATTTCTGAAATAAAAATAATAAAGGTATACCACAGTGGTTAAAACACAGGTTGAAGCTCTAGAATGTTTTGGGACACCTCAAAAATCAAGTCACCAACAGTGGAAATCACCACATGCATTTAAGAGGAGTCTGACTCAGATCATAAGCACCATTTTAGAAAGGCAAAACTGTGTATGCTCTAAGGGAGCGCTACTAATATTTCACTGCTATGCTTTGCTGGGAGGTCTTAACCCAAAAAGCCATTGTATGTCTGTAAAATGGAAATAATAAATATATATTTTGTCATTTTTGGCACTGCAGAATGCAGGACTTTACTATGCAATGAGCAAAGTTTGAAAATTGAGTATTTATGATGTAGATAGATAGATTAACACTGGTACTGGAATGTCCATGAAGTCAGGTGCAGATGCACCCTGCTCCATCATGCACCATATCATACAGAAACAAAACAAATTTTACATAGAGATGAATTTTACCTGACACATCTGTTACTTCTCACTTACTGTTGCCCAAGGCTGTATGTTGAATTGAACTCCTCTCTCTGTATAGTTTATATTCTTTTCCAGTGTTTCTGTAAGCAAAGAAGTTGTATTCTTGTGATGTTCATGTTTTGATTGTTTGTTTCTGCTAAAATAAATAAGGCAGTGATAAGAATTAATATAACTGAAATAATGACTCTAGGTAAAAGCCGCTCTGCATAGCTCCTTTATGCAAAAGGTAGTTATTTATGCTAAAAAAATCTCAAATTCACAAAATCTCAAATGCACAAAAAGATAACCCAAAATGTCTCTAATTTTCAGTAGCTCACTGTCCACATTAGCAGAAGACTCTCACCACTGAAGCATTAAATCATCAAAGCTATACTTACATGTGGTTGTCCTTGTGCTCCTTTGTGCAGTTTATGAACAGAGGGTTCTCAGGCAGGAAGCAGTCACTAAAGAAAATACACAGATTGCACTTTAAAGATTTTACTGTAATGGAAGTGAAACTAAAAATACAACTTTTATCCTTACTGATTCGTCTGTTACAAATCATCAGTTTTCTCAAGAAAATCAAATTCAGAGCATGATCATAACCCTTAGAAACCCCTATGATGTTTATTTGATGACCTTGATTAGGTTCTGTATGAATGCCACATGTTCATAGAGCTCTTGAAGGAAACTTATTGTAACATGCATGTATATGCATCTAAGGTGCTTTTAATGAAAGTGCCATTCTAGAACAAAGAACATAACAGATTGTGCCATTCTGTATTTCAAACATAATTTCCCAAAATAGCAACAGTGATATTTTTCCATATAAATGAATTAATGGCCACTGCCAAAAAAGGTATTTACAAAAAGGTTGTATTTTTAAGAGAGCTGTACAAGGTTAAACTATAAAAATACAAAATTGTGAGTAGAAGCCTAGCTTAAACACTAGAATATATACTCTACTTTTTCTAATCCTATTTGCCTTCAGAGTCTGAAGGTAATGTCTGACCTCTCCTTAAAAGGGACATCTTTGCTGGCTGATGGCAGCAGCCAAAAGGTGCAAGCTTATACTGCCAGTCCAGGCAGAACCACAGGGCACGGCTATACAACATTTAAGCAAACCCTAGATTATGTCTTAAAGAATGCCCCAAATTTTCACTGCTATCACCCAGGGATGCCAAAGATGCACCAGGGCAAAGGAGTGTGAACACGTAAAAAATACAAACTCAAGGCCTGTGTAATCCTGCGCACCCAGGTAAAAAGGCAGACATGGAAATCCCTTTGTCCAAGTGAGGATCTAAAGCTCAGCACCTCTTCTAGGAAAGATCCTGCCTTAAGAAGAACAGTTAAGTGGGTGTCAGCACTTTAATACTGCATTTCATAGGTCAGGACAGACTATATACCTAGTTCCATTCTCTAGCATATGGCTTGTCAGCTCAAAAATGTTGTTGGTCCGGAATGCCATGTCATCCACTCCTCCAAGGAAATATTCATTGAACTTCTCCACCAGAAACGGAGATTTACTAGCAAATGTTGGAAAAAGCTAAGAGACAGGCAACATACTCAGTAAGACGGTTCACATCATCTCCATGCTACATGTTCATTTTTATAAAGAAAACAGAAAACCAACCTTGCCAACAAGAAGCCTTTCTCCATGCCTAAAAAAATTAAAAAAAAAAAACCAGAAATAAAACTTGCTTCATTTAATACTTAATTATTTAAATAGCTCTTTTCAAAAGTCCTATGGATGTTAATATATTTTTAAAGCTGAAATGTAAAAAGTAACTATATAAACTTTATTATCCTTAATTTTGAAGGATTCACAGTTTTTCTAAGTGTTGTGTGACTATTGGTAATTAAATACAGGATATAGCTAAGCTGTTCAGGATATTCAAAAGCAGACACCGATAGATATCAAAAGTCTCTTTTAAATTACTCTTGGACTTGAAGGGATCTACATAAAGTGTAGATAAAGCATGTATCTAGAGACTTCTTCAGTGCATGATAATTATACTGCTAACTCACCACAGTGCAATGGCACTTAAGACACAGCTGTTCTCCAATAAGTAGGCATAAATACATTAAATGTATAAATGCATTAAATAGCAAATATTCACCATCTATGGTGTAATAACTAATATAGCAATCATTAAGTAGTCCAAATTTGAATCCTAGTCATTAAAAAAATCAGATGTTCTGTGATTTTGGGGTCTAAAAGTGAGTCTTCATTGCGAACATTAATGTGTAAAGTGTTTCAGATAAGATTATCATATTTCTCCTACATAGGTTTCACTTACAAAAGCTCAGGCAGAGATATTCAACTTACAGTTCAAAAAAGAGCAGATAAGTACATTCAGCAATTGTTCCTTCAGTTATGATCTCTTTTCCATAAAATTCCTTATAGATAGCTGCTAGGTCTTTGACAGGTACATACCTAAAACCAAAAAGAATGTATTACAACAACAGATGTTCCACATCACCTGATAAAAGACTGCAGTTCTTGTAGTAACAACAGCCTATAAAGTATTCCAAATTTCAAAAGACTACACAAAGTCATGACGATTTACAAATATCAGGATTGCACATGCAACTGTGAGAGAAAAAAAAGTGGATATCTAAATCTTCTGCTCATTTTTATGCTTTTAAAACTGTCTGAATTCAACATCCTCAGCTTCCAAAACTTTAAATAAATCTCACTGAGATTGCCACTTAACTGAGTTATTTGCTTAGCTTCTAGGACATTCCAGCAAAAGGTTTTTGACTAGTTATTTTATATATAACTACTTATAACTTAAGACATAAATAATTTAATCTTCTTTGCTGTGTTCCTATACCTAAAACTCTCCTCTGTCCTTCCAGTTTTTCATGTCAGGGAACAGTAAATATGCATATAAGGAATACCAAACTCATAACATTTAAAATAGTTGCAAGGGTTTCTTGTGAAAGAAAAATAAAGGAGAGTATTTTGTTAAAACAGATTCATACAGAATTATATGTCATTTTATTATACATGATTATACAAAAATAAACATTAAATATTAAAGAAGGCAACCTCATTATCTTACCAACTTGATGCCAGGTAACTGAAGTCCAGCTCAAACTGACTCACTACATCTCCCCCTGAGGATGAAAGAATGAAAAAAAAAACACATAGCCCAACAAACAAAATCTGTTGAGTATGTTATAGGTAACAGTGTGCATGAAGCCATATATGGCTCTTCTATATGCATTTATATGGCAGATCTTCCAGCTATATATTTAGAATACACAAATGGTTCACCTGAAAGTATGCTGCACATTTTAAACATATGGAGAATAATGTACAATTTAAAATCACAGTAGTGACTCCATCCAAATCTTAGCATCATCTGGTCTGCATTTTGGCTTTAATCCAAGTGTCCATATGCGTTATCACATCTCCTGAAAGCTGGAGGACAGGTACATCAGGACTTTCCAAGCCATGGGGGAGGGTAAGAATACAGTGTCCATATATCACTCTTAACTCCTGCATTGCACAGGACAAGAGCTAGAATCAACCACCATGGTTTTGAAGAATACTAGTTTTTTCAATACAAGGATCTCTGACTGGCAAACAGAAACATTACCAAAATCTCCAGCACTGTGAGCTTCTGAGTATGAACCATGAAAATCAATCTGGAGAAAGAGAAAAATAAGAGAACTGCCTGTTTCTTTTAATATGAGCAGAAGCAAACTCCAAGCAATATTTATATTTACAGGTCCCAAACCTCATCAACTTCACTCTTATGAAGTTTGTAACAATGTGTGTCTCCCAGAATCTTCCTGAAACAGGGTTCCAGGTTTTCTCTTTCCTCCCCACCAGAGTCCAAAGCAAAGCTATCCATTCCAATAAATCCAGTTGTATCAATAAATAAAATAACACAGGCTTACTTCTCCCATGGCCTTTAGAAATCCTTGGTCGATGCCCAGGCTATGCCAGCTAATATCTGCCACCATATGTGAAGCAATTCCAAACAGGAAAGCCACCATCTTCTCTGTAGCCTACACAACAATCCATTTGTCTGTCATTTTACTCCTGTCTTTAAGAAAATGTTAGCATTTTCTGTATATGCATTATACAAGGATACAGGTGAGAAGATCTTACAGTCCAAGAGTTTACCAGGACAAAGTGAGGACCACTCATTACTCAATGCTGTGGTCACCTTTTGTAACTTAAGAATATTTAAGCATTTTATACAGTCCAAGGCCATAGAATTACATGGTTGATGTGAGGGTAACTTGCATACTTCAAGATGAATGTGTACTAAACTGTTTTTCCAGACAAAGGATAAACACTTCCACTTCCAAGGACTGAACTCCCTCTGCCACCATGGTTGTTGTGTAAAGCAGACAGAGGAGAGAAATACATTCCTCTGCATGCTCACTTTTGACAAATTGTTTTTCCTTTCCTCCTATATAGCTCACAGACCATTAACAAGAGCAAATCTGGACTAAGTTTAAGATTTCACAAGTGAGAAGTCTAAAAGGTTTTCAACCAGATCTCACAGGAATGCAAGACCACCAATCATATTTAAAAGTTTGGACCTATGAAATGTATCATAAGGACCAGACCACAGTGGAGATAACTGACAGACTTTACATGGAAACTCTAGATTTTTTGTATGGTAAAGATTAAAACAGGATTTCAAGTGTTCCTATATAAGAGGAGACTATAATATAAAAATGTTTAGTTTTTTCTACGTCTCACAAAGGATGAAACTACAACTAGTGAAGGTGAAGAAAACAGTTGATAACAAAGTCAATCAAGCAAAAGTTAATCAATTGTCTTACCTTGTCCCAAGGCTGAGGATAATTCCTTCTGATGTAGTCAATACTTGCTTTGAGAAATGGTGACCAATGAGTGTCTTCAGAGACATCATGGAACATTCCTATTGCAATAAATTTTATATCAATATTCGATTTATTCTTTGGGGAAAAATGAAATAGAAAAAAGGGAAGAAAGGATTTTGTCCATTAAAACCCTACAGGTTTCGTTCAATTTCATGTCAGACAGATGATACATTTTGTACTACAGCTAATGAAAAGAGCCAAAAGAGACTTATTTTTTATCTGTAGATACTAGATTTACCTTCTATGATTTCGGTTTGAAGCATCTGAAAATTTTGTGCCTGCTCCTTTTCTCTGTGCTTGTGAGTAGGTACAGTACAATGAAAAGCTGCCTCCCAAGCAGAGAGGATAAAGAGAGCTGACAGAGTACCTGTTGACTAAATTAATGCATGCACTTTTATGTCAGAAAAACTGTAGGGAATGGCATGGCAGCCAACTCAAAATGTCATGTTTTCTGGCACGTATCAGTTTCCACAGGGCAGAGGAGGGCTATGTCATCATTATCACCACAATCATTTTCAAGAGAAAGGGAAACTAGCCAAGATATAGTCGGTGTAGGAGGAGAAAAAGGGAGGAAAGCAGGAAAAATCAGGTTTCACTGTCAGAATCAATTACTACTCTTGCCCAAATTTAGGCAGAAAAGACTGTAGTATCTAACAGTAACCTTGCCTAAAAATGTCTGTGTACCCACATAAAGCTAAGTGCAAAGGGATGTTGACATAAAGATATTAAGCAGCACACAATATTAAATTCTCTAAGGGTAGGCTGGAGATTGGTCAGACCATCAGTACTCTTGGAGGAAGAGTGCATGTTTGTTGACACAGCCATATGAAACTGAACAATAATAGGGTAGATTAAACACTGAGAGAGCAGACCTTGGGGGTAATTCAGTCACCTTGGCCTTTCTTGACATTTTACAGTGCAGTTAAACTAGAAAAAAGAAGGATAGTAGTTGCTTGGCCAAAATCAGAGTAGCCTTCTACATCTAAGCTTGTCTCCTGACCAAAGAAGCAGTCTGGATGGCTTTGCTCTTGATCTTGTCACACTCAGTTAAAATAGCTCAGGTCTGAAGAGGTATCTATTTCTTCCATATTGACTAAGGAGACTGCCGACAAGTGGTCAACTCTAACAAGGCAAGGTGGACTCCAACATTAGTTCACTCATGAAGGAATGAAGATTGGATACTGCAAACAGAGAAGCTCTGACCTGGTATAAGAGAGGCCAAAATGGTTAGAAAGGAAAGCTGAGGTAGACAGATATAACCAAGGTGAAGTAGGAACTGAAAAAAAATCCCAGGAGAACATCAGTCATGAAAACAAGGAAAGCAAGACTGGAAGTTTGGGACAAGAAGCTGGCAGAACCAGGTAGAAAATTGAGACCAGTGACCTGATGAGTGACAGAAGACAAAACCAGTATTAAATGCCAGAACCTCATCAAATCACATCAGAAAGGTGATCTGGACATGATCTAAGCACACCAGGATATGAACCTGCCTGTAGTTGGCATAACCAATAGGTAGCACCAACAACCTTTGTCTGAGAAAAATGAGAACTTCAGCTACAACTGTATGATTTGGCTCTAAACCAAACAAAGATCCTAAGTACACCTCAAATTTAAAGGAATTTGCATGGCCCACTAAAATAAACTACTTCCAGTACTTTAAACTTCCACTAATATCTCAACAATATTGAAGCCAGTAAGGCCAGATATCCTCACATGAAGTACTAATCACTGCCATGTCTCTGGTACCTACCTAAACACCCTAATAGCTTGTAGCTGGAGGACAGGCTCTTTATCCCATTTGCTAACTGCTCACTATCCAGATTTACCCTTTCAGCAGCAAATATCCTACAGCAAGGCCTAGCTGGCTGTTTTATAGCTCTAATGTTGCTGGAGAAGCTGATTATGATCAAGAGCTGATCTTTCAGAGCTGAAAAATCAGGGGACCACTTGCAAGTCAAGACATACTTTTTATAGCTACTGCAAAAGGATGCTAATTTTTGGTGCAGTCTTTTTGATCTGCAATCAGCAAAATTAAGACTGACATATATTTCCAACAAGAAGAGTAAAAGGCAAAAGACTGCACTCTGGGAAAAAAAAGGCCTGTTGGGGGTTACATGTTTTTTTTTTCGTTTCTTAGCTGTTAGAATTTTTCCCATTTAGCTGAGAGAAAAAGCCTTGATGGCTGGGACATCATCGGTACTTTAAAAGACAAAAGGATCGGCTGAGCCCCCGGGGGCAGTGGGGAGAGGAGCGACTTTTGTTTTTGGGTCCTTCTGGGAGGGCAACACAGACACTCTCGGAGTTGTTTCTGCTGGAGAGGGGGTTTTTGCCATCATCCAGACGGAGCGGCTGTTCCTTCTGCTTCTGCTTCTTCCTCTCCGTTTGTGGCCCTCACTCCCCTGTCCTGCCGGATGTGCTGCAGCCCCAGCTGCCACCGCGGAGCTGCTGATCCATCTCCTCCACCGGCCCGGGATTTTCTGCTCATCCCTGCCATTCCAGCGAGGTGTTTTTCCTCAGAGCCNGGAAAACTACACCCTTCTACAGGATCATTACTTCAACAGAACCACATCTGTCACTCCAGGAGGACTGCAGCCACCATTTAATCGGACTGCTACCGACACCCTGACCAACAGGGTGTCAGATTGTATTCTGACTCTGTCAGTGGGGTTTTTTTTGTTTTGTATTTTTGGTTTGTACTACTGCATTTTTATTACAATTTTCCTAGTAAAGGGCTGTTATTCCTATTCCCATATCTTCTCCTGAGAGCCCCTTGATTTCAAGATTATAATAATTTGGGGGGGGGGGGGGGGTTTTAAATTTTTCCATTTCAAGGAGGTTCCTGTGTTCCTTAGCAGACACCTGTCTTTTCAAAACAAGACACACTTGCCCACCCACCCCCAGCAAGTCCTACATTGTTTTGTTGCTGTGGGATTTTCAGGTTCTCTTATCCTCTTTTTGACTGATCTGATAGAAACTAATATTTTTTAATACTGAATTTTAGACCTTTCCTGAGATTTATAATGAAAGGATCATTTTGTTCCCTCTGTACTCAATAATCCGACCTAATTTAGTCAAACAGCATCCTACTATCAAATTGCCCTACACATTAAATAGTTACATTTACCAAGAGTTACTTTCTAAAACATTTTCAAATGTGTTATTTCATTATAAAGTTCTACAAAAAGGCTCTAACAAAAATGGTGGACATTTTGTGCAGGAAAGCATTTTTGGGCACACTTCCCTTTCTTACAAAAGGGAACCATCTTCAACCCACTAATTCTGTAGGATTTCCACATAAAAATGCAGTTGTTATAACATAAACTTATAAAGTTTCTCTTACCATGTTTGCAGATTACAGGATAAAAGGCATCCGGATAAATGCTCCCAGCCTGAAAAGCATCTTGGTGATTTAGTAATAACTGTGGAAAGGATGGGAGGGAAAGGAATCAGAATGCTATTGCACAGCACAAAACCATATTTACTGCCACCATTCTACATACATTCAAAATAATCAGCAAAATAAAATACACCATGTGGTGCACAAAACCTTGCTGCCACTTTGATGTCCTTAGGTTTATTAAATCTGCTTCCCCAAAGTCCTCTACTTGTTTTTCTAATGCAACTGCTCACATAGAAAATGACTAAAAAAGATAGGAAAACATGCAAGAAACCACTCGAAGTATATTTATACACACATTGGTATAATTGCTTATATTCCTGTAATAACATTCAGAAGGAGTCAAATTATTTTGAACAAAAAAAGGTAAAAATACAGCCTGGGCATAGTATTGATGTACAAATTACTGGGAATAATAAAGAAAGGCAAGAAGAAAGAAAGAAAAACATTCAGAAGAAAGATGTACAAAATTAAGCAATAATATGCTTCCTACCTGTCTATAATTAACACTCCCTTCATGCTTAATGAAAAATTCCAGAGCTCTATGTGCTGAAAAACAATATATCGAAGTGTTGATTTATAGGTATTGTGTCTAGGCCAATGTTTTGTTAGAAGCACTAGCAGAACCACAAGACACCACATTTTCATACCTAAGCCAAGTGCCACCTGCATGAAACACATTTCTCACAGAAGTGTGCACCTGTGAGAGGGTGTGTTTTCTCACCTAATGAGTTAATAAGGAAGTGCTCCTTCTGTGGCACATCTTCAGGCTCTCTCTAATCCCTAGCTCCCAAGCTGACCAACTAAACTCAAATCACAGGGAAATGAACTCCCCATATCTAGAAATGAGCTACAACAGTGAGCTGACAGGACCACATTCAGCACATGTAAATTGTGGATCATAAAGCTCTAGCTGTACTGTATTCAAGCTTCATTGTTGCTCTTAAAAGTGAAAAAGGTATGTTGGGAATCAACGTGGGTGATTAACAGTTTGATTAATTTTTAACATGTATGAAAAGTAACAAAAATCCAATGTCAGCAAGGTAAATAACACTATTTATTCACTGAACTGGCAGATACCCTTACTGTCAAAAATCTTTATTTAGGTGGCATAACAAGTGAATGAAACAAACTGACATCCTTTTCTGTAATTAGATGTCCTAATTAATATCAGAACCCAGGAATAATCTATCAACACTGTTCTATAAATACCCAACATTTCCTCTAAAGCTATTTACAAAGATCGAAGTTAATATGTTCCTTACCAAATAAATCACATCACAAAAAAAACCCAAAAAAACCTATCAGCAAATCAAACAAAAACCTCTCCCCACCAAATCCAAAACACTCCATTACTATTCTGTTACAAGATCTAGACAAAACTGGGTGGGGGGGGGTGCTGAATGATCTTTCCCTTTGAATTTTACTCAGTAATCTAAATAATCCTTATATAAATAAGTTACAATACCCTGAAGATCAGCCTTACACCAGAAGAAAATAACAACAACAAAATAATAAACTAAAATTTTAAGGCTCAGACTTTTCTACACACATCACTGATTCCAGTGTGGGAGATTCCCAGTTTGGCAGTTTGCTTTTTCTGCCTCGCACCTCCCCCACACTTCTCTCACTACTCCAGCGGGCCCAAGTTCTACAACTCCACCTTTTCAAGGAATTTTATGCCAGATCCCCACAGTCTCAGAGAGCCTTACAAGTCTGACAGAAACCCCTAGGATGAAGAGCTTCCTCAAATCAGACCTTCCTCCAGACACGGCCATGAAAGTAGGACACAGCACAGCTCTGCCAAGCACACTGAACATGATCAACATTCTGAGTGGGCAGAGCTTTTCACCATTTTAAAAGCACTTTCAAAACTCTGTCCAGGATTTCTTTGGTGCTGGCTTTGAGTGAGAAGAGTTCCATTCTACAGCATATTGTTTGGGGCATGTGTTTTTTGTGGTGGGTTTTTCTTTTGTTTAGTTTTTTTGTTTTATTTTGTTTTCTGGGAGTACTCAATGTTTGAATTTTGGAAATATTTTCATCTTATTGCCATAGACTTTTATATGAACAACAATAAGAGCACTCATTTTAGCAGCATCAGAGCTGATCACAGTTTAATGTAATTTTCTGATAAATGGACAAAATTTTTTGTAAACTATGACCCAATAGTTTGGTGCACACACACAGACAACCAAGCTCTTTATACTATGCAGACACAAGTTTTCTACAACATGCTCCCTTGATTAGAAAAAGAAGAAAAAGGGCTGCTTTGGGACAGATCTGTAAGCTTGTTCCTCTTTGCAGATTTTTTTTTTCAATCACACTCTATTCTGGCAAATCTGTTATTTCAAGTCCTCAGAAGCTCATACTCGGTAATTAGAGCCCTGAGCTTGCAGAGTGGTGTGCACTTGCCTAACCTCAGGCAGCGTGACTTCTTCTACAGATTATTATGGGTTTCTTGACACATTGTTAGGAAAAGCAAATTGTTCCAGGATGCTGACCATGGGTACAACACTCAGAAAGGGAACACAGTCCAGTCTCAAACACCATGAATAATCTCAGTCTTTAAATTGTTCAAATTTGCATGTATTCAGTACTTAAAAGTCTGAGAAAATTACCTGAATAAAGCCAACATCCTACATTTTACCATCTGTTTGAGCAGTGGATTTAGAAACAAAACCAGAAGAACAAACAATTAAAACTGTCAATTATTATGAGTAGCTGTTTCAGAATAACCTCACACTGCTCATGTTTGCAAAACACTGCTCATGCTTGCAAAAACTGCGGAAGAAACCAGATTTTAAAAATAGCACAGGCAAACAAGAAATTCAAAACAGAAATATTTCTCCATTTTGATGTTCACTCAGTTCTCTCCTTCATTCTCTACAAATCTAGGCTGTTCTGGCTTCAGAGAGCAACCTACCAGAAAAAGACAGAACAAATTTTTAATGTTGTTAGTTACAGACAGAAATACATTACAGAATTTTATCTACTTGTGCAGGTATGGCATAATTAATACAGAGTGATTTGAAAACAGAGTTACCACAGAGGACTTGTGTTATTCCTTTAGTCTGAATAAACAATCCCATGAATTGCCTGAAGCATTCCTTTTCTTTCTCCAAACCAAACTCTGTCTGCGTAGGACTCACAGACAAAAACATTCCAGTTACATAATGCCCGTATCTTAGGAGACGGAAAAATACGCAACCGAAGTAAATTCAAGCATTTTACTTACAAAACCAGTAAAATATCAAACTCCAAAATCAAACTATTCATTTATCCTGTTATTCACATTTTTTAAATTATGTAGAATACTCGTTACTTCAACATTTTCTCCCTGTGCTTTCCAGTCAAATCTAAATTTACTTCTCTTCACAAGAAATTCAAAACACAAGAAAATCCATTTTGAACATATCTTACCTATTTCAACATGTGTTGAAATTCCACATGGGATACATCTTTGACAGAAATGGTAGCTTATAACCAGCAAGACAGACCAAATCTTCAGACCAACCATGATTCTGGCTCCAACTGTGGATTTCAGAAGCTTGAAGCAGTAGCACTGTGACCTTTGAAATGCAGGTTATGGAGCATGCCTTTTCTTCCGCACATATTGCTGACACAGCAAACCAATGACTGCCAGATTTGAAAGCCTATTTTATAGCAATGCTTTCTTTTACTGCAAATGCAGTAATGTATATAAAGAAAGAAATAAACTGTGGGTATTCTCCCAGCATGAATTCTGTAATATCTCCAGGATTTGAGTAGTGTAACCAGTTCATCATTGCACAGAAGTAGTGATATTTCTGTAAAATCCAACAGCATGGCAAAGAGTATTCTCCCACAGTTTGTCCAGATCATGGTGTGCTTGCCTTAGAGCAACTACCTCCCATTTCACAAAAGAAATTAAAGCCAATTTAATTAATAGTATTAATAGGAAAACACTAGCTCCTGAGTTGCAGGTAATACAAATTCAAAACCTTTGGTGAGCTGATAGGCTACTGCACACCAGACATAAGTCTGGGTCTTATGACCAGTACTGAAAGCCCAGCTGATATGTGGGAGACCGGTGGAAGCATTCCTGCCAAGTGTACTACGATGAACACTTGGCTGCAGAGGCTGTGCACCCTGCATTTCCCAGCCACCCTTCACGCATGTGGCACAGCCACACCAGTCCCCAGCGAGGTGGTGGCACTGGGCAGGGGCTTCACATGGCCCTTGTGCCAGAGACTGACCAGCTGTTACGGGACCCAGTGGCCCACAGGCACCCATGGGCCAGCGCTCCTGCACTAAAACACAAGTTAGACTAGAGGAGACTGAGAGCCCTGAGACCTTATCACAGCCTGCAACTTCCGCACGAAGGGAAGAAGACGAGCAGGCACTGATCTCCTCTGTGGTGATCAGTGACAGAACCCGAGGGAATGGCATGAAGCTGCGTCAGGAGCGGTTTGGGTTGGTTATTAGGGGAAGGTTCTTCACCCAGAAGATGGTTCGGTACTGGAACAGGCTCCCCAAGGAAGCGGTCAGACCACCAAGCCCGAGAGAGTTCAGGAAACATTTGGAAAACGCCCTCAGGTAAATGGTGTGACACTCGGCGTGTGCAAAGCCAGAAGCTGGACTTCGATGATCCCTGTGATACTTCCTTCCAACACAGGATATTCTGGGACTCTAAGCTTCCCCTCTCCCTGCGAAGCGTGGGTCTCCATGGGGCGCGGGAAACGAGGGTCCGGGAATCAGAAACGCCCCCGGGCTACGCTCCCACCCTGGCCGGG
>VWYI01004824.1:58917-70971 GCA_013399455.1 Anthoscopus minutus | reverse complement strand
TTAAGGCTCTATCCCGGTGTCTATCCCGGCGCATCTCTCGCTTTCCCTCCCGGGCTGGTGCCCGCAGCCCTGGAGCTGCAGCTCCATCTCCTGGACAGATCCCTTCCCGTTCCGTGCTCCCGCCCTTCTCAGCTGGAATTTTGGGTTGTTCTCACGGCGCTGCCACCGTCGGGGAGCGTCCCTCCAGCGCGGGGCCAAATAATCCCAGAGGTGCCGCTCTCGGGAGACATGGACACGCTCTCCAGGCCTTTTAAAACTGGAGTTTTTCTCCCTAGGGTAGCATTTACCCTAGAGTGGGTTTCTATTTAGTTAAAAACTAAATATAATAAATCTAAGAGTGGGTTTCTATTTAGTTATAAACCACAATAGAGTTGTTTTAGCAGCGAACTTCTCCCTGTTTCTATTTTCCCTAATGGTATAGAATGCATCCAGAGTTTTTTAGAGTCAGTGTCTCTAGAAAGGAGAGGGATCCCAACAGGACTCGCTGATGAGTTTGAGGTGTATCCAGCAGCTTTTCTTCCAGGTGCTCTGGGAGCAGCTCAGAACAGCTGCTGCATGGGCATCTGCGAAACTCTGCTTGAAATCATTCAGGAGAATCATCTCCAGGGTTATGGACTTCCCAGAAAAAACCAAATGGCAGTGCCAGTGTTTCAGCGCTTTCTTCTTTCTTTTACTCCACTCCTAAATTAGTGCTTCAGCTGCAGATGTTGCTTAGAAGTCTGATAGTGCTGCATTCCAAATAGAATGTTTTTCTTTGAGGTCTAAATAATCAATTATCATAATTATTTTTTAAGTGTTTTGTGCTTCAGAAGTTGTATTTTTTCAGGGAATAGTTTATTGCCAGTACAGATAGAAATTTATAAGGAGACTGCCTGGTTGCTGTCACTGTCACACAGAGAAGTTTTTTTAGGGAATGCCAGCAGCCACTGGAAGGAATGGTTTGTGTATAGACTAAAACCATGAAAGGCAGATATTTTCTATCCATAACTTGTATCAGAAGTGGAGGGAGTTTCCCTGATATCCTTCCAAGTCGAATCTGGCAGTAACCCCCAGCTGCAGAGCCTGTACAGTGTATTTTCTGCCCGACACCACAGCAAAGCAAAGCTTTTCAAACAATGTTTAGAGAATATTAAAATGAAACCCACTGTGATGTCAAAGCAGCAGCTGGAAAATTCTCTGTGGCTGTAAAGGCACAATGAAGCCAAGGCTGTGTGACTTGGTGTGATGTGGACTGGGAAGTGACAAGGTAATTTTGAGGAATTATGTCCTTGTGACACTTGACTGAGATGAAATGAATTTTGGCCATTTTTGTCCAGCTTGGTTAACGTAATTAATATGTTGTTTATTCAGAAACCGATGGCAGAATTCACTCCTTGCTCCTGAGGTCACAGATGGATAAACACAAAGGAGTTTAAAAAAAAGCTGTTTAACAAGTGTGGCTTGGCAAAACTCCTCCTGCTCTTGGCTGGCTTCCTCTGCATCAAAACTAAAATGCTGCTGAATTATTTTTGTGTCTAATCCCTCTACAAGGATGTTTCTAGCATCAGTGGTGCTGGAAATTGAAATTTTTATGGTTTTTCTAGGACTTCTATTGTCTTTTCATTTGCATAGAGTTCAGAGGTAATGTGCTTTAAAAACAATTCCTGGCATTCCCTTCTGTGATTCTGAGCATCAACTAAAACTTGTAATAAATTCTGCAAGGAAACAAAGAAACAAAAAAAACCAAACCCAAATAAACAAGAAGAGAAAAAAGAGCTGCAACACTCATATAGACAGAATATGTTACAGCTTCTACATGTGTAACTGGGATTTTTTGATCCTGTAATTCTTTGAACTGTGTCTTTTTGAGGACTGAAAGTAGGAAATGTCAGAAAGAAGATACTTGAGATCTATTTGGCAGATAAAAATAGCATTTAGAGAAGGTGTATTTACTTGGAGTTGTAAGAAATCCTATTTTGCAATGAGAGAAGAAACTTTTAGAAGGTTTTGCACCTTTGATGGTGTTTTAGCTGCAGTCAAACCAGTTTTACAGCAGGAAAAAATTTAAAAAAATAAAAACAAATAACAAAAACTCCTCCCCAAAATAATTCCATTCATCATCTGGTGGTTCCATGGAAAGAAGTTTTCAGCATTGACTTAAAGTACAGGAATCTCTTGGGTAACATTTTTATTTCCTTCAGAACTTGGAACAAAAATAGGAAATGTCCACTCCCCTGTGGCTTCAGAAGGGATTTCAAACACTTACATCCTTGAATAATTGAAGACATATTGGTTTTATCAGATTTTTTAGGAGCTGGGATCTCCTGTTCAGAAGAAAAGTCCAACCCCTCTGAAGCACTTGGGAAAACTTTCCCTGTTACAACATTCATGTGGATTGCTAAGATCACATTTTCTGCAAGGTTCACAAAAGTGAAGGGGACGCCCCTCATTCCTACAATAATATTTCTGGTACAGAAAGGGACAACGAAGTTTTAGGATTAAATCCCATCCTAATGTCTTATATTGCTTCTGAATGAAGTGCCAGAAGTCCTGGGCAGCTGTGATGGTATCTGATTGTCACATCTGGATTTTGTTCTTCCAGCCTTGTTCACAAGGCTTTAGTGGGCATTTCAAGAGGTGCTGCAGAATGATACAATTGAATATAATTTGCCTAAATAAAGCTGTAGCTGCTGCAAACTAAATTTCTTTCAGCAATGGCAGCATAAAAATGGTATAAAACTTAGATCCTGTTTTGAGTTCAGCTCTAAAATGCTCATTTTTTTCCTACCCTGAGTATCAAATTGAAATTTTAACTAGTGTACAGGTATTTTCCCCCAAAGACTGAGAATATGGAGCTACTGCTGTGTGTCTAAGAAGCCAAGGACACTGCAAACTGCACTTCTGAGCCCTTTATTTCCACATTAAGCACCACTTTACAAGAAAATTTATACAGGCCTCAGTTGGTTGCAGTGCTGCTTAACTTGATGATGCCTTTAATTTTATTTTTTTTCCAATTAATTCTTCAGAGACTGATTTGGTTTGCCTCAGTGCTGAAAAATCTGTTCTTCCCCTGCTTCCCAACACAGAAATTTAGAAATAAAACTGTCCAGTAACAGAGTTATGATGTTGGTTATTAGTCTCCTTCCTCCTGAAGAGCAAGAAAGGTTAAAGTAGTTTCAGAAGGTCAATTTTTGTCTGATTCTATAATAAATGTTAAGTTTTGGGAGGAAATGGTGTTAGCTTCCATGTTGTTCCTGCTCTTTGCATCACAAAAGCAGATGAAGTCAGTGATGAGAACTGATGGAGTTATGGTTGATGCCTTTGTCCGTGGCTGATTGCCTGCTTAGGGCTGCCTACAGCAAAATGCAGCTTCCTACAGAATTTTCTAGAAATGGAGCATATTCTAGGGGATGAGATGCTGGGAAACCACAGATTTCTGGATTTTTTTTGTAATTTTGAAACTGATTTGCTGTGTAATCTTGAGGTATCAGAACAGGAGTGAAGCACAGGCTCCTCAGAGCACCTTGTCTCTGCATCAGCAGCCCAGAGAAACGGGATCTTGTGCTTTGGGGCAGAATAGCAATTAAAGACACAAAAATGGGGCTTTCAACCACTCCTGAGTAAATGCAGCCAGTCACAAAATAAAAGTCAATACCAAACAATTAAGAATGACAACAATGAGCAAAGCAATGCCAGACGAAATATTGCACTTTGAGAGCACCAGAACATTGTTTCTATGAAAAGCTTTCCTTCTGCCAAATTCTTGGCTGTTTCAGAGTTGGAAAAGCCATCCTTGTAGGGTTTTATTGGCTTGGGAGAAGGGGAGAGGAATGTGCAACTCATCAGCAGTGATGGGAACCAGCAGTCCTTGCACAGCACAGCTGGGAGCAGCTCCTGGTCCAGAATGATTTTAAATTAACAATCCTGTGGGAAGTATTCATCTTGCCAATTTCCAGCCCTTAGAACTGATTAAATTGAAGTAGCACCTGTATTTTACACTCTGTCACTAAGTCCATTATGTTTTTTTGCAGAAGATATGTTTTCTAAGAGGCATTTACTGACTCTGGATTATACAGATTGTTTTCTTAGCTGGCAGTTTCAGATACTGTGTAACAAGGAAGGGAGCAAGATGCCATCATTCCCAAGTCATAATATTGGAGAGGAGATGAAAAGGTGTTTATAACAGCTTTAAACAGATTGAATTTTTGTGTGGAGGAAGTTGGAGCTTCCCTTGCTGAATAGTTTCACTGCAGTAACTCAATTCTGTTGCTCCTTTTCTATTCTGAAGCCAGAAACAGGACACAGTACTGGAAAAATGACTTTTCTTGTGTATTTGAAGAGACAGATTCCACTTTTGCAGACCTACAAGTACACAAATGTAAATGATAATCATGCACATGTAAATAATAGTCATGTAAATAAATAATAGTCATGTAAATAAATAATAGTATAAATAACATGGGGATGATATTGTGAGAGATCAGTCTGCAAATTGAATATACTTACTCAATATTCAAAGTCACCCCCACAGGATTGTTTGAGGTGTGCCTGGGGACACCTTGGCATAGCTGGGAACACTCTGGAAACACTGGAAAATATTTGAGTGGGCTCCAGAGTTCTGGAAGTGCTTTGGGGACACACAGTGAAGTAGAGGGGGTAAAGGTGCTTTCCTTCCTGATCAGAAGGAGGAAATGGTGACCACATCTGGGCACATCTGGGATCTCTGGATGCTGTAGGGATGCTTGGCTCCTCCTGTGCTGGAAGTGACAATAAATGATTAGTGGTTAGCACCTCTCTTTCTGGATTCAGTTGTCAGGGGAGGTGCAATTTGTCTTTGACATTAGCCAGGGACTGATCCAGTGCTCGGCAGCAGCTGAGGAGTGAGAGGCAGCACCTTGGAGTTGTTTAATTCCTCCAGCATGATGTCTTTTTCCTTGAGTGATGATACCTTTTGTTATCATTCCACTTTCCTAAAGTACCACTCTTGTTCTGCTGCTCTAATGAAGATACTCAAGGCAGTCAAGAGTTGCTTTGATTTTTTTTTTTTTGTGAATGCAGAAGTTACTGACTTTTACCTCAATCTGTAAAGAGGAGGAAAAACCCCAACCTCTCCAGACTTAGAATGCACAGAGCAAATTCTGATGGTTTCATTGCCCTTTAAGAGTCCAAGGGAATATGGGCCCATGTTTTATCCTGATTGTGAATCCATGTGCAGATTGAACCAATTTCATGTAGACTTTTTTGAGGTAATCCAAAGAAAATATTTAATGTAAAAATTTTATGTTTGCGCAGTCTCTGAGGAGGAGAGACATCCTGAACTCAAATAAAGGATTTAGCAGAAGACTTTAATTCTGCTGTATGAATGTTTTGTGTGCACAGCCTGCTAGCTGCTCACTGGGCTTGAGTAGTCCATAAAATCAAGGTTCCTTAACTCAGTGTGGAACTAGCAGGAGACCCAAAGAAGGAATAAGAAAGTGAAGCATGAAACCACTGGCAAAGCTTGAATTAATTTTTCTTAGAAGCAAATTTGTTCCTGTCTCTAAAAGAGAAAAAAGCTGTTTAAATGTGATCTCTGGAATGAATAGTAAATTCACAGGAGAAGAATCTATTTAATAAAATATTATACAAATCCAACATCAGGCAAAAGTGACTGTTTCCAGCTGGCTGCTGCCTTTGAATTAAAAAAGACCTCACCAGGATTTCCACACTTCTCTGGCAGTTCCTACTGCTGATTACAAGTGCACTGACCACTTGCAGCACTCATTTTGTCCAGATCATAAATCTCTCCTGGCTGATGCTCAGTACCTTAATTTACCAATTAATTATTGTTCTAGATAATCTGCGCTGTCCTAATCACACATTCCTGTCTCAAGTTGGTTTGCAGGGGGGAAGGAATTCCAGACCATTCATCTTTCTTTAGCAACTAACTTTAACTCTCCATCAACCTGAGGCTTACCCAAGTGGAAAATTACTCCCTTGAAGTAGTTGAATTGCATTTTTTGTTAGCCTATTAGCACCTTGCAGTTTACTACTGATCTATTTTAATAGTTTTGTGATGGTTTTATTGAGAGCAGTCACAAGTGTTGTACAAAAAATGTTTTGGTGGGTGTTAAGACTGAAAAAGCTTCTTTAAAAATTGAGTTTAAGAAACCACACATAATATTTTTATTTTAGACCGAGACTGTAGCTACTAATATTTTTATTTTAATATTTTTACAGGCTTGATGGACAATAAGATTTAAGCGCAGCAGTCTCTAAGCTGTAATGTCTCAGAAATAATTGTTTTATGAAAGATTGTTTTGAACACAGAAATCCAGCAGACACGGAAGATGTCTCTAAGTAGTTTCAGTTAGAACTGTGGATGTTGGCAAACCTTCACGAAACATCTGGGTCGATTCTGACCCCTCTCCTCCTGTGCCTCCTCTTGCTCTTTGTGCCAATGTGAAATTTCTTTGAAACCAGAACCAGGGAGTGGTTATACTCAGTTATGTCCCTCTTTCCCTCTCTGAAATAGCCCAAAATGAAGCCCAGGCAGTGTTTGCTGAATGCTACATGAATAAACTTGCAAAAGGGATAAGTAAGCCAGTTCTGGGGAGGTTGATCTCACAAAGATTTTTGGCTCTGGGTTGGTGTTAGTCCTGCTGGGCTCTTGAGTGCTGCTGTTATCCTAATTAGGGTCAATCAGAGGGAAATGCACCCTGTGAGCCCAGGTTTCAGCCTTTGTGTGGTACAGAAAGGCAGCTCTCTCTCCAAGGCTGGGAGATGCAGGGGAATTGCTGTGGAGAGCTTGGTGCAGAGATTGGCAGAGTTTGGTGCTGTGGGGATTGGTACAGATTCAGAACTATTACACAGTTGTGGGAAATTGTGGGAGTGCTACAGATTCAGAATTAGGGAAAGTGGCACTGTGGGGACCAGGGACACATAAAGATAAAAAAGCCAAACTCACCCAAAAACCCCCAAACCCAGCCTGCTAATTTGATAGCTCAGATGCTCCCTAAATGATTTGGATGGTAGCTTTCCCCATCCCATGGAATCAGGAAATGTCCAGAACCACTTTCACTATTGGCTGTGTCATTTCTCAAATCACTGTTTTCTAAATTGTGTTGAATACATTGCAGACAATCTATTTCATCAGTTCGAGACATTATGAAATGAAATGTTTCTGGAGTAAGGCAGAGGGAGTCCTAAACCAGTCCTGTCTTGAATATAGCTGAAGTAGGGCTAAACAAAGGCCTGGAATCTGAACTTGCACTGCTGAATTTGCTTTGAGTGTGACTGTCCCTGCTGAGAATATTCTGCTAGCTGGATTATAATCAGGTTTTTCCCCTCTGGTTCTTCATATTGTATCTAGATTAAGTATTTCACTTCAATAAAGACTGCACAGTTGTAATGAACACTCCTTGGTTTCTGAAAAGCTTGGTTTTTGTCATCATTATTAACTTAATGCCCATTAAGATTGTAATTATGGCCACAGTCCCCAAGTGCTTCATCCTCACTGAAGGACTTTATTAAAACATTGCTTTTGTGTTGAATGTGTGCACAAATCATGCTTAGGATCGTAGAGGCATGAGAGCCTAAAAATAATTCAGAAACCTTTAATCAGAGTATTCTTAAAGTTGTACGAGATCATGTCCTGTTTTTGTCCTTAGCTGTGGCTAAACTCTCTGTGCTGTGAAATGAAGACTAAAAAGGAAATTTCCAGGTTTAACATGGGAAAATCCATGTTGAGAATAACCTTCATGGTACCATTGTCAGGATGGGTGCAGAACTGTTGGGTGATGAAGGAAGTGTACTCTTAAAAGATGATTTTTCAAAAATCAGTATCCCTGCAGCTAGGAATGTGTTTCTGAAAGCTGCTTGTTCCAAATTCTTAATAAAGTTTTCCAGTAGGATATTTAAAGTAAAAGGCCACTTTTGGAGGTGTACTTGTCTTCAAGTCCATTGGATTCAAGAGAGTTTAGAGGCTTCTGGGTAGCTTTGAAAAACAGAGAACTTAAAAAGAGATTTTGGGTTCTTTTTTTGCACGACCTTGCACAAAATGTTGTTTGTTTGATGTTGGATAGTGAGCTGCAAACCAAAACCCACTTGCCAGGGGCCATGCAAATGAGAACTGATGAAATGGTGATCGAAAGGGAGAGCACAGTGCTAATGAACCAGTTTCCTGGTCAGGCAGAGAAATCTCCCCAGCTTTAGGACGTGGATTTCCAATCCTCGCCCTTCACTGCCCGGCCCAAACATCCCAGCGCTGCTGCTGTCTGCACAGCGGATGTGGCAAACACCAGGCAGGGGCTGTGCAGCTAATTACCCTTTAGATGGAGCTGTTTCTCCTCGGATGATGTGAAGGTTGTAAATAGTGTCTCTAAGAAGTTAAGTAAGAACGAGCCGATTTGTGCTGCAGTTCAGTAAAAGGTTTGATTCTTTTATAAATGAGTGTTGATCACTGCCAAAGAAAGCAAAGTGCATCCTGTTCATACCTGCTCAAAAAATCTCTCATAAGAAATAAATATTGAAAAGGAAAAAAAGATTATAATAGTGTTTTGGGTAATGCACGGATATATCTGTAGAGCTCAAATTGGGGATAGTTTTGTGATGTGAAAAGAATGTGAGCGCTGTGTGTAAGATAATGTTACACAGTCAGTGAGATGAGCTTCTAAGCATTCAAATATTTCCCTTGGAGGTGAGGAAAATGTGTTTTTTCCCTGTGAGCAGCAATGTATTGGTGGGAGTGATCCTCAGAAGGGTAAAAGCTACCTGTTTGTGTCCGATCATGATTAACACAGACTTTTCATTAACAGGGAATCCTGCTTCATCAGCATTAACTCCAGCACACCCAAAACAATTCTGCTAGCTGGTCCTTGGGAAGTTTTCTAATTAACTTCTAATTAAATGCACCCTTTGAATGAAGTGCCACTTCAGGAATGTGTTCCCTGACGTGTGGCTCCAGTCTCTGCCCTTCTGCAGGATAAACATGTCCAAGGGCTCTAAGTTCCGTGGTGCCCAACAGCTCCTCAGCGACCCCAGAGCTGCAGTTTGTTTAGCCTGCAGGTTTTCTTGCTGTCAGGAGATGTGGGTTTGGCTCTATTAAATGCTGTGGCAGCACTAGCAGCCTGCTGCTGCCTTTTATGTGCCTCAGAGTTAGGGACACGCTTGTGATTTGATGAGAGAGCAAAACCCTCCCACAGGGAAGAGGTGCCTGGAGTCAATCTGTTGGCAAATGAGCAACAAGTTTAGCACAAGCACATCTCCCTTTTTTCTCACACAGATTAAAAAGGGAGATGGGTTCTCTGGGTTCAGAGCAGAGCTGACCTGCTGGGTGCATTGGTCCATGGAGGCCAAGATCTGGTCTCCAACAGAGGCATTTTAGACTAACTCTGTTTGGGGTGATTGTGTGAGCCAGGGCACTCCCGCTCAGCCTTCCTCCTCCTGCTTCTCCTGCACCCACAGCTGATGGATTAGGGATGTTACCTACGTCTCCACCTATCCACTTTACTCTGTGTTTTGGTAGTGCAGGATTATGCAGTATCTAGTCAGGTGTTGCTCCCATGATTTTGAAAATGTTAATTGTGTATCTCTGCATGGAGATCTGGCCTTTCCACCATCCCTTGGAGAAGTGACTGTGACCCTCTCAGATCCCTTTGCTTGCCCGAGTATCCCCCACTGTAATGCCTTTGGTTTTAGCTTTCATACTTTCCAGCTTCTGCCCTGCACTGTACAGAACTCTGAATTTCAGAGAAAGTGCCAGCAAGGTCTCTCCCAGCCCAGGCACACCCAGCAATCCCTGGCCAGCCCAGAGCCAAGGATTTAACTCTGAATTTCAGAGAAAGTGCCAGCAAGGTCTCTCCCAGCCCAGGCACACCCAGCAATCCCTGGCCAGCCCAGAGCCAAGGAGAATGGACCAAAGCTCCTCCAGGTGTGAAACTCCTGACTCAGAGCCCACCTTGGCTCCTCCTTGGCTCCTTCCTGGCGCAGCCTTGGCCAGGCTCCTGCACTGCCCAAGGTGCATCCTGTGAAGGCATTTTTAATAAATCCCCACTTTATTCCTTTATCTCTGCCCAGCCTCTGCTGCAGGTCAGCCTCTTTAGGCATCAGCTGTATCCTCCTGATGCAGAAGCCACATCCGTGCCCTGTACTCACAGCTGTGGCCTGGTAAATTCGGTTTTCCCTGATTTGCAGGAATGAACGCACAGTGAATTTCCAGTGCAGGCTCCTGGGGCTTTGCTGGGGTGGTCTTTGCCCTCCTGCTCTCATCAGTCTGGAGGGGAAAGGACCTGCTGTACTTTTGGGAAAACCATTTCTGGTACAAGCTCAAGGTTGGCTGTGCCAGCCCAGCAGCCCCTGGTCCCTAGGGGCAGGTGGGACCTGCTCCCCTCTGCACTTTCTGAAGACCTCCCACAACCTGATTCCCACTTCTGGCAGCATCCCTGCAGGCTGTGATAAAGCTTCATTAGTTTCATTAGACTTTCATTACGGAATAATCAGAATCATGCTAACAAATCCCCTCATTATTGCTGTATAAATCTCGCATGGTAGCTCCTTGTTCCTTATTAGCGAGCAGCTGAAGGCTCTGCAAGTGCAGGAGGTAAATAAATTGTTGCTGGGCAAAGGCCTGTCAGGCTTCTGCTTATTGCCAGGCAAGCCTGGAACTCTTCCCCAAGCCTTTCCTCATGCTCGTGTTCCATGAATGCAGTAGCTGAGTGTGAGAGAATTGAGTAGGAATTCTTTCCTCAGCATCCCCAGAGGCTGCAGGAGCTGGAGCAGCTCTGGGAGCAGGGATGTCCTGCAAACCCCAGCCTGGGAGCAACAGGCACTGCTTGAATTCTCTCCTGAATTTGTCTTTTTGTGTTCTGTGAAGAACTCATCATTTTTTTTTTTTTGTGCTCTGTGAAGAGAATATCCAACTTTTTCTCTACCAGAGACACCTTATGTAGATTTTTCACATTCTCCACCTACACAGTGTTGTAATTAAAGAAATTACAGGGTGACAGGATGACTTCTAACCTCCTAAAATAATTTCCTTTTCCTACAATAGCAATTTAAAGCTACTTTAGAGCTGTGATCATTTGGAGAAAAAACCAGGGAATTGGGATGGGACTTGTGATACAAAGGCAAGCTGGGCTTTAGTTAAAGGCACTCAGTGACTCCTTTTGTGATTTTTTAAATTTTTATTTTTAAATACAAATGTATTTTCAACAACAAAAAAAATTATATACCAATCTGTGTGACGTGTAAGCTGCATAAGGTGTTAATTTTCTGTGAAATTAATCACATTTTGTATTGTGCTTTTACAACCTTGTCCTCTGATCAGCATTCCTGCAGACTTCTGATGTTGAATCATTTATAGGAGGCTTTTAAAAAAAAATTTATGATTCTAGAGATGCTTCTGTGCTAATTTCTTACTTTGAATTGATTGTTAGATGTGAACATGGGTTTAACCTTTTCCGATTGCCTGGGGCTGAACCATTGACCTGAGCAGCACCAAGAGATCACAGAATTTGGAATATTGGGTAGAAAAGGGACCTCAGGGGACGTCCAGCCCAGCCTCTCTTGGCAAAGACAAGGGGCGTGGGTGCTTGTTAGTGTTTATTAATTGAAATTTCTGCACTGTCTCCACGGTTGCTCGTAGCTGATCTCTGCAATCGTACTCATTGTGCTGCAGGAATAATTTAATGTGCACTTGTTGCTCTGAGTGCCTGTCGTGGCTTTCCTTCCATGCTGTTCTGTTCCCTAAACAGAAAAATACTGAATGCTGTAAGGCTGTTGTTTTTTTTCCTGATGTAAATTAGTGGTTGTCTTTGTTTCTGGTTTCAGTGTTGGTTTTTATTTGTATTAATGCATTGTTTGCGCTTTCCCACTCGAATTCATTTTTTTTTTTTCAGTAGCAAAGGTGTTTAGGAATTTGGAGGGCTAGGCAAACAAATCCACTGAGCTCTGTTTCTCTGGAATTTTTGCCTTTATTGTATTTAATTTATTTTTATATTATATTATCTATTATAATATATAAATAATAAGATGTAATTATAATATATAAAGTTCTATATAAATATATTAATTATAGTATCTAATATAAATAATAGT
>VWYI01004824.1:44869-58758 GCA_013399455.1 Anthoscopus minutus | reverse complement strand
TTATATTATTTATAATATATATTTATAATATATAATAGTCATATTATATTTACTTTCTTTTAAATATTATTTATATATTTATTTTATTATTCATTTTATTTTTATTATATTTTATTATATTATTTAATATATTGCTTTATTGAACGAAAGAAGCTTGCTCATTACATTTCAGCAATGATTTTCTTTTTCAATGCAATCAGTGAGACTGTTAGGGGAGGAAAATCAGGATTTAGAGGTGGAGAGGGATCTCTGCCTCCCTCCTCGAGCAGTGGCTTCCTTTGTCACTGTGTGACAGTGCTGGTGTCCCTTAGCAGCTGCCAGGAACAGAAAAAAAAAGCTGAAAACCCAAAAAAGTTTGAGCTTAATTACTACATTTGTTATGTTTTAAGTACCTTTCAAGCAATGCCAAAGATCACTTGAGAGGCAACAGCAGCAGCTCAGCCAAGGGTTCGGCTGATGACACGAAAACACCTTTTATATGAAGTGCTACCACCAGTTAACCTTTCGGGAGAGTTTATTCTTTCCTGGAAAAATCATCTTTAGTGAGTCACTTTGCTGCACACAGAGCAGCTGTTCTTCTCCATGGCAGCATTCCGAGCTGCACTGATCCAGCTGACTGGAAAACTTCACCCTGCCACAAAGCTAAACAATCTTTGCAGCCTGTCAGGGGGAATAATTTGCTTCACTTTGTCATAAGGATAAATCCTCAATGGGTTTTGGGAAAACCTGAGTAGAGCACAGGAGATGGAGGTTTTAGGTAATGATACATTGCTTTTCTGTGAAAAAGATTATTTCTGTGCAGGTTGATGTACCTATTTCAGTGAATTTGTATAATCTTTTTTTTGAGCTATTTGACATTCCTAAAGTTTCTGAAATTTCCTTGCTTTTATGAAGGGATACATGCAGAGTGCGAGAAATTGAATTTTCCAGAGAAAATAAGATCATAATGGAGGTGCAGAGAGTTCCTTCTTGCACTTTGTTCATTTTGGGGTTTGTGTTTCTTTCCCAGCAGTTTTTATTTTGAATTCCATTGGAATTTTCTGAGAGGAAAAAAAAGATTAATTCTTTTCAGTGTTAATTGGGCACTGACTCTGTCTTTTAGAAACTATTTCTTTACTGAAGTTTGAATGATTTGGAAATTCTTCTGTAAATTGAGATTCAAGTGAGGAAAACCTTTTCCCACAATATTTTTCATCCTTAGATCTCTGACCTCAGTTTCTGCTGAGTTTTCTCTGGAATCTTTCATGGCCCCTTCACAGGAGCCCAGGGCTTAGGGTGCTTTGCCAAGTGCTTGGGAAGTTTGCTCATTACATTTCAGTAATTATTTCCTTTTTAATACCACCAGAGAGACAGTTAGGAGAGAAAAATCTGGATTTAGAAGTGGAGAGGGATCTGTCCTCCTCCTCATTTCCTGGGCTATTTCCCTTTCAGTCTTTAAAGACTTCTAAAAAAGACTTCTTTTTTTTCACCCCTACTTTTCCCATATTTTTTCCCTTTCCTTCTGGAGTCCAGCATGAGACCCAGCAGGAGCCCTTCCCTGGGCACCTGCCACGGGCTCTGCTGCTCCCAGCTGGAAACACCGCGGCAGCTTTGGAGAATCAGCTGCAGCACACGCTGCTGCTGCTGCAGTTTTTTCCTGCGGGATGCCAGGATGATGGGAGTGTTCCGCGGGGCTGGGAGCAGTTTGGAGCCTGTTAATCACAGAGCAGGATCCCGAATGGACAAGGACATGGAATTCCCATCTGCAGGGGGGAGGTTTCCTTGTGCCCTCTGTGTGTTAACCCAAAAAGCAATATTTGCCTATAAATCCTCATATACTGCTGAAGTTGTGGAAAAAACAGTAATGGTTTGTTTTGATATTTTTCTTTATTTTTTTTAACTGGCAAAGCGCTCGAAGACATTAATGGTTCTGGCTTTGATCAAACTTTCCACGTAGTGCATCAGAAATTGGTGATTTTGTTGTTTCTCTCTGACCCTTTTCTAGTTCCATCTTGGATTGTGCCAGACCACCAGCAGTAACTCGCTCTAGGGTAGACAGGAAGTATTTGAAGGGCCAAATTTTATAAAAATAAACCAGACCAGAGGAAAAGAAACAATTGAGAGATCAAGCATAAAATGAAATATATGCTTAGGTTCATTTGGTGAGAGATATTTTACCCCACCATACGGCAGGAGTTATATCATGAAATAACCTTTAGTTGCTATTTCTTGCTTCAGCTACGTAGGAGAGAGTGCCAGAGGTTTCAGATAGAAGAGTTCCTTAGCTTAAAGCTTCTTTCACCTCCCAGACATCCTTCCCTTCATGCTGGAATGTCTGGGACAGGCTCCTGGGTGCAGTATTTCCTTTAGCAAAAGTACTTCAAGCACAAAACAGAAAATGAATAAC
Source organism: Anthoscopus minutus (assembly GCA_013399455.1). Lineage (NCBI taxonomy): Eukaryota > Metazoa > Chordata > Aves > Passeriformes > Paridae > Anthoscopus > Anthoscopus minutus. The sequence goes on along the minus strand of VWYI01004824.1, from coordinate 56,372 downwards.
AGCTGAACTATTCAGTTTTTTTATCACTCATAGCCCAAGTTCTGCATAACCTGTTTGCTCTTTTGATCAAGACTGAAGTAGCTTCTATTTGCCTGGTTCAGGGCAGAAAATACGTGATTCTTTGCAGTGCCAGTTGCCAGTTCTGCTCTGTGGTTTTGGCTCTTTCTAGATTTTTCCCATAATGTAATAAGCTTTTAGAATATAGAAATACTTTTAGTAACTTTTGTAACTATTTATTATGTAAGCAGATCTGAAGATTTAAAGTTGCTCGAGACTTTTGATGATCCCCATTAAGAAAAAAAATGAAATGTCTGCTTGGTGGAATTCACCCTGGCTTTATGACATGGAAAAGGAAGAGCCCACTTAATTTATTATTAATAAATTATTTATATATTATAATTATTCCCATTTAATCAGACATTTCAGATCAAAGTATTTGTGCTATTTTTTTTTGAGAAATTTGAGATACCATTACACTTTATTATTGTTTTAATTTCCATTCACTTTGTCTTCTGCTTAATACCAATTGAGTTCTTGAGCCTCTTTTACCCTGCTTGTGTCATCTGTGTTTTATGACAGAAATGGAATGTAGCTCTTTTAATCAAAGCACACCAGGTTATTGTGCTGGGGATCTCTTAATAAAGTTGCAATTTTCGGGATGATCAAGTAGCATAATAGAAATATTCATGTATCCATGAAGCCTGAAGTAATAATTTCAGCCTTTAATGTAAAGTTACTAAATGTCCACGGGTGCTCAGGTTATGCATGCAGCCAACACTGCTGGAATTTGTGGTGGAAAAAGTGTCACTTGCTCTGTGACACCGCGTGTCCTCAGCTGATGTTTTTTAGGAAGGCATTTCAAAGGTTTCCAAAAGACAGAGGGGCTTAATCAGATACTGAGAGTGAAGGTGAAATGAGTCAACCCCTCTGGAAACAATGCCAGTTCAATTTATTTTCATTAAAAAACACTACAGAGATTTATAATCCCAAAGTATCTGCAGTTCATAATGCTTGCATTTGAAACTTTAATTATGTCCTTGTTGAAGCAAACCCTGTGTTATTAATTATCAGCCAGCAAAGGTTTCATTACTAAAATTAGCTGGAAGTTTGCCCTGTGTCTGTCTGTCTCAGTTCTGTGGTGGAGACATGAGGGAGTAGATGTACAAGATACACAAATGTGGCTTGGACTCGGGTATTTTGGAGCTGGTAAATGATATCCCTTCATCTGAAGTCCCCTCCCTGCAGTCCCGTGTCAGTCTGGACAAGTTTGCTGAGCCAAGGTTGATTTACAAATATTTTAGGAACTTGCAAGGTTCCACACCAATTTTCATATTGGCCTAGGCACGTGGAACCTGCTGCATTTCCTCCAAGTTTTTGTGAAGGCTGGCAGTGTCACAGTGCCTTTTTTCACACCTTCACTAATTCCTTCTTCAAGAAAATAGCTTGTTGAAATATTTGTAGATAGAGGTGAGACTTCAATTTCTGCTCAGTAACTTTGTGGCTCTGTTTCTCAGTTCTGTTAGTTCTGTGTGAACTAAAAAATCTTCTCTGGCCTTTTCTCTGCTTTGAAAACTTTAAAGGAAGTGTCTCTCTGACATGAATTTTATCTCATAGTTACACATTGACAATTTGCACTCAAAACAAATATTGCTGCATGGCCATACAAAAGTTTATACATAAATATTACTGAATGCCATAAGGAAGTCTTAGGCTCTTATCAGTAATAAAATTAAAAAATACTGCATTAATAAACCACCTTGCTAATAATCAGTTTGGCTCTTTATTACTTCAGATATGCATAATTTTTATATAGATCTATAGACGTGATATCATTTGGGTGTTAGGTACTGCCTACAGAACACGTGCTCTGGCTTGGAAAGTGCCTTTTTATTAAATTTATACATGGACTAGCAGTAGGTATTTTAATTATTATTGTCTTCAACCCTTCTGGCAGAATTGATGGTCTAGGTTCTCACAAGAAGGAAGGAAACCTCTGCCTTATATCTGGAACCACGACTTCCTAAAACTTCCTGAAATTCCTCTTCACAGGTTTACCAAGGTTGGTAACCAAGATTTTCCACATACACACAAATGTATCTATAAAACAAACAGAAGTTATTTATGTGATAATCACACTGACCTGTGGAAAAATAATTTAATGTATGCATATCTATTGGACAGTGTCACACTGTTAATTTGCTTTCCTTCAAAGAGCCACCACTTTTAGCAGAACTTTTGGCAGCTTGGACCAAACTCTTTAATGTTGAAACTGTGCACTCTCCAAGAAGGGGAGATTTGGTCCAGGCTGTCCATGGATGCAGGGTGTGGTTGTTGTTCAGCTGGCTGGAACACAGGGTTAGGATTCCTGATGGATTTTCTGTGCTGGGAGAAGCAGGACAGAGAAATGGCCACAGGACTGGAGTAAAGCAGGCAGGCAGTGATACAAAAGCTGATGGAATAAAGCACCTTCACAATTTTGGAGCAAATCTGAAATGCTGTTGGCCTACTGCTTGTAGTCATATTAGGTGCCATACCTTAACCTGCCCCAAAATCTTTATTTACTGAGTCACTGTGCCATGGCAGGGATTATTTTCAGGCCTTTGCCTGAGCTGGGTGCTCTGCAGAAGCACAGGCAGTTTGCCATGAGTTACTCAGGTATTTGCAGCAAGGGCTGATGTATTGTAAAATGTGTGTCTCATCCCTACTTTATCCCTGTGATATCCATTTCTGTTTGTTCCACTTCCTCTGAGTTTCACCTCATTGCCCTGGAGCTTCTCTCGTCCCTCAGTGCAGTTTTTTCCCTGTTAGAGTTCTGAGGGCTTGTCTTGCTGTTGTGCCTGTGTTGTGCTCTTCTCTCATGACCTCTGTTTCTTCTGCTGCTGGAGTTAATGTTTGCCTTTGCTGCTCACAGAGGGCTTGGTGCCCCTGTCTCCCTGCCTGTCCTCTGACTCCATTCTTTCCCTGCTGCTGAGCACAAAAAATTTGGACTGGAAAGGTAGATTAGTAGGTAAACTGATCAATGACAATTCGATAACCTTCCTCCCAACCTGCAACTCCCAAACCATGATTTTTACTCCAATGTGTCAGCCAAAACCTGAAATCTATAGGAAGATTTAGAAAAGGATGTAGTAAAAAGAGCAAAAGAAGTCACCACCACAGGGAGCTTCCACCATGGTGTTTATTTCAACAGAACATTAGGTCTTGGAAGGTGCACTTCTAAAGCTTTCCTTGGAATAAAAGCTTCCTTTTATTCTCTCAAGAGCTTTATGCCCTCAGGGTAGGAAGCAGCACTGCTTAACACACTCCATGCAACACCCCCATCCCAGGGAGAGAGCCTGAATTCCTCACTCCTGTTGGCTGGACTGATCTTACTGAGTGGCTGGTGAATGAAATGCAAATTTGTAGACATGATTTCCTGAGCCTGAGAGAGCTCCCAGCCTGGCAGGGGCTGAGCTGTTCCCAAGGGAAAGGCTTTTGGGAACTTCTCTTTCAAGCAGTGTTTTTGTAAATAGGTTTTGGCTCTCCAAACAATGTCCCACAGCTGCTCTGGATGGGTTTTGCTCTTGTCCCACCAATGGCACCAGAGAGGTTCCTTTGGCCAGGCATGGTGACCTGTGTGGGGGCACCTGATAAAAAAAAAAGTTGTAAACCCCAAAATAGAGACTTTTCTGCCTCACTGGGAACAAACCTCCCTGCTGTGATTTGAATCCACTCTTCTATTTCATGTCCACTAACGACACAAATTTATGCACCTGGCGTAGGAACTTGGGGTTACTGAAACAGAATTTCATTGTGGCCAAGAGGTGGGTTTTGTAAAGGCAGAAAATTGGCATTTATGGGCTTTACAGTGATGCACAAAGCACAGGGCTGAAATAAGGGGTTTGTTAGGGAGCAGTGAGGGGACAGCCTGGCCCGGATGGGTTTGCAGTGATTTGGAAACTTCCTCTCCTGCCAGCACCAAGTGGAGCCACGGTGCTGCTGTATAAAATGATGTGAAAAACCACAAACAACAAACCCAGATGGGTGATTATCCTAGGAGATTTAAAATCCAGACTATCTCCAACTGTTTCTTTCTCCCTCAGGACTTGTTTTAGGAACTGAACTTGTTGGATTGGACAGATGGTTTCAGGGGTTTTTTTTAATTGGTTTTATGGGAATAAAGCACTTTGCAGTCGGTCCAGGAAGGCCTGAGAGTTCATTAACAGCTCTCACATCCTTTTGTAACTGGGTGTTTATAACCACTGGACAAAAGGCTATTGGAGAACTGTAATTGTTCAGTAAGAACTACTCCTGGCTGCCCTAAGGAACAGTGAGAAGGGAAGAAGGTTTATGGCCACTCTCAATGTGAATTTGTATTTTTGCTTGTCTCCTGCCGTGCATATAGATAGCTAATATTGCTGGGATTTCCTTCCCTTTTAGATGCATAAGAGATAGCTGGTACCTATTTGAGAAATGTGTAAATGAGGTTGTGTTTAGAAAATATTTTTGAATACAAAAAGAGTAGTTTATATCAGTACAGATGATTTTTTCATTTTTGACAAGTTATGGTTAAGCAGTGTTGCACAGGTCATTTCTTGCATTCTAAGCAGAGCAATGAGAGGCTACAGAAGGTATAAAGAAGGATTTGCACAGAAAATAAATTAAAAAAAACCACAAGAAAAAAAAACCCCAAACCACAGTGAAACTGTTATACAAACATAGAATATTAATTTGTAGCTGCTAGGATAGTGCAGGACATCCATCCTCAATACTGAGCACAAGAAATGAATTTGGAATGAATACTTCAATCCATGACTCTTCTAGAAAGCCCTAACAAGTGTTCTGTAAGCATGGTCTCTCCCAGCGTGTTTCCTTTTGATGAGCTGAGAAAAGAACTGCTTATTTCAGGGATTTCTTTCTCCTCACGTGGAGGAGTTGCTGTGGGAGGTGGTTACTTGAGAAGAAAACCAAAGGAAACTTCAAATTTATTTCTAAAGATCATCAGGCTGGATTACCCCTCTTTGGATTTTTTTTTTCTTTCTCCCCAGAAGGTTTTAAGGTAATTTCTTTGCTAATTTTTGTTGTTTGTTGGGTTTTTTTTCTCCTGACACAATTTTTTTTTTCTACATGAAACTTGCATAATATTTAGAAATACCTAAGAGAAAAGAAAAAGCAGGAGTAGTTGAATTGAGTAGGACATATTTTTGATATATATTTTTGTGTGACTGATTCTTTATTTGAGTAGTAAAGCCTCAGGTCATGCCTTTGAAGTGCCTACTACTTTTGAATGTCCATTTAAATATTAAAGTACCTAATCCTTGAGACAAGCTCTGCACACAGCCAAATGTGACTCTTTAAATGTGTTTCAAATATCTGCAACCAGGAATAATTTCTGAAAATTGATGGATCCTGTGCTGTGGGAACTCATGCTGCCCTCTAATGCCAGGCTGCTCCTGCTGCTGCTAGAGAACCTACACTGTAAAGAAACAAACACAAACACTGAAAATTATTTTTCCTGTTCCTTCTCCCACTTTCTGATAAATCCCTTTCCTTGCTTTATCATGGTAAAAAATGGAGGGAGATGGGAACCCCCAAAGGGCTGAAATCACGATCTCAGCTGGTGAATTTGCTGTTCTACCAATGCCTGCTGAGAGCCCACAGCAAGCTCTGTGCCAGCAGAGGCTGCAGAGCTGCACTTGGGTTTCCTTGGTGCTGCTTCCTTTACAGACGAGGAGGAGCTGCAGCAGAAAGAGAACACGATGGAATAAATGGAATAATGTGGGTTTTTTAAGCAAATGTTTATTCATGAAGCTCCCATCTTTCTGCCTGGGCTCTCAGCAGGCTGTGGGATGCACAGCCCAGGCTGGAGCAGCATCTGCCAGGCAGGCACACCAAAAATGAAAACACAGCTCAGCTGGAGGATTTAAAAAAAGAAAAACAAAAAAAAAAAGAATTTATGATTCTTTCACCAGTTTTAATGTGACAGGGAATAAACTTGCTTACTGATGGCAGTGATTGGTGCTGCAGGAGGGTTTTTTGTTTGTGAAGCGATTTGGGAAAAATGTTTTCTGCAAAAGAAATGAACTGGTTTTGTGCTCTGTCCTGAAGGAATTTCGTGGGGTAGAAGAAATTCAGCTCTCCTTGTAGTGCATGCAAGTCCCAGTGCTCTTGGGAAATCTGTAATTTTCACCTCTCTTTCACTACTGCCACGCTGCCTGCCATCTTTATTTTTAAAATTAATTTGGATATTCTGAAGGAATGATTTCTGTGACTCAGGAAAATGTTCTTTTTGGGAAAAATGGAGTTGATTAAGGGCAGTATAGAAAGCAAAAGGCATATCCAGTGTTTTGTCAGTGGGTGTTTTGGTGTTTCTTCTACCTAAACATGAGGTGTTCATGTTTTTCTGAACTGGACTGTTATTTTGGTTGTTTTCCTACAGTTTTGCCCATTAAAAGCAGTTAATTAGATTTTCCATGCTGTTCATGCATTCTGAAAGACTTAAAATAGTCTAATGATATCCTTTTAAAAAAAAAACAGCAAAACAAGACAGGAACAAGGGAACCCAACTGAAAATGCCACCCTAAGTTTTACCTCTACCCCAGACTACACAAGCTCTAAACAACAAAATGAAATCTTCTCTAATTCTGGATTTGAGCAGAGATATTAATGATTGCATTATGAGCAAGGTCATTATGGAAATATTCAGTCTTCTGTAACAATATAAATTTAGGATATAATGTCAGTGGAACAGAAAATCATCTCAGGTTAATAAGAGCCCCTGCTTCTTAAATATCAGGGCAAAGATGAAGATTTTATGCATGAAAGTTGAGGATATTTCAAATCCATTGAGTGGGAAATAGTGGCCATTTGTGCAAATTGCTCTCACCATTTGCCCAACCACTGTGCTACAAACACCTGAACTCATTTAAATCCTTATCATAATACAGTAAGAGACTAAAATGCTTTGTCCTTCTCATTTTATAATTAAGGGTTAAATGTGAGTTAGGATATCAGAGACCTGTGATTAAAGGCTTAAGTGTTCTTGAGTTCTTCAATATAAACACTTCTCGGGGTCAGTCTCACGGTTTTGCTTGCAAAAACCACAGAACTAAACTGAAACCCAGCGTGGCTGTCCTGCTGTGGAGAGGTTTTGTATTTCGAGCTAAGTTTCAGAAATATGGATCATCTCTGGTTTAATTTGTATTAAAACCTACTTTGGCCCTCTGATCCTTTTCTGCCTTTTGTTAGTCAGCTTTTTTTTAAATGTAATTAAATTAATTTTTTAATAATTTTGCAATGTGACCTCCAAGGCTGCAGCAGGGCAGTGCCAGAGGTGCTCCTGGCAGGGCACTGGCTGAGCCACCCAGCTCATTCCAGAACCCAAGGTATTTTTCTGGCCTTCAAGCAAAACACAGCTGTGGAACCACCAGGTGAATTGCAAAGAACTTGCAGTAAGAATGATTTATTTTTTTTTTTTCCTCGCAGTACATCTCTCCCCTTTGTCCTCTGAGTACTGGATTGAGAATCCCAGCATGGTTTGGGTTGGATGGATTAAAGATCATCCTGCTCAACCCCTTCCACTTGACCAGGTTGTCCCAAGCCCCATCCAAGCTGGCTGGGGATGCTTCCAGGCTGGAGCAGCCACAGCTTCTCTGGGCATCTTGTGCCTCACCACCCTCACAGGAAAGGATTTCTCCTCAGTCTCAAATCTTGGAAACCTTTCCCCCCTGTCCTGTCGCCGCCTGCTCTTACAAAAAGTTTCCTCTGCATCCTTGTGTAGGCTCCCTTCGTGTGGCTGCACTTTCTCCTCACCAGCAGTGCTGTGTGTGATGCACTTTCCACAAATATCTGTTAGATGAAGAAAAAGTGGAGGGAAAAATCTGGTTTGTGTGCCTGGTTGCCACTCTCTGTTTCACTTCCCACACCAGGGAAGAGGTTTTTTTTTTATTATTTTTTTTTTCCTTTAGACTTTTCATCTGGGAATATATTTGCTTTTTGAAGCTTTGCAGGCTTAAAATATTCACAACCTAACTGTCAGCAGTGGTGTGAACAAAAAAAAATGGTCTTTTTTATCTCACCTTAACCTTCTGCGTGCTGTTATCTGCTGTAACAATGAGATTCTACATTTGTACTTGCTAACTCTGAGTGTTTATTTTACAACTCAGAGGAGCTAATGGGAATTTTGGCACACCTAGCTCATAGCTGTGAGTTTTGTACTCAGACTTCTCCCTGTGACAGTGCTGCAGTTTTAAATCTGCTCAGAGATGTGAAAGAGGTGGATACTGGAGAGGCTGGATAGTCACACCAAATTCTAACACAATTAAACAGATCATGGATCCTATTTGGAACTGACTTGAAAGGGCAAACTGAATGACAGCGTTTTGTTGATGACCTTTTAATTTTGTCTGCAGCAAATTAAATTTAGCCTCCTGAAAATGCATTTATGAAGGTGATGGAGTGTCTTATGGCAAGAAAATCTATTAGGAAGTCTTGAGTGGGGCTTGATAAACTTCTCTTTGGAAGCTTCACGGGCATTTGGCATGATTTCTGCTGAAGTTCTTTGTGTGTGCTGAGGGGAGGAGGATGAACAGCAGGCACATCATTTCATCTCCTTGAGAAGAAATACTAAATTCCTTGATTTTGGTCAGCCTGGAGATAAAACCTGTATAGCAAATGTTAATGGAAAACCCACAAGGCATCTTCAATTCATGCCACAATCTCAACTAATTGAAAAGCAATGTTTTGCAAAGCAAGTTATGAAGACCCAGATATTTGATTTTATTTAAAATAAGGCACTCATCTCTAATATAGGAGCTCCCAGGCCAGGTTGGATGGGACTTTGAGTACCCAGGAAGGTCTTCCCATGGCAGGGGCTGGGAGGAAATGATTTTTAAGGTCTCTTCCCACCTAAACCATTTAATGATACTCTGATTTTTCTGGCATTGTGTAGGAATACTGGTGCTAATGGAAATCTCTCTTCTCAGTTCATTGCTATTATCATAGACAATGACAATTTTAGATAAAATCTGTCATGCAGTCCTTTCAGTAAAATTTCAAATTCTATCACTAAGTCATCACTGTCAGAAGGAAACTCTTCTAAAACTTCATTACTTGGTTGAAAACACCTTTTAAATTTTCACCTTGGATCAGTTTGAGTTCTGTCAAAATCACTGAAACTTGTTGCAAACATTGTTCTAATGCTCCTTTCAAAAGTGCAGAGTAAACAGAAAGAGCAGAAAGTGCCTTGGCAAGGACAGAAGCATCAGTTTAGACACAGGAGGGGAAAAAAAAAGAGTAAATAATATGGATTAGTAGGATTAAAAGATTAAAGTAAGAAAGAAATGGGAAATGTTCCTTACAAAGCTGCCACCTTGAGAGAGCCTCTGTTTCATTTCCAGTCCCAGCTGCTCTGGAAATGGTTCAGAAAAGGATAAGAGATTCTCTGAAGCCTTCAAATTGTAGGCAAGGTGCAGAACGTTATCCTAGAATATTGCTTTTATTATCAAAGGACAATGCTGCAATTGAAGGCAGCCTGGGGCACTCCCTGCATAAGCAAACATGAAATAGTTGTGGGACAAACTCAAAAGTGAAGTAGCAGTGGGGTGATTGCAGCTTTGCATTTCCTGCAGATTTATGTACCCAAAAGGTGCATGAGGTGAGGGCGTCAGGGAGCTCATTGCATTACAAAATTACAGCTTGAGTGGTAAATTTACCTTAAAAAATGACACTCCTAAGTGAGCCAGTGTCATCTCAAGTGTAATTACTGCCATCAGTGCTCTTTCACACAGTCACACCACACAAATCTAACGTGGACAAGGGGAGGCTGAAGAAATAGAACCTTAAGAAATGAAAGGAGATTCGGTGCTAAGCCTTTTCAAGCAAGAATTTAAATTCTGAGTCATTCAGAACTTGGTTTAGTTAGAGAAATGAAACATTTGATTGGCCTCACTGCAATTCAGATGTTTGCCATTTGTAAACCTAGATATAAAAATTTAAAAATGAACTGAAATATCAGCAGGAGTTTCATGAGTATTGTTTCTTTTATTCTCTCTTTCAGTAACATTAGAAAGGAAGCAGAAAATGGCAATGGTGTTGATTATTTTTTTACAGAATTGAGCAGAGTTTAAAAACTTTCTGTAAAAAACTACATTTCCTGTGAGGTACAGCATAGTGTGAACCAAATGAACATTATAAACCTTCCTTTAGTTCAAATAATTAAGATAAACCTAACTTTTCCTGCATAATACAAGTGGGCTTTGTCTTAAAGGATATAGAAGTCAAGTTTTTGAGCCATAAGTACTTTAGTTATTTTTTATCACATTTTTTTAAGTCAGGAGCAGAAAAATGTTGTTCCAGCTGGGAGTGATGGGTGTGAGCACAGCTGGGCAGCTGCCCTGGCAAGGCAGGGTGCCAGAAATGCAGCAGCAAAAGGGGATTTCAGAGCAAACTGCTTCAGTGGGAGTGCAGAGAGGAGCTGCAGCATTTCTGCTCGCTGATTAGATCTTCTCTTTACATTTTACAAAATACTGGCTTGAGTAAATCTCACTGAAGTGGCTCTGAGTGTGTGTTAAGAGCTGAATGCACTTGTTCTTGCCTCAGAGGCACGAGCATTCTGTGTGTGCATTTCAGCTTTCCAGTGGCCTGTCAGCTTTGAAATGCACGGCTCAGTTCAGAGTTCAAAGGGAAAAACCACCCACAACCCTGTTGTACAGGCTTCTTAGAGGCTGGGAATTCAAATAATATCAATATTCAGCCTTTTGCTGCTGAGCACGGTGTGTGTTGTGCCAGCGTAAGAGATCACTGGGAAATATCCCTAAAGTTACTCAGAAATGAGGATTTCTGTCCTGTCTCAGCAGAAATCACTGGGAAATATCCCTAAAGTTACTCAGAAATGAGGATTTCTGTCCTGTCTCAGCAGAAATCACCGGGAAATATCCCTAAGGTCACTCAGAAGTGAGGATTTCTGTCCTGTCTCAGCAGAAATCATTGGGAAATATCCCTAAGGTTATTAAAAAATGAGAATTTCTGTCCTGTCTCAACAGAAATCACTGGGAAATATCCCTCAGGTCACTCAGAACTGAGGATTTATCTCCTGTCTCAGCAGGTGGAGGCTCAGGACCTGTTTTTCTTAGGAAAGTCTTTCTGCACCCCGTAGCTGCAACCTGCTTTGATTGGGTTACAACATGGATAACACTTGTTATCAAGGACCTAAAGCACTCTGGACACCAGAGCAGGAAGAAATGCTGAAATAACCACACAACAAATAGGAAAAAATCTTTAATAATAATGACATTGTGCCACAAAAAAATAGGTCTCTATATGATATATGATATATATTTATTATTTAATCTATAGTCTATATTTCATCTCTATATGATATATTCTGTATTCTATATGATAGATGATTGTGCTATATTATATACTATTATAATTATATATAATATATAATATAATATTATATGTAATATATAGTATAATATATAATTTAGATATTCATAATATTATATATTTTATATTATTATTT
>VWYI01004824.1:0-44852 GCA_013399455.1 Anthoscopus minutus | reverse complement strand
CAAAAAAATAGGTCTCTATATGATATATGATATATATTTATTATTTAATCTATAGTCTATATTTCATCTCTATATGATATATTCTGTATTCTATATGATAGATGATTGTGCTATATTATATACTATTATAATTATATATAATATATAATATAATATATGTAATATATAGTATAATATATAATTTGGATATTCATAATATATATTTTATATTATTATTTTATAATAATATAGCATATACAATATAATAATAGCAGAAGTCACATACTGAGACAAGAACTGGTTTCTCTGATCTTAACAAAATCTATCCCAATAATGCCTTTGTGGTATTGGATTTTTGCAAATTAACATTGGTCTTGCTGCTGATTTCTGTTTCTTGGGAGAGAAGAGGAAGGCCCTGGGCTGCTGCTCTGTGTGCTGAGTGCTTCTTTACAAAACTGTGCTGGGAGTGCTGCAAGGGGAGCTGCAGCTCCCCGAGTGATGCAGGCAAGGAGCAGCAGAGCTTCTGCTCCCTCGCTGCCCTGCAAACCAGCAGAGCTGCCTGGAGCTGCTCTCTGGAAGCAGCAGCGAGCCACAGAATCACAGACTCTTGGAGCATTTCTTGTATTGCTCTTTCATGCCAGAGGCAGCTGTACAATTGGTTATTTAAGCAGGTTTCATTGCTGTGAAATTGGTCATTTCTTCCTTCTGCGTGATCTTGCGTCCATATTTTCATGAATTGCATCGTTTTAATGCACGCAGGAGTTTGCAAAGTGGGCTTCTCTGTGACTCAAGCAGTTGTAACAACATTTAAATTACACGTAAGGTACCATATTTCAGCTGCTGATATGATCATTTCTGACTAACTGGTTACAATTTGTTAGCACAGAACTGACCTTTTTCTTGTAAGGAAAGGGCACATTTTACAGCTTCCTGAACATGTCTTATCTACTTAGAAGGTTCTACAGAAAAGCTACATGTAGTGACATTTAGTTTTATTCTAGTTCACTGCCATTAACCTCCTCGTGCTGACTTTTACATGGTTGTGTGTGGGGCTTTATCAGGAGAGCACCAATTCAGCGCTGGGAGCTGCAGCCTGCTCCCTGCTGGATCTGACAGAGCTGCACAATTCCTGTCCTTTGTGACACACTCTGTGCTCCTGAAGCAGCTCAGCATCATCACCACCCTGGTCACATTTCTTTATGGCTCTGGAGCACAATTCTTTTCAGTGCCTGTGCTTTGCCATGAGCAGTCTTTGCTCATGGCCCCAAATCTGTGTAGGGAGAGCAGTGGACACGCTCAGGAAACCAATTTATGTGGCTGTGTTCTTTTAAATATTCACATTTCCCTTCCCACTTCTGTGCTATTCAGTGTTCTCAGTGCTTTGCACCCCTTGGATGGACTCAGCTATGGAGTTAAAGCAGGGGAGGTTTTGGTGAGCACATATTCAACCATGAATTTCCTTTTTTTTTTTAAATTTTCCTCCCCCCAGTGTTTGGGATTCAGGCATAAAATCTAAGGCATTTCACAGGTTGTTGGATATGTGTGAGAAAGCACGGTTCAAAATGAGGTTTTCCTTTCAGTTAATTTAATGTTTGGGGTCTGTCAGATTTACAGAGGGATGGGTGGTGAGAGTGTGTGAGTAACACAGGGCTCTGACCACCCCCTGCACCCTGCTCAGCCCTCCTGGAACGTGCCCATTCCACTGATCCATGATTTCCAGCAGGGAACATGAAAAACCCCCCAGACTGAGAGAAAATCCAGTCAGAACAACCTAAGGATCTGCATGAAGCAGACTGGGGTTCAGCTCAAGCTTCAGTTCTTGTTTTGGGTTGGGATGCTTGGCCATTGGTTTGTGCTACTCCAGTTTTCCAGTATTTGACAATGTTGATGGGATTTGGAATATTCATTTGAAACTTCAGCCCAGACACAGAAATTTGGCAGTGAATAATTAATCAGTCCCTACTTATTAGCACCCACCAATGTATTGCTGGAGAAGAGCACCACAGATTTCAGTTTTAGACAGAAAAAGAGATTTTTTGCTGAACAATTAATATGCAATGTGCAGTGCCATCCCCTGTGGTGGGCAGGAGCTTGCATACTTGAATGTTTTCTTTTGTCCTTTCAATACATCTGTTGTGAAGTATTTTAAACTTGTCTGCTCTTCAAAGCAAAACATATCTGTATGTATATTTAAGTCCAGGTAATTAATTAAGCCCCTGTCTTGCTTTCTGATGGGGTCCTAATCCTTTGGCCAAATTTTGTGTTTGATTTCTTAATGAAGAATTTTATCCTTATCCTGTTTTGTCGTTTTGGGTTTATTTTTCAGCTGTGTGAGTAACTATCAATGTCCATAGCAAGTTTCTTTTTTACATATAAGAGAGTTTTTTAAATGAACACTCTTCAAGGCTGGTTTAGAGCACAAATTCAAACCATGATTTCAAAAGACCAGCCCAGAAAATAAGGGGCATGGAATTAAGAATACCAAAGATATAAAAACTGAGAACCTGTATGGCAGCACCTCCAGTTTGTGCTTCCAAAGAAATGGAATTCAGCAGTGTGGAAGTGGTGCAAAAGCCACATTAAATAAAGAGGGCAGGCAAAGGTTTATTATGTATATTTGTCATTTAAGTGGCTGGTGTCAGCAAGAGAGCGATGAGTTTGATTTCTGAAGATTCATCTGGAAGCAGAAGTTCCTTATTTATACACGTGGGAGGAAAGAGATGGATTTCTATGGCAGAGCTCATTTGCTCCCTTTTGATTAGGGGCAGTGACAAGGTCCTTCTGTGAATTTTGCATGAGAGATTTTGCTTTCTCCAGTGCTTTGTTAAAAATGAGATTGCAGCAGATATCACCTTGATAAGTAGCTAAAATAATTTTGCACAGCTTAGTGAGATCTGGCAGCTAATGTCTAGTTTAATATCTAATACATTAGACACATTACTTATTAAAAATTTCTGTGGCTAAATCTGAGAGGGAGTAGACAATTTTATGGTCACATATTAATAACATCTATATGTAGAACAGTCCAGAGGAAGCAGGAAGGGCATTTTCCTGCCATCCATTGCAGGAGTTGTACAGCCTGCTTGCTATGGCTTGCTCCTTCCAGGTCAAAAGGAGTTAAATGGAATTTCTGTCCAGCTGTATGCACGGCCTGTAAGGTTCATTTCTCCTGGAACAACTGTGTGTGCCTGAAATAGATTTTACTCCAGTGAGTTCTTTTTATTATATGGGAGATATAGGTCAGGAAGGATTAAGAAAGTGAACACAAACTGGTGGTTATGACACCTAATGGGAACATGGAAGCACTTTCCTGGTTTGCCAGCCCAAAAGCAAAGGGACAAAAGTGTCTCAGGTGGATGAAGGGGCAGATAAATGGGATTTCTTTTGCATTTGACCAGAACTTCTGCAGTAGAATAGAGAAGCCTTTTACACTGGGAAACACATTTTACTGAGATTAGGCCATTTTAGAAGTGTCATTTTCAGGCTTGTTACCAGAATGAGGCACTTTGGAGCAGATTGCTTTTGCAGGTGAATAAATTGGAGTGTTATTATCCTGCAGAGCTCTTGGTCTTATCACATCAGAGCAGATACCCTGAGATGGGCAGGCATCTAGGCCCCAGTTAAATGGCCACAATTATGTCACAAATGAAAGGGGGAAGATTGTTTTTAGTGTTTGGAAATTCTGATGTTGAATTGGGAAAATATAAAAGGACTCCTGAGCTTAAATTCACAGCTTATATACAAATGTTGCTCTTTCTGCTTAAAGATCTACCTGTGTCTTATTGCTGAAAGATATCCCTAGCCAAAGAGAAAAGAGAGTTTCTCTCCCTCTCTTTAAAAATATTTACATTAAAATATGTCAGATGGGCTTTGCACCATATTTACAAATCTGAAAAACTAGAAATTGTGCTGTTTCTACCAGACTGTTGTTTTCATGGATATATTTTATGGCAACATTTCAAAGAACTTTTTTTCTTCCCTATCCAGATGTCACTGAAATAAAGGATTAGTTTGGGTGAAAGATTGTCACCAAGGATGACTTGCAAACTGCAAGTGTGCCAAAAGTGTAAAATGGCTTAAAAGTGTAGCAGAGAGGAGCATTCACTTTGTGCAGAAAAACAAAGGACACAGCTGAGAAAAAAGAAATAAACACGTGCCAGTGATTCTGGCTGCTGGAAGCAGCAAAATGTTGGTCACCGGTTTTCCAAAAGGCAAAGCAAAATTTGAATGTTGTTTGGTTTGGTTTGGTTTTTGCCTCCTTCTATCTTTACATTTTCAATTAATTTTTAGTGTGTTTAGTTTAAGAAAAGTGTGTTTATTTGTCATTCCAGTGCCCTCACCTCTGGTTCAGGCACGAGCACTTGTGTTCTCATCATGCATTCACCATGTAAATCCCTTGATTATAATCTGGCTTTAAGAGCTCTGTTCTGGAGTTGCTAATGGGGATGAATGTTGCTTAAGACACTTTTATCTGAGACCACGTAGCACTGAAATGCTGGGTCTTTTCCCTTCCTGGTCTATTATTAAGACAGTCAGCCAGTTATGTGGATGATTGCTTCCACCCTTGGAATTCCATGGGCTTTGTGCTGCTGTCTGCACAAGGGAAATGTCCCCTTTGACGTAAAGGAAAATCAAGATTTTTTCTTTTTAACAAGGCTCTCATATTTACTGTGAGAGCCACTGTCAGAGCAGTCTGTAAATATATTAAGTTTAGTTGTAGTCACTGAAGGAGTACAGGAAATGATTTTGTAAGCTGCATTCCAACAAGGATGTACTAAGAAGAATCCCTTGTCCTGTATGGGTGTGGTTAGAAAGTTGTCAAAGAAAAGTTCAAGCACAGCAAAATTTTGCCTCTGTGTCTTTTTAAAGATTGCAAACTCCCTTAAAAGCTATGGTAAGCTTAGACTGGATTTGAAGGAGACCTGAGGTCATCTTTTGTTGATGTTTCAGCCCCTTGCTGAGACAGATTTAGGGACTAAAAGTCTCTGAGCCTGCTTGGTAGCAGAGTCATTACTGTGGCAGAGGCCAGGTGCCATCAGTTAGCCAGCCTGGGTTTGACATATCCTGTCATGAAAAAAACAACCTTAAAACAGTCAGGGAAGCTCAAGAGTTAACACCATAGATGCAAAATTCCTGATGTTTTTGCCTTGAATCTGTTATTGCAGTAAGCTTTAGGAGTTATCTGAGCTGATGTTGTTTTCAAAAGCAGAATGTGCCCTTTAAAACAAATCAAGGGCATGTCTGAACTCTTAAAATTTTTTTGAGTTATTGCTGTTAAAAAAGAGGTCAGATTAACTGGAAGATGTCTCCAGTGGAGTTCTGAAACCTCAGCTAGTTTCTCACTTCAGACCTGCTTTAGAATAGTGAGATACAAAGAAATAAAAGGAATCTCGGGGTTTTTGTTCTTTTTAGTTTTCTGAAGAATGACGTGACCTTTTCAAGGAAAGAAGCCTACAGAGCCTGAAGTCACAAGATATCCACAAACAACTCTAAAAATAATGGCTTACCATGTTTTCTTTAATTTCCAGTCTGAATCGATTGAAGTTTGTGTTTGATGTGAGTGTTACACTTGGATATTTAAGTAAAAATACATCCTGGAATGAAGCACTCATCCCTCTCTCTCTGAGACATGAGTTACAGTAACACATTAAATTGCAGAGCCAAAGAAAGAATGATTCTGGGTAAACTAAGCAGGTAATTTTGTTTCAGTAATAGAGCATAGTGATGAATTAAATATGGCCAGGAAGGTTGTGTGTCCTGAGCAAAAGCCCAGCTGGGACTAAGGTGTAAATCTGGAAAATGCCAGGGGCCGCAGTGGCCCAGGAAAGCAAAGAGTGGCCATGGTGCAGAACTGGAACTTCTGCTCTGTATTGAGGGGAAAAACTTATCCAGAGCCTCTCTTCTCCCAAAAAACTTATCCAGAGCCTCTCTTCTCCCAAAAAACTTATCCAGAGCCTCCCTCCTCCCAAAAAACTTATCCAGAGCCTTCCTTCTCCCAAAAAACTTATCCAGAGCCTCCCTTCTCCCAAAAAACTTATCCAGAGCCTCTCTTCTCCCAAAAAACTTATCCAGAGCCTCTCTTCTCCCAAAAAACTTATCCAGAGCCTCTCTTCTCCCAAAAAACTTATCCAGAGCCTCTCTTCTCCCTCCTCCCACAGCAAAGGGTGTTTTGGTGCTAAAGGGCCAGCCCAGAGCAAGAAATTTTTACAGACAGCACAGGATACAGGAAGCATCTCTGCTTGCTGCAGAGCTGCTGGTTTTCTTCTAGAAATGGTCACAGGAAGAAAGGAATTCCTGGGAGTGCAGAAATTGCAGTGGATTTCCCAACTGTAGCTTGAGCAAAGGTGGAGCTTGAGGGGAGGAAAACCCTCAGGGTTGGCTGCAGTTTTGAGACTTCAGGCCAAGAGTCATTGAGGTCTGAAATAAAACCTGTGCTGGAGAAGGGCAATTTGACCTAGAGCAGATAATTACCTCTTTCTGTTTAATTGGACAACTGGCAATTTTAGTGAGGGAGTATCACCTTGTGGCTGTGTGATGTAAAAAATGCTAAGATTAACAAGACAAGGAAAAAGGAGTTTATTGAATGTAAGTGCTCGACTCCCTAATACCTCTGAATTAGCTTGAAAAGAATAGGATGAATCACCCCAAAAAAACTGAACAAATATTTTCTGGAGATGGAGTTGTAATTTTTTCTATCATACCCACTTCTAGTCCTAAGTGGATTTATTTGCTTTTAACTACCTCACTGTGCATGGAGCTGAATGTACACAAAGGATTCTTGAGCCTTTTAGTAGTTTTTGTGTCATTTTTATGTGCTGGGCAGAAAAAGCAAGTTGGACCCCTATGATAAATACACCTGTACAGTCTATGTAGACTTTTCACAAGTTCCAGTGCTTGTTAGTAACGTTTCTTTTGTAGCAGGAAGTAATAATGTGAGCAAGGGAATTCTTCAAGACTTGAAAAGTAACAAAATCTGGGTCTAGATTGTGTGAACAGGTCATGTTACTCTCTGAAAGAAAATACCTGCTAGGGGTAGCTTCACATGAGAGCTTTTCCTTCCTTCCCAGGCCAAGCTGTGCTCACTGTGACCCAAACCAAAGTTGCAAGTTTGGGATGTGCTGTCAGGACAGAGGATTGTTGAGTATCCCACAGAGAAGCCTTTGTGACCTTGCAGGCAGGAGAAATAAAAGGGAATTCCATGCTAGGACATGTGCATAGGTAATGAGGGTGGTGCCTGTGAGGAGTGAAGCCTGTCAGAAATAATGGATGAGGAGGCTGCTGACTGCACCTGATCGCTGTGAGGCTGGCAATGATCATAAAAATAATCACAACAAAGATATTCTGAGGGGGAAATATTGATGGCACCCAATCTGGAATACTGTCTGCAATTTTGATCAGCTCTAGTAAAGAAAGGATTACTTTGGCTTGGCAGGTATTTGTGACTAAATGATCAGAAGGCATCTTTTATGGAGCAGCAGTCACAAGTAGAATGAAGGATCTTGATGTCGTGTGGTTATTGACAAAATTATTATAAGGATATTACTGAGCTATAAAATACATGAAAAGAAGAGAAAAAGAAATAAATATCACAGTGAAAAGCTTTTTCAGCTGAACAAAATGGAGTGAAATGGTTGTATCAATGTGCTGGGAATGAGAAGTGACCTAGCTGTCTTGATCTCTGCAAGTGGGTCAGAATACTTAAATGCTTTTAGGAAGATGTTCAATTACATATGAAGAGAGACTAAATTCTACAATTCAAGTTTTTTGTCTTGGAAGAAGTAGGAGAATGTCAGTAATTGTTCTTCATTCCCAGTGAGCTGAAATAATCCTTTCCCAAGAGTCTTTATCTCCTGTTCAACAGCATAAATCCATGAGAACGTGTGAAAATAACAACCACTTCTGAGACTGTTATGTGGGTTTTTGGAATGATGGAACATCTCATAATTTTGTCCATTTGCCTCTCTCTTGGAAGTAAAATAGCTGCTCACACTCTTGCTGAGCACTGAGCATTGAGTGCTTGGAGCAGATTTTCCTCAGCTCTTGCACAGGCAAGGCTTGATCGCTTCAGATCTGCAGCAGAAGGGCACAGGAGCAAAATGCACTCTTCAGAGTGCTGGAGTTATTTCTGTGGAACCTTTGTGGAGCATCAGTGAGTCCAAATGCTATTAAAGGGGAGCTGTGAGCCAGAGCTTGGGTTTGGATCCTGAACAAGCTGTGAGTGCAGATAAGTGGGCTTAGTGAGCCCTGAGCTGGCTAAGCCAGGCCACTGCACTTGTCCTTTGCACAGATGACAGATCAAGGATTTGTTTTTGTCCCTTTCTTGCTCAAGAGGAAACCCCATCTTCCACTGATTGTGATTCATCACTACCAGAGGTGATCTACTGGGAAACAGGAAGACTTGAGGATTCCTAAACTGCTAGGTGCTGCTGACAGATATCTGAATCAAAAATTGTCTCTAAATCCCCCTCTTCTCAAACTTTCTATTACCTGGAGCTCATTTGGGCTCTCCTCACTTCTATGAGATGTTAGAAAGCAATTTATTCAAAAAGATTTTTACAGCAAGGTGGCTGGATGTATATCCCCATGTGTAACCCACTAGTAATTTTTTCTTATCATCCAAGGATATTTATCTTCAGTTTGGAATAGTATAATTTAGTCTAGGGTATGAATGGCAGCAGGAAAGCACATCCTGCTTTCAATTCCAAATATTGTCTAGCAAGGTTCTTAAGATTCCCATCTAGATTTATAATTTGTGGCTTCTATTCCATGAAGAAAATGTATAAATTCAAAGTATGCAGGAGTTGAGATGTGACATAATTACATTTAGGTGTCAAATAACATAATTACATTTAGGTATCTAATTTAGGTGTTTTGGTTAAATTACTATAAACTATTCTCTTCAGACCCTTTATGTGTAGTTACTCAGGGCCTTTGGATTTTTGGATGATATTCTCAGCTAAAATTTTGCCTTCTGTAAGACAAATTTCCCTCTGTGAAAACAAGAACAGAACAAACACTTACTACCCTTCACCTATGATTTCTGAGCTCCTGCATTCTGACCTTTCATAGATTTGTGCCATTATTGTCACTTTTCCCTTTCTGCCTGTATGTGCAAATACCTATAGTATATTTTCCTCCCTAGATATGACCTTATAGCTCATGAGAGTAAAGAACTAAAAACTGCACTGTACTTACTGACTTCAGGTTCACTCCTTCAGCTGTTTCTGACAGCCAGCAGGAACTTTATCTAAAATGTCTTTTTGAGTTGTAAGAGAACTAGGAAACTCTTTCAGTTTCTCTGTGCTGTCTTTGAATGCACGAGGAAAGACATCTTCATTGGAATTTCCAGAGAACCTGGGTAGTGAACTTAATTAAAGCAGATGTAACATTTGCAAGATCAGAAGGATTTGTTCTAGAGGCTAAAAAAGAATAAGTCTCTGTAGGTATTGTAAATAAATAATGCATAATATGTATACAGTGTAAGAGGGAATTCTGTGAGATGTACATTTATATTTTTTTTTGAAGAGGAATAAGTTTAACTGCTGAAGATGATTTCTAAAAGAGGTGGATGTATATAACAGATGGCCTTACAGAAACATTGGCTGCAGATTGATCCATTTTCCTGGAGTACAGTAAGGAGAGATATCCTAGGGTTAAGAAACGTGTCAAATCTGGTGTTCATTAAACTTCCACACATCCATAATCTTCTCCACAGTGCAGCTGAGAGATCTCTGATTTGTGCATGACCTGGTGGTTAAACATCAACCCTCTTTTCTGAAGAGTGCTGTCACCTGTGTACCAGTTGTAGCAGTGAGAGTCAAATCTGTTCTCCTGAGAGCTGAGGCAGGACACCACTGAACACCCACTTGGAAGTGGCTGGCGGGGTCAAAAATGATTTCTAATCTCTATCCAGAGTCACCAGGTACAGAAAGAACAGGTCTAGGTGCAAAACTACTTTGCAGCAATATGTAGCTTAGATTTAGGGGATCTTTAAGAGCTGAAAATCCAATTCATGTGTTCAAACTGCAGCCAGAGCAGCAAAGCCCTGCAGAGGCACAGAGTGTGGGCAGCCGTGAAGAGATGGGAGTTTCCACCAGGCAGAGCTCGTTCCCTGGCAGAGAGGATGGTTCCATCCTGCTCTGCATGCTGCAGGAGTTGGAGAGCCTGGCTGGCTGTAGTGGTGGCAGCTGCAGCACCAGGCTCTTTCAGGGATCCTCCAGGCTCTCTGGTCACACCAGGCAGCTCAGGGGAAGGTTCATTAACAAGGACAGAGCTCTGTGTGAGGCTGCAGCTTCAGCCCAAAACGTGCTCAGGGACAGAGGGGAAAGCTGGGGCTGAGAGCAAGGGGATAGAGGTGGAGAACAAAGGGGGAGAAGGTGGAGGAGGGAGAGGTGGGAGAGTTGGGAGTAAAGAGAGGGCAAAGAAGGATGGAGAGAGGGATAAAGAGAGGGACAAAGGGAATGGAGAATTGAGAGGGAAGAAATGAGAGAGTGAAGTATTGAGAGAGAGAGGTTCTTCTTACAATCCATTCTATCCTTTTCTGCAATGAATATTCTGGTTTACACTCACCAGCCAACACAGAACACGAGAACCAGGGGATTTTACACACAGCCTGTAGGAGTGACTCTGTTATCCTATCTGAATTCACATTCCTCAGATTCTTCCTTGCCTGGCCAGGCTTTTGCCAATCAAAACCAGTGGCAAAACTGACTTTTATTTCTACTTTGACCTTTGGATTCTCTGTCAGCAAAAGGGTTTTGTTGAATCCAGAGGATTCTCTTTTAGCTGGCCAGGCCATTGTTCTTGGGTTAGGCAGTAACTGACTCAGAATCCTGAGTCTCAGAGCTAACTTTCATTTCTACTTTGATATTGAGTTTGATATTTTCAGAATCTTTTGCTGAGCATTCATGCTTACAGGGTTTCTCAGTTTTAGCTTCTCCAACAGCATGCCACACTCCAGCACCATCCTGATTACAAAATGGTTGCATTTCTTGGTTTCTTTTTTCACAGAAGTGAAGGTGGAAAAGCAGCTCTAGAGCCCGGAGCGATTTCTGTTGTTGCATTTCATAGGATGACAGGCTGCTTTGCCAAGTGCTTCTCCCCACAATGGCAGGGAGTCATGTCTTTTATAAACCTGCTCAACTTGCCTTTGTTTCCACTTTTTTCCTCCTGTTCAAATTTCCAGACAAGCCACAGAGCTGCTGTTGGAGCTCTGAGTGAAATTCCTTCTCTGCCAGACAGTGCTAACAAGCCGCCTTCCCAGTGAACTCTTAGATGGAACAAGCTCTGATAACCTGAAAGGGGACTTTTGTTGTGACTCCTCTAAACCCCAGAGGTGTGGGTTGTCTTTTCTGCTTCTCTAAACCCCAGGATATTGGATCCTCTCTTCCTCAAAGCACACAGTCACAAAGACCTTTTCAGAGCCAGGTTCCTTTTTTTGTCCTTTGAGTGTCTGGGGCACGGAAGCAATGGAAGCGAAGGTGCCGCTGCTCAAGTGCAGTCTGCAGCTGAATTCTTTCCCAAAAGAAAGGCTGGAGTCGATGCATTACTTTACCTTTACTGTACCCCAGCCTGTGGCAGCTCTGAATCTCTCAGTTACCTGCAGTTCCCTTCCTGCTGTGGAGCACTGAGAGGTGCAGTGCTCTTTGAGGCAGCCGGGCACAGGGGACAGAGGGGACAGCGCTGTTCTTAGGCCAGGTCTGCACGTTCCAACCCAGCCCACCCACATCCTGACCATGTGAGAGAGATATTTGGTTCCTCTGGCATCCGTGCAAGTTAGAAGTAGATGGGGAAGATGACAATGATTTCTGGACGTTTCCTCCATGGAGGTGATTTTTTCAAACCTGCTGTGCAGATACCTGGCAATATTTGGGGGTGCTAGTCTGGCTTTAGGTGCCACTGTTCTTTTCTTTTGTCTGTGCTATGTTCTCTGTATTTTTTTTGCCTTATCTTTGTTTCAAGGAGCTAAGAAACGGGAAAATGGGAAACGGTTCCCAGACCAGGAGCAGTCATAGAATTGTTTGGGTTGGAAGGAACCTTGGAAATCATCTCACTCCAGCCCCCCTGCCATAGAGGGACACCTTCCTCTATCCCAGGGTGCTCCAAGCCCTGTCCAACCTGGCCTTGGACACTTCCAGGGACTGGGCAAGAATGGGGGACAGTAAGAGAAGGGGTTTTCTGTCCAAAGGAGAACATCCTGAGATAGTGATAAGTACAGGATTAAAAATATTTCTAATCAAGGGAGAGGGTTTGGTAGGCCTTGAGAAATGTAGCTCCTGTAGAATTACCTCTATACCATCATAGATGGGTGATTGATAGCTGTAGCTGTGTCACCCTTTAATGACTATGATAAATTATTTCATTGTGATATTATTATTAACAATAACAAAAATCATGAGAAATGAGGTTCAGGTGCTTTTAACCATAATCACGAGAATCCATGCTTGGGTAGAATCACTGTATACAACAAAACAATGTGAGTTTAATGATTAACATACAGTTATATAATATTAAGATAGAAAAAATGATCATTCCAAATCCTTGTTGGAGTCAGATTTGGGTTTGTACCCCTGACCCCAGAGCTCTTCAATAAAAGCACCTGCATATAATGATTTTTGTGATTCTGTGTTAATGACTGCTGACAGTAGCAGTGAGTGAGTCCTGCCGAGCTGCTGTGGAGCACTGGGAGTTTAGAGTGACTCAGTGTGGACAGGGATTGTAGGCAGCCTTAGAAAAACCCCAGCCTCATAAAGCCAGGGATGTTTTGTCACAGATGAGATAAACGGGCAATAGAACTGATTATCTCAGCTTTCTGCATGCCTGTGAGAATTGCCACGGGGCAGTAAGAGCAGGAGGTTCCAGCTGGATTGGCTCAATCCCACTTTGTGGGAAGGGTGTGTGGAGAGGCAGGGCCAGCACTGGGAGCGCAGGTCCCAGCTCCAGCCCCGCTCCCTGGCTGCTCTCAGCTCCCAGAGGTGATGGCACAGCTGGCCAGCCTTGGCTCGGGGCAGCCTCTGCAGGGACAGGAGGTCACAGACCTGTCACAGACCCGACTCGGTGGGACTTTCCTGCCCCAGGAGCGCTCTGAAGCATCTTGGGGTGGCTGAAAATCCCCAGGCACACACAGCCCGGGACATGCGGGCGTTTGGTAAATGTCGTGCAGGAGTGGTGCAGAGGGAGCTGTGTAACAGTGTGAGAGCTGCCTGGAGATGAGAAATCAGTCGTGTAACAGCTTTCAAATCATCCCAGGGAGCAGGACTGAGTCATTAGCTTGCTGCTGTTGTACTAGCCAGACAATTTATTGTTAAATGCTTGTCTGTAAAGAAAAATCTGCTTTTTCTGGGAGCTCTCGATAGCACTGACATTTACTCAGAGTAAATCTAACACGGATTGGCTCAGAACACTAGAGCTTGACAGACATGACATTTGCTGCTGCCATACTTTAACCAATATTGTGATGATAAGGTCTTGGCTATCCAATGGAATTGATGAAATACAATTTTAAACCTAATGGATAGTCTATTTACCTTTACACTAAGCTGTAAGAAGAAATAAATTAAGAATCTTTTCATGCTTCTTGGTATACACTGAAAAAAACCTCATGAATTAAATTTACCCTTATTTCCATTGTCTCCAGACATTAAAAGTACAAGTTAGGGGCTTTTTTTCTGTCCCTTTTAGGAGCCTGCAAGTCTGTTTCCAGCAGCCTTGCCAGAGTGCAGATTATACATGATCTTCAAATACTGGATGATTGCATCGTGCTGGAAACCACGCAGTGGAAAATGAGGAGGGGATTGGTGACAGCCAGCACGACTTCACTGAGGGAAAACCACGCCTGTGCCAGGGTCCCAGCGTTGGTGGCTGAGGCAGGAGTCACAGGTGACATCCACCTGCACTTGTGCAAGTTTTGTCACTGTCCCACGTGGCATCCTTGACTCGAAACGGGCCAGGGGTGGCTGTGACCCGTGGGGCACAGTGTGGGAAATGGAAAAGGAAAAATAGAAACTTCCACAGATACTGGAGGGTTTGACTGACAGCCTCGGGGAGGGCTGGGGTTAATGTAAGGAGAAAGGTCCCCAGACATTAGGCAGAGAGATCAGAAACTTATGTTCCTATAGCTGCAAGTAAGAATATGCTTTAAGTAACTGTATTAAGATGGAGAGGAGTTTTAAACTGTAATACTGTGGTTTTATAGAGTCAACTATGAATTTAGTTGTTCTAACAGAAATATATGGGTAGGTGATCTAGCAGGCTGTTGGCTGAAGGGCAGATGCAATGTGGCAGAACTCAGCAAAGGTGATTAAGTGAAAACAAACTCCGTGCCAGCTATTGGACCCAAATGTTGTGTACTGCTGTGTAACAAAGAAACTGTGAGCTATGGCCGACTTGTTACTCCAAAACCTCCTGCCTCGGGGCTGATTTATCTGAGCAATAAATCCCTGCAGAGCTGGGGTGGGCCCAGCCCTGGTTACTGCCCTGCACAGCAGCGTGGCTGGGGATGGCTGGGTGTCTCAGTGCCCCTCTGCAGGGACACTGCAGCAAGGGCTGCCCTCCACAGGGACCCCACAGGGCTGGGGCAATACCTGGGAGACTCCCAGGAGCTGGAGGAATTAATTGCTGTGCAGGGTCAGTGTGGTTTCAGGGGCAGCTCTCAGTGCGAGCTTGGCAGGGTTTGTGACCCAGGAGTGCACGCTGGGATCTGGGATCTGGGATCTGGCTGTGCTGGGACGTGCCCCAAGCACCAAAGGCAAGTGGTGAGGGGCTCCATGAGTGAACCCAGGGCCTGGCTGAGCCCAGTGCTTGGGAGGATGCTGTGGCACTGCCTGCAGGGGCTCTGGCCAGGCTGGGAGCTGCCAGCCCCACCAGGGCTGAGCAGGGCTCCTCACAAGGCTGGTCCTGGGGATTGAGCTGTGGCAGCTCCCCAAAAGCAACCTCAAATTCTTCTCCTTGCTTAAACCCACCCAAATCCCTCGCAGCGAAGCAAACCATAGAATTTTCTCATGGTAACAGTCATAGGGGAATAAAAACCGAGGAGGAAAATATCAAGCTGTAATTATCACTTGCAAAAGAGTGTGCTGGAAAAATATTATAAACATAACTAGCATTTAGCATCATTTGGGAATGTCTTGCAGGAAATGAAATGATGTATTATTAAAAATGTGAAGCAGTTTTATTTCCACTAGGAAATGAAAGAGTAGCACAAGGATAGTTCTTTGGTAAATCATTCACCCAATATTTCTATTCTAGCATTAGTCATAAGTTCAATTATCAGTTGTGTAGTGTGTCAGGAGTTATGTGGTGATGAGATCCAATTATTTATTGATTTCTTTTGCCTTTTTTTTCTTTATTTTTTTTTAATGTGTTGAAGTAAAGGTTATTGTCCTTCATGGTTTAGGATAATCAAATTACACCCACTGTTTTTGGGAGAGAAGCAATTACCAGTCATGCACACACAATTAAAATAAGTTTTGAAGCCTTCAGAGAGCTTTAACATTTTATTATTTTTCTTAAGTAAGAATATTTTCATAATAGTTGATAAAACTGCTGAAAAGTCAGAATCTATGTTTTTGATGCAAACTGTGAATACATTTATTTTAGTGGCTCTTCCATTTGAATGAGTGCAAGACTTTTGGTGAGCAGCAGAGCTGTGTTGAATGATTCCAAATTATAAAAGTAGACATAGAAAGAATTAAGAAAAAACCCTATTTTTTCTTCCAACAAATGTATATCTGAGTTATTTTAAGGCCATAACTAGTGAAATCCTCTTGATTTTCTGACTTTGGTGGATACCTCTTGACCAATAATATTGGATGAAACCTTAACACTGTAGAACATTGAATTCAAATGGTTGCAAATTTAAGCACTTTTTGAGCATTTGATGGTGAGTGGAAATGATGCCAGACAATCAAGGCCAGCTTCAATGCACAGGCCCTGGGGCCACAGGAGGAAGTGGTGGTGAAAAGGAACAGTTTTGGAGTTTTCTATTTCAATGTGCAGGAGAATAAAAACCAGCTTTTGTATTTAGTTTTGCTCTCCACCGCTGGGGACTGAGTGCTCTCTCATCCTGTAATGTCCACAGAGAAATTAGTCGTAGAAACCGGTGCAGTAACATAAGAGCAAACAGTATCAAATAATAGAAAGTAGTTGTTCCATCCACTGTTGGGCTCTCTAGGACTGCAGTGACTCTATCAGAGCACAAGCCCTACTTTCCAGAGGTGATTTTCCTCCTCAGGTTACAGCAGTGGTTCTCAGAGGTAATGACAGAGAAGAAGAATGCCATCAATCATTCCACATTATCCCCATTAAACCTTCTGGCTGATGTAAGGAAAATATTGGGCTCCTTTTGTTTTCTGCTGAGATTCAATTCTAGCACACTTGAAATTGTAAGTATACAGTGAATGGAGAGGAGAGCTGTCCCTAAATCAGATCCTTCCTAGTTTAAATGCTATTTATTCCAAACAAAGCATCTGAAAAATAGTTGAAGTTTTGAAAGTGTCTGCAAGCAGGAGGTAACAATGTTTGGGTTTTTTCTTTCCCCCAGATATTGAAAGGTTTTCAGTAGGGGATAAAAAGAGAAAAGGCATCTATTACAATAGTTTCTAGCATTCCTGGGGTTAACATTCCTCAGTTAAGTTGAAGAACCAGTCCTGTGACAGAACAGATTTTGGAAGCTTGCATCTTGCATGAGTGCCCGTGGCCCAGTTTTGTGAGAGGTGCATTTCCTGTCACAGCAGCAGCTGCCAGGAACACCTGGGAAAAAATATTTCTCAAGACTTTGGAGTGTGTGAGAACCACCTGACACAAACCTGAGCTCCCACAGATCCCTGACTCCTGCTGGCTGAGGTGAATTTCTGTGCTTGTAGTGAGAACCTGCTTGGGCAGGGAGAGAGGAGGTTCCCTTTTTTAAGCCAACAACCGAAGCTTAGTGACTTTCCAGTTCTTTCAGCAAAAACTCTATATTGCATTTAATGCCACTGGTGTGACTCTGAAAGGATTCTCAAGGAATTCTCTAGCAAATCCCAGAATATACATGACCCAGCTTCTGCATTTGGTTTTGCTTGTTAGATAAATGTTTTTGCAATTGTTAATGTTGTCATTTTTAGCTAAATATTGTAGCTAATGTTAAACTAAGGTCCCTTGTCCAAGGTACTTGGGGTTTCCAGATTTTTTTAAATTATTGGCATTTGTGCATTGGAACAGTCAAAAGGTTAAACAATATTTTCACTAATTCACCACATTCTTACATCAGTGGACACACACAAGCATTAGCTCAAAGTTGCCCTTTCACAGTGAAGTGGCAGTCACTGAAGACTTTGTTCTCTATGATAATTTCTGTTTTGATATCTAAACTCTGATGAAATTGTTATTTGATCAAACCAGTGATGACCTGACATGACGATTTATTTACTAACATCTAATTATTTTACTCCAAAGAAGTTAATAATTTCATTCAAGAAATATGCTGCATTTAATAAAATTTAAAATACAGCTAGAGCACAAGACTTTAATGATTAATATCCTCTAAATTTCTTTGAGTAGCTTTGCATGCTGTGATGATTTTTTTTTTAAAACATTTACTGAAATGTCTTGAAATAAAACAGCAAGATTTTCTATTACTTAGACTCCAGAGGTTTAGCTTGTATGGCCAAATCAAAATGAAAAACAGTTGTTAAGTGGTAAACAGCATTTAAAAATCGCTGGCCTTTTGTCCCCATGTTTACAGTTAATGCTCAGTCTGAATTTCCTGATGCATTATGGCAATAAAAGATGCACGGCACTTCCTCTAATAGCAGGAGCCCCTGACCCTCCTGGCATCGGGAGAGAGCCACGAGTGAAGGTAAACAACATGTGCTCAGTGCAGGGTGAGCCTTGAAACCGGCATCCGCTGCTGCTGGGAACTCCTGTTCCAGAGCCGCGCTGTCCTTGCTGGAAGATTCGCTGCTGGCTCACGGCAGCTGAGCGGAGCTGCTTGAAAAGCTCCTCCTGCAGGAGGACAAAGGGCAGGGAATGCTGTGCTGGAGTGCCAGGGCAGCTGGGGACACCCTGAGCAGGGCTGGAGCCTGGAGCTCTGGCTGCAGAGGGAGCATCCGTGTTCTGCTGCCCCTGCCAGGCGCTTCGGGGGGTCCGTGCCTGCTCCCGGGCTGGCAGCACCGGTGGGCACCGTGGTCCTTGGTGACCCAGGCTCCCTGGTCCTTGGTGACCCAGGCTCCCTGGTCCTTGGTGACCCAAGCTCCCTGGTCCTTGGTGACCCAAGCTCCATGGTCCTTGGTGACCCAGGCACCGGTGGGCACCGTGGTCCTTGGTGACCCAGGGACTGTGGTTCACTCAGTCACCTGGGCACTGTGGTTCTTGGCAACCCAAGCTCCCTGGTCCTTGGTGACCCAGGCTCCCTGGTCCTTGGTGACCCAGGCTCCCTGGTCCTTGGCGACCCAGGCTCCCTGGTCCTTGGTGACCTGGGCACCGTGGTTCTCTCAGTGACCCAGGCTCCCTGGTCCTTGGTGACCCAAGCTCCATGGTCCTTGGTGACCCAGGCTCCCTGGTCCTTGGTGACCCAGGCTCCCTGGTCCTTGGTGACCCAAGCTCCATGGTCCTTGGTGACCCAGGCTCCCTGGTCCTTGGTGACCTTCGCTGCCTCCCGCAGGGCTGGAGCTCTGTGGAGCATCCCAGAACTGCCCCTTGCGTGCCCATGTTGGCATCCAGACCAAACCCACAAACCACTGTCAGAAACTTTCAGAGAGGTCATTTGGATGTGTTTTTGTCACAAAGGAAGAGTAGCTGGCAGTGCCAGAGGCCAGTCCTAGGCTCTCCTAAAGGCAGCTGGGAATTTCTAGTGGTAACAGCGTGATGCTGAAGGGAATTCTGTTTTCTTGTACTCCTGTGCTCAGCTTTTGCTTTCAGATGTTTTGCTAAGCAGTTTCAGTGCTTGGTTTTCTTTCACAGCCGTCATTTTGCAGTGTTCACAGGTGATGAAAATAAGTTACTTGTGGAAAACGAAAAATAACTTTGCTGATGTTACAATGCCTGTTTTGTTTGGAACATGTTCCCTCAAAAGTGTTTTAAGTTATGGAAGCAGAGATTGGCTCTGTCAAGCAAAGCTATCACTAAAAAGACTGCCTGATCACATCTGCAATGTGGATTTGAAAAATAGTAAGCCTAAATAAAGGCTGAAACTGAATACTGAACAAAGATTTGGGGGTTCATGGAAGGAAAATCCATCAGTGATTTCTAAGAGAGCAGTCCATCCAGCCTTTGAGATCTCAGGTATCACTGAGTGCTGGCACTGTGTCCTTACACCACTCCTGGCAGCTGCCCCTGCTTTCTCTCAGGGTTCTTTTGCTTTTACTACAAAAATCTCTTCTTGGGCTGCTCTGAACAAAACAAGGCTCCTCTGGAGCAGAACTGTGCAGGGATTGTCCCAGCCTGCAGGGCTGCCTGCAGCACAGGGCACCAGCAGCAGCCTCAGGATGCTCCACATCTCTGTGGCCACGAGAATGAGGGCACAGGTACCAAATAAATACCTGGGGATGCTGTGTGAACAGGGGGAGCCTCTAACAGCTTATGCTGACCAACACAGAAGTGTTTGGGTTTTTTGCAGCCTTCTAGAAGGGACACAAAGTGAATTCCCAGTGTTTCAGATGTTTTATTTTCTGTTCTTCCCAGAAAAATGGGTTATAAATATGCATCAAGCGTCCTAGTTTTTCCAAGTTTAGATTGCAATAATTAATTTTTCACTTTTTTTTTTCCCCCTCACATTTTCTCTTATCCACCAAGTTCAGAGGTTTTGGCCTAGCAAATCACCCAGGACCTAATATTTTTAGAGTTGCCAAGTCTGGAAAATACTCATGGACCTGGGAAATGTTGTCTGTGTATTTATAATTCAGAAGCTATAGGGAATTTGTTGTCCTTCAGCAAGCTTTGCAGTAAGCCTCCTATGTAATTCTGGAATATGATACTGATTACTTTGGGAGCCTCTTCAGTTTGGCAGGAGCAGTGAAAGCTTGTGCTTTGAACATTAAAACAGCTTTCATGGGTTTGGAGAGTCTGTCTTCACTGCTGAAATTTGTTGTGAAAAGGTATCCAAAGCAGAGATTTTTTTTGGTTTTTTCCTTCCTTCATGTTAGACATGGTGTGTTTAAATTACAAAATAAAACTACAGGATAACGTGATAATAATTTTACTGCATGCTAAGCTGCATTTGTGGGATGGCTTTGGGGATGGGTTTATTCATCTTAAGCAGAAGAACAACCCTTAACCTCTAGGGAATCTCACATCAGGATTCACAGAGGCCAGACTAAAGATTGTCATGATCCTTTCTAAGCAAGGGTCACCACCACTGGTTTGGAGATTTTGGCCGATTCCAGGAATTCTGGAAACTGGAGATGTTCCACTGTGCCATCAAACCCTTGGATGAATTTAACTCTGGTGTTGACTGAAGTGAGTGTGAGATAAGTGGGGAGATTTGATTCTGCTTCTGTGAGATCCAGAGCTGGGGACAGACTTTGCTGATGGATCTGTTTAGAACCCCTGGGTTTCAGTTTCATAAGGGAGCTGACAGAGAAATGGAGATACCAAAGCTACCAAGGAAAACTTCCCTTTGGGAGGAAAACTTTGCCTTTCCTTCTTTTGGCTGTGGTTTTGAGAGGAACGAGGGATTTGTCTTTACAAACCAGCTGTGGGTCTGCTTGTAGATAAAACCAGCACTGCTCTCAGTAAAAGAAACAATGGGAAGGATTCCACTGAATGATGAATGGAGAAGATATTTGCCTTTACACACAAACTGTAGGTTTGCTGATGAATTAAACTGGGTGTTGAAAGATGAAAGAAACAATGGGGAAAACCCACAGATTCTATAAGAATTCAGAATTAAAAGGGAGGGTTGTACCTTAGAGCGGAATCTGAGGTGTCAGTGTTCAGGGAAGTCTGCACCTCTCAAGTGCCTCAGGCAGTGGGGAAAGAGAGAGGGGAAATGGGGGAAATTGGGATAAAAAGGAGGCTGTGTCCTGCAGAAATTGGAGAGACCCCAGGAAATGCCCCATGGCCTCTCCTTTATTCCAATCAAGTAAAAGGACTCCTCTGTCTCCTGTTTGGACATGAACCTCTGGTGTTTGTGGGTTCATTTTCCAGCAATCTGGTGGCTTCATGGAGTGGACGCTTGTTTGATGTTTGTTCTCCTCCCACCTCCGGGAGCCCTGCCCAGCCCCAGCCTCGTGCTGCTCTCCTGCCTGCAGAGTTAATTTGAGCAAACACCTAGAAAGGGTTTACTGGCTCTACACCAGCTCCCAGTGCATCTCTTTGCTGCCTCCTGATTCTCAGTGATCAGGAGATGGATTGAGCTCACTGAAGGTGCTGCTGCTGAGCCTTTATCAAGTGCCAAGTCATTTTTAGGGCAGAAGCATTTCTTTTTAAAATATATAGTCAACTAACCATAACTGTTTCCAAACTGCAGAACTTGTAGTGTCTGACTGTTCCTGTTCTACTGATAATTTAATTGAGAGTTGAATACTTGTATAAAATAACTTGTGAAATTATATTTAGCAATAATGCTTTAATTAGTAAAAATTATGTTCTTGAGAATAATTATTTAGCAATATTTTGAGTTTAATTAACAGTTACATTATTCCAACTTTTATGGTATAATAATTAATACATTGCTAATTCTGTTGGCACAATTAGAAGAAACTAATTGCTTGAAATTTTTTGTGCCTATGAAAAGGTTAAATTAATTAAGATTACAATTAGAATAATTTGTACAAGATTTTAGGTAACTAATATTCTGGCTTATTTTCCTTGGTGTAAAGGAAAAAAAGGAGAATTTATAAAGAGATAATCAATTCCTAAGAAGCTGCACACAGAAAATATTCATAACTTAGGGCAGGCATATTATTGTGCTGGTTTTGGCTGGGGTAGAGTTATTCCTCCCAGTGGCTGGCATGAGGTTGGATTTGTGCTGGAAACAGTTTTGAAAGGAATTTATTCTCCAGGACTTCATGCTGCATCTCCTGTTGGGCAGTGTGGATGTTCCACATAATGAGAGTAGAGATGGGTAATATTTGCTAGGCTTGTGAGGGAACAGGCCACCAAAAATCAGGATCTATTTGCTGTGACCCCATGGATGAAAAGAATTCCCAGTGCATCTTCTGGACAGGGGCAAAAACACAAACAGAAAGTGGTGAAGGCTTTGTGCAGTATTCCCTTTCTCTCCTTTAATGCTTCTGAGCTCAAAGGAAACACTGCAAATTAGTTCTGTGATGAGCTAAGGACAAGGCACAGTAAGAGAGGGCTCTGCTGCAGTTCAGAGAGTCACAGAGTACTTGAAGTTGGAAGTGACTTGATCTGGGTGGCAGCCCAGTGCCCAGTAGTTTAAAGTGATGAGCATTCTTCTGATCTCTAGGCTGCTAGGTTTGGTTTTTAGATCCACTCTGGCAAGTGGAGAAATATAAGCACCCTTGCTTATATTCATTCCTTTCTCCATATAATGCCAAAATGTTATTCTTTAATTACCCTGGAGCAGAAGGGGTCAATGGATTCTCACAAGGACTGTTGGCCACTACAGCAGTGAGACTGTCAGCCTGCTGGGTTTCCTGTTTTTAACCTGGAAACAGGAAGATGTAGATGAAATTTCCTTCTCACTTTTCAATCCTAAATTTTTCAAGCAGCAAGTATTTAAACAGATAGGCAGCTGCAACGCTGATGTTGTGGCTTGATGCATTAAACTCTTCCTCAGAAACCTGGGTTCACGTTCAGTTGAGCCAGGAACAGCAATTTGCAAATCCTCACCCTTTGTCCAAAAAGATTTCCTGTGTGTGCATTCACACACAGCCAGAGCTGAAAGAGAAGTGCCCCCAGAGCTGTCAGCACAATTTATATGATTAGATCTTCTATTAAGTCCAGAACCTGGAAAATCAAGGAGGTGCAGGTGCATCATTCCCATGGCTGTGTGTGATCCCTGCCTGCCTTGCTTACCTGTTGCTGTTCTGCTTTCCATTCAGGATTCTGTTTTTAGGGTCCTCCTCTCTCCTTTCTTGCTTTATAACCATCCATTCATGGCATGGCTTGCTGGCCAAAGTTCCTTTGCATTCTGAATTGTAACTCGGCTCGAGAGCAGGAGGGGAGGTTGTGCTTACTTAGCCCCTGCTGTGTGTGATATAATAAAATTAAAAATTTTGGTAGAGTTTGGCAGGTTTTTTGAACCCTGAGGAAGGTTTTGTTTCTTTGGGCAGGTGCTCCAACCTTTATTAAACAGCCACGAATGAACAGAAAAAAGCCCACCACACACAACTTGCACATGTTGAAATGATGTTTTCCTCTTACTGCAAATTTAACTGATAGTAATGTGAAAGCTCCTGAATTTACTCATATTCTTCCTACACCTACTTATACAACTAATTATTGGGGTTTTTTAACCATCTCTAAGTATTCCTAGATAATTTTAAAATGTGTTATTGGATAATTTAAAACTCCACTGCTCTCAAAGCATCAGTGAAGAACTTTTTCACCTGGCTGGGCTGAATCCCACTATAATCTCTATCCCAGAAGAGTAAAAAATAAGGCAATAGCAAAGGTGATGGAGCCATTTTCTGTTCCTGAAGTATGTTAGCTTAGAAGAACATAACACTTTCTTCTACTTTGAATAACTGCTAATGTCCAGGCCACTGCTCATCACTTGATTTTTTTTTTAAATTTTTATAAAAGAAATACCTGCTACAGTTACAATTTTAAAAGACTTGGGTGCTGTACTTTCTACTTTTTTCACTCTATTCTCCACAGCAAATGTATTAATTTCCCCTGTTCTGACATAATTCAAATGGATATTGGAATACTAGGCTATGGACCTATTTCTAAATTTTCTTTCTGGTACTGATGTGTCCTCTTTACATACAAAAACTTCTCTGCAGACGCAGTATCTTTTACTCAGAATACTTTACATATATAGATCTATGTCTGGTGGGTTTTGCTATTGCATGACATTTTTCATCTTAGAGTTTCTTTAATGAAAATGCCAAGAAGAAGGAAAAAAAAAAAGCAGAAATATTTGCATTGAATGACTTCCAGAAAGCACATTTTGTTCCCTGGTAGGTGTTTCTAATGGGGTGGCCATATAGATTTATATTGCTACATCAGATCATGAAATTTCTAAGACTTCATTATCTGAAGAGAGCTGTGATTCATGCTGGCAATTCATGGAGAAATATAAAGCAGGGGAGAGGAATGAGCTCTCAGCTTGCTGATGGCTCTTCAGTGCTCTTCCAATTGCTCAGAAATTTACTTCTGTACTTTTCTCTTGGCACCAAATTCTTCAGGTCTGTAAACACTCAACAGGTGAGTGAAAAGCAGATTTCTGTGTCCCTCTAAATGTTTCTTGGTTTAATTTATGTGTGTGCCCAGTATTTGTGTTCCACCAACAGCAAATAATACAAAGGTGCTTTGGAAATTAAAATTGTTTCATGATTCTGGTACTTTTTGCTGGGGATTCAGTTACACAGGAACTGGTAGAATTAAAATCAATAGTCAGGCTGCTCCATGTCAACGTTTTCCTGTCCTTCTGGGAGGAAAATTCAACATTTCTTGTCATACATGTAGATGCTGTCAAGGATTTAAGAGGATTTAGGATCAGTGCTGCTACCTCATCATGCCCCTTAAAATAGAGAATATTTTAGAGAATAGACAATTCTTACTTTTTCATTGCCTCTGGATCTTACACAAAGCATGCCCAAAGACCATCAGGAAGTTAGGATTGTTCTAAAATTCAGCTCATTTAGAAGATAAACTGTGGAATACTCCCGGCAGTTGCACCGATGGTAAGAATTCAGAATTGCCTTGGGGTTTTTGAGTTTGGTTGTGCTGAGAGCCACTTCCCACTGGATGGCACTATTTAATAAATTATACTGGGGAAGGGGATCGCTGCAGCGAGCGGACCTCGGAGGGCGTTGCAGAAGTGATGTTTGGAATTGTTAAATATGTTCTGGCTCCCATCTTTTGCCAAAGGAGAGCACGAAGCGCCTTGGTCCAGTGAGCGCCCGAAATGAGCCCTGAGGCTCCTGCAGCAGCGCCTGCTTGACCCGCAGGAAGGAGCTGCTGCCACCCAAAGCTTTTGGTGTTTTATCAAGGTTTGATCCTGGCCTTTGCAAAAAGATATCCTTTTCAAAAGCAAAGTATTCCTTCTTTTTCTCACATAAGCAGAAATTGATTTTAATGCAAGACTTGATGGTCATACATATTGTTGAGGTCTGTTTCTATTTTTGTTCCTTATTGTAAAATACCAGCAGTAACCATTCTGTAAGTTATCAGGGTTCTGGTGTTTCCATTTTCATATCAGGACTGTAGCAGAAAATCTGCTGTACAAACTTGGGCAATTCACAGCAGGCAGACTCCAGATAAAAATGAAATTAAATCAGTGTATTTTGCTAGAAAGTAAGAATGCTGGAATGCTCTTGTCCAGTTTTTGAAAGCGGATTCAAAGCAAAACTTGGCCCATAAATAAGTAACACTGAACTTTGTGTACACAAATGAAATGAATTTTTTAAAGAAATAATTCAGGGACACATCAAGATTCGTTGACAGGCAGTCAAGAAATAAACATTCAGTAAACAAATTAAAAAAGGCATCTATCCCCAAATAATAATACAGCAGGGATGTGCAGACATACAGGGAGCAGGATAGCAGCACAGGCCCGGCTTTCTTTTCTTGCCTGATTCTTTCTTTCAGTGGTCACAAAATTGCTGCGGAGAGGTGTTAAGCATTTCTATGAAAAAAAAAGGCCTCTATTTTCACAGTGGTGCTGAAGTTAAAAGCAATCAGGACCCAGGCCTGTGTTTTGCTGTGAGCATTTCCCAGGCTGGTTGTGCTCAGGTGAGCTCTGTACCTGCAACAAGAGCAGCTCTCCCTGAGCTGGGCCTGGGAGCAGAACCTGGGAAGAGCTCCCAGCTTGGGCTCAGCTCCCTGGGTGCTGCAGCAGTCCTGGTCCTCAGTGCACTGGCAAAAACTGAGCCAAATATGCTCTGAGACATAAATAACAACTCTGCCAATACCAATACCAAACCATGCTCTGAGACATAAATAACAACTCTGCCAATACCAATACCAAACCATGCTCTGAGACATAAATAACAACTCTGCCAATACCAATACCAAACCATGCTCTGAGACATAAATAACAACTCTGCCAATACCAATACCAAACCATGCTCTGAGACATAAATAACAACTCTGCCAATACCAATACCAAACCATGCTCTGAGACATAAATAACAACTCTGCCAATACCAATACCAAACCATGCTCTGAGACATAAATAACAACTCTGCCAATACCAATACCAAACCATGCTCTGAGACATAAATAACAACTCTGCCAATACCAATACCAAACCATGCTCTGAGACATAAATAACAACTCTGCCAATACCAATACCAAACCATGCTCTGAGACATAAATAACAACTCTGCCAATACCAATACCAAACCATCCTCTACCACACCAATACCAAACCATGCTCTGCCACACCAGTAACAAACCATGCTCTGAGACATAAATAACAAACCATGCTCTGAGACATAAATAACAACTCTGCCACACCAATACCAAACCATGCTCTGCCACACCAATACCAACTCTGCCACACAAACAAACCATGATTTGCCACACAAAAAACAAACCCTGATCTGCCACACAAATAACAACTCTGCCACATAAATAACAAACCAAGCTCTGCCACACCAGTACCAAACCATGCTCTGCCACCTTTTGCTTTGCCAGTGCACAGGGATGGGATCTCGAGTTTCCCTGCAGCGTTGCTGTATTTGGGATGTGACACCGTGAGAAGAGAACCCCTACAGAGAATTATCAGCTCTGGGAAATAACTCACAGGCATTTAATTTCCATCTTCTGCAGCTGATGGGAGTGCAGGAATTCCAATTTGGTGTAAGTATATATTATAATAGTGGCTTTTTGCAAAATATTGGAATGAGTGTTTTATATATTGTTAAAGTAGTTTTGCTTTAGTTTTTATTTTAACTAAGGCAGAGTAGTGGAATGGCTGATAGTTTTGTTTGAACTCTCTGCTTGGCTGAGGTAACATCCAGTGACAGATGATGGGGACACTGCTGCTGGCATGCCAAGGATCAACTCAACTCTCACAGTCTGTGGAGAGAAGGAACCTAGGCCCAAATTAAAAGGTGATAAAAAGAGGGTTAAAACCACAAGCCAAGAAGCACACAAGCTCTAAAAAGGCAGATCCTAGGAGTGGCCATACTAAGCAGTTCCTAGAAAATGAAACTAGATCGACAAACCTTTTTGAAATGGTTTATTAAGGGTATTTCCTAAAGAGCAGAGTGCCTAAGCACCTGGCCATTTAAACTCTTTTGCTTTATTTCCTAATTGTCTTTTGATAAAATTTTTTAAATTAGACCAGAAAGGTGATCCTAGTTTCTCACAAACTGGAAGTGAAGAATGGTGTCCAGCATAGGACAGTGAGAAATGAGACTCAGGGCTTGGTTTTTGTCATTGTTTTGCTTCCTTAATCTCGGGACAGGCTCTGGTGTTTCCTTTATACAGCTTCTCACCTTCTGGTTTTAGAGCCTGGTGGGATAAATCAGATGACCTTTAAGTAGCAAAAAGCTGCTCTCCAAGCATCTGAGACTGAAGGCTCTAGTCAATTTTCTCGCTATTAAACCACTGATACATTTACAGTGTGGGCTACTTACATCATCTGACATTTTGACATCAGTCTGAGAGGAACCCTGGCCTGCTAAATCGGGATGTTACTTCTGATAAAGTCAGTTCAACTCCTGTTTCTTCTTTTAAACTCTGCTAAGTCTGTTCTGATAGGGAAAAGTAAAAAAAAAAAAAAAGATAAAGTCCTTGCTAAAACAAAAAACAAGCTCACAGTGTATTTACTCCCCCTTTGTCTGGGGAATTTCATCCTCAGCTGAAGCCTCTCTATGCTTCCATGGCGTGGCTCACTCTGTTTGCATTAAAAATAGGAGAAAAACATATTCATGTTTGTTTACAGTGAAGAAATAAAATCAAACACCTAATGCTTCATACATGTAAAATTCAACTTGATGCAATTTACTCCTTTAGAAGCCCTGTTTTGTGGCTTTGTTCTGTGCTGCCAGCTGGGCACTTCCACACCTGCTGCCTTCCCAGTGCTGGTGCTGTCTGGAGCTGTGAGCCCTCGCAGAGCTGGGCTGGGTTTGTGTGCTGCTGTGAGTGTTCAGGGACACAGAACCACAGAGTGATGCTGCAGGTGCTTTATGGAAGAGCTCTGGGAGTCGGGGTGCAAACCCAAATCTGACTCCAACATGGGTTTGGAGTGATCACCTTTTATATCTTTATGTTATACAGCCTCATATGAATCACTCAACTTACATTGTTCTGTTGTATGCATTGATTCTACCCAAGCATGAGTTTTTGTGATTGTAATTAAATCACCCGAACTTCATTACTCATGATTGACAGTGATAATATCACAATGAAATCATTGATCATGGTCACTAAAGGGTTACACAGCTGCAGCTAACAACCACCCATAGAGTACAGGCAGTTCTACATGAACCTTTCCCCATGCCTGCCAAGCCCTCTCCCTCAATTAGAAATATTTTAACCCTTTGTTATCACTGCTCCTGGGAGAGTGCAATCCCTCAGCCAGGGCCTGGGGCAGGGTGTGCTGCTGCAATTGCACAGCAGCACACCCTGGGAATTTCTTTCTAGCACTGATGGGCTCTCCCTGGAGCTCCTCCTCTGGGAGCAGGGCCCTGGCACACAGCTGAGAGGCTGTGTGGGACATTGCCACAGCTGCATCACACCCTGGCACAGGAGAAGCAGAGCCCAGTCTGTGCTGGGCACGGGTTAAAATTGCAGCTCTTTGTCCTAAACACTGGTTGGAGTCACCTCCTGCTGCTCCAGGGCTCAGTCTTTACCAGGTCTTTTTGTCAGTACTTTTGAAAACACATTTTCTGCCTTAGCAGGTAGTGGCTCAGGGAGTTTTTCTTCTCCTAATTGTTACACTCTGAGTGATCCTTTCAAAGAATTGGTTTCTATTATGTTTTCTTTGACCTTTTAATATTGGTTTTGGCCTTTGTTCTTTGTGCCATCACTGACAATTGGCTGTCAAATACAAACCCTTATTTTCAGTTCAGCCCTGGACTGAAATTCCCTCAGACCAGATTTGTGGCAACAGCAGAAAGTTTCTGAGAGCTGTAGGAGTTTTTAATGTACTAACAGACATTGTACTACAGTGCCACTTTTTAATATTAATTTATGGATTGCATGAAGATCAGTGCTGATCTCCCTAGAATTGAGCAAGGATAAGTGCCTGCTCAGAGGGAGCTGGGAATTGGAGATGGAAGAGGCTTAGCAAGACATTTGCTACCCAGCCTACCTCTATTTCCATGTAGTTATTCAGAAAGGCAATCCTCCAGCAGTTCAGATAAATACTTTTTTATTCAGTGGATCTTGCAGGAGTGAATCTGGTAATTCATAAGGCGGAGCAAGAGGCCTAAGTCTAAATTAAGTGTAACTTTGTGTCTGTCTTTGTGGAATAGGCAGTTATTGATTATCTATACATCAGGTAAGTCTCTAATGCCAGGAAGTAATTTTATTATGTCTCAAAGCATGCATTTAAGAAGTTATTAAAAGTGTATT
Organism: Anthoscopus minutus; assembly: GCA_013399455.1. NCBI lineage: Eukaryota > Metazoa > Chordata > Aves > Passeriformes > Paridae > Anthoscopus > Anthoscopus minutus. The sequence continues at coordinate 15,230 of VWYI01004824.1, read as the reverse complement.
CAATCCTGAGGTGAATGATCTGTTTAGCTACTACTCTGTCTTAATAAGTACTTTGTTTAAATATCTCATACTGGGGGATTTTAAGTACAGCATAATGCAATTTCTTTTTTCTTATGTTTTCCAATTCCCCTGGGGTGACTTTACAACATTATGGAGAAATTAATCTTCATAGTAAGACTTTTCTTTGTTCAGTGTTTCAAAACCATTTCAGACATGTCTGTTATGGCCACACAATTCTCATTTATCCATTTCACACCACGAGCATCATGTGTTCTACACATTTTAGAAGAAATCACCACGGGACTACAGGCAAATTCAGGTGCTTCATAATTGAAACATTCCTGGACAATTTCTCCAGTGATTAAGGACTTGAGTGTTTTCTATTTTATAAGGAAATCAGCAAAATTCAGCAGTAAATTGATTTGGCTTCCTCTGTGCACAGTCATTCAAAGACCATGCAGTGGCAAGGGGGTGCTGGGCTTCCCCCAGTTTCAGTTTTGACAAATTTCATAGAGAAACTCACTCGAGACAGGTGAACAGTGAAAGGCAAGGGCAGGGGTCAGCCTGGAGCAGGCTGGGCACTTTTCTTTCCCTGTTGTTCCAGACTAAATGCAGAATTTATGCTGAAGTGTCCCACACCTTTAGTCTGTAGTGCAAATTAAGGCAGACAGGCTATAGACAGGACAATAATTAATTAATTTATGCCTTTCCTCCCTGGTTTTAGCGCTGCTAAGCATGAAATAAATGCTTTTGGTCATATCTCCAAGCCAAGATTAGCTCTCCCAACCTCTACTGGTTGTTGCACTGTTTAAATCTAATTGTGCTTTTTGTTTCCTGTATTTTGGATTTCATAATGTTTCCTGTTTTCAGTATTCAGTGTCAGAATTACCTTTCTGGGAACTTTGTAGGGTGTATTTTGGAGAAAGGCTCCATAGAGTATTTTCCTATGCATTTTACAATTTGCTGCAAAACATGAACACATCATTTTTGGCAGAATTTTCCTCTCCTTTTAGGTCTTTCCATCCTCCAAGGGCAGCAAGTTCAGTAGCAGCCCATCAGTTCTACCCTGCATAAGGTGCTTGGGACATGCTGGGAGATAATTGTACAGGAAAGAGCTTGGTGTAAAGATATTTTAAAATACCACATATGTGTGGATCCCTGCAGTTTGTTGTTTGATTCTCTCAAAAACCAAAGGAATTTAAATTCAGAAGCTTTTCTAGCTATCCATTCTTCTGCAGGACTCCAAGTGAATGCTAGATGAGCGTTCATATTTTATTCCTTGGAGTGAAGGGCACAGAGAACAGGTTTTTTTTCTGGACCAATGTTTGGCTTTTGGAGTCAGCTTGCATGGATGATACTTGGGTTTGTGCAAAAAAACCCCATGGCTTTCAAAAATCATGAGTTTTATGGAGAAGATAGGAATTATCCATTGCCATGGTTAAGAGCCCTTAATGAGGAAAAAAAGAAAAATAGATTAATTCTTAGAAACTAATTCTCCTCCTCAAATAATTCCAAAAATGAAATAAACTTTTAAAACAAGTGAAGATTTCTCTTACCACCTCCTGACAGTATTTTATAGAAATGGGGACGGCATCTGGGGGGCTCAGAGCACTCCAGAGTGGGACACAATGGGCAGGTGGATTTTTGGAAAGCTGGCTGCTCTGAGCCCAAACAGGTGGAGCCAATCCTACCCAAAATGTCAAATTCAGGCTACATTCCTGGCTGTCATCTTCAGTGACAAGTTCTCTGCTTGAAATTATCAGCAGTTCTGTAGTGCACAGCAAAGTCAAGCGTTCCCAAAAGTGATTCAAATGCAGATCTGAATGTGAAAAATTAGATAAATAATTTCGAAGGTGTAGCTTTTATTTGGGTTTCTTGAAAGCTGGTTTTGAATCTGGTTTAACACCTCTTTTTTTGATATCCATTCCAGAAGGTCTATTTTCCTACTTCCACTGCATTAGATAATAATTTTGTCAGTACTAACTATGATTTTAGAGGATGCATAACCTAACAGGAAGTGTCTGCTTTGCTGCATACAAAAGATGGAATCATTTCTTCATGGTTGCCACTTCTGTTTCTGAAAGGCTGTGACTGAATGTCTGTATTTGCAGCTCCCTGCACGTAAATGATCTCTCCTGCAGATTCCAAACAAGCCCTGACATGAGACATGTGAATATTTCCTAGAGTCCATGCTAACATAGCTGCTGCCACATCAGAGTGATTTGTGAAAATATGGATACCACAAATATTACCAGCTTTATCAGTTGTTTAATTTACATTAATTTTCCCTGCTGAGCAATATATAAATATTCATGGTGCTATCAGATTAGTTTACACTTTGAGAAGTTATCAGAGATGAGAGAGAGAAATATGGCATAAATATTTTAATTCTTCTAAGTATGTGGTTCCTTTGAATCCCTGATGATAGTCACTGTGACATTATGAGAGGAAAAAAAACTTTTATAACAGATTTCATTTGCAGGAGTAGTCACCAGTGAAGTTTAAAAGTATTTATTATAAAACTCTTTGTGAATGAAAAGTTTGTAGGTCTTTTTCTTCTTTGCATGTGTTTGATCAATATTGGCTGAACTATGGCTAAACCTGGAAGGCAAGAAATGAGTTGTTAATGAGATGGTCATTGCCCCTGGTGTACATTGCTGAGAACCACACCAGCGATTTTCATTTTTCACGCTTTGCAAAGAAGCACTGAGCAGGGGAAAGTTATGAAAGCAAAGCACACAATTAACCCCAGGGATGGGGGAAGTGGCACTAATTTCAGTCTCAGAGGTAGCAGCCACTGAAGTCAGTGGGAAACTTTGAGGGCTTATCTGTGTTATTGGCTGAGGGTGACCCCTGTTGCTGCTGAATTAACCTCGAACCTCAAAGTGTGGGAAAGCACAGGATGTGTTTTATAGCTGGAACTCCATTCCTCACCTCCCCACTCCGGAGAATATTCATTTGAAATGATTGAACTTTTGCTTTTTATTCAAAGCCAATGTGTTTCCCTCGGAATACTTCATATTTTAGTCAAATATGTAAATATTTGAAATCGTTTATTTGTTGTCTAAAAACATTTGAGAAATTCAGTGCAACCTTTCAGTATCTCAGATATTTTCCCCTGCAAAGTTACCAGTTCATGCAAAAATCAGAGAGTGATTTCTGTATGATTAAGTGTCACAGCTAGTTTTGTGGAGTTCTTGATATGAAGAAACTCTCAGCTTAATATTTCAAACAATTTTGGACTCTGCTATTAATTAGTGCAGTTTTTTCTACTTCATGTCTGTTGATGATTGCTGCTAATATTTTAACTTTTAATTGGTAAGAAATGCATTTATTTTATTTGAATTTGTAATTGCTTTAATTATTGTGATTTAATAAGGACTTGGCAACAGCATTAGAGACAATTAATATTTGACAGATGGGTGTCACAGTGATCAGTATGCGAGAAATACCTGGGCAGATAAAGAGAATCTTGTCACATTGAAGCTTCTGTACAGCCTCACTTTGCATAAACAGATAGCAAACATGAGAAATCTCACAGGAAGTTTGCTGAGGCAAGACATTATTCCTTGCCAAGGAGCACCACTGATATTTTATAATTACAGTACCAATGGTTTTGTCACATTGTGGGAGACATTTTTGTCATCATCCTCGTCATTACGATTAATGTGGCTCTGCATGCAGGATAAAATATAAAGCTTTAGCTCTGGTTTTGATCTGGCACCAGTTTTTGCAGGATATAAATGAATTTTGTGTTCCTGTTCTATTTGTTCTCAACACTCCCAAAGAGCCAGGCAGTAACAGCAATGCTCTTGGCTTTCTTTTTTCTTGAGGAAACTGTACAGTGTTCTCTTCTGCCACCTCAGTGCTGTGAAGAGCTTCCCCTGAGTTTTGGGAGAAAAGGATTGTTATTCCAGTAATTGGGTAGTCTTATGACAACTTGCTATAATTTCTTTATTAATAATGTTTCTTAATATGGAAAAATGACATCTTGGTGTGTTTGAATTCAGCTGCCCTGACAAAGCTAATTGCTCCTTGAGATGCCATCCTGGGATGTGCTGGGAGTGTGAAAAAGAACAACTGCTGACTCCAGTAACTTATTTTCCCAGCAATTTAACATTTTTCACATAATTAGGTCTGGTGTTCTTCTATGATTAACAGATCCACTAATAACATTGTGCCTTAAAAGCTGCAAAGCAGGGGAACATAACACACAGCATATTCAAGGGGTGCCAGCTCATTACACTGACAGGCTGGGCAAGTACAACACAGTTACTCTTTAACCTTCACAAATGCCTAAATACATTTCAAATTCAGCCTTGATCGTAGATTGGAAGTTTACACATTGGTAGTTTACTCCAACAATAGGGTAACCTCCTGAAATCAGCTGAGCTTTGATTGCAGCTGGATAATTTCTAAAGAAAGATTATAATTTGTCTGTATCTTCCACTTCATGAACTCAAAATCTAAGTAGAGGAGGGAGGGAACACCTCATAAATGCACACACAAAAATGTATAGGTATAGATGTAGATATGGAATGTTTTTTCCCATTTATCCAAATAATGCTTTGAAAACTGAGGGGCTGCTAGACGAGGGTCGTGCTAAAATAACCAGAGCGTGTCAGGGCAGAAAAGAGGCCAGTGGATTCCTGCTTGGAATGACAAAAATTGTAAAGACAAGGATTTATAGCTGCCCTTTTTCATTTTTCTTGTGCAACTTTCAAAGTTCTCCAGAGCTACAGTGCATTATGCAGGGAAATGCTCAGGTCAATAATCCCCCAAAGCCCTCGCAGGCCTTGCAGAGCAGCTGGAGCTGCAGGGGGAGATTCATGGGAAAACCCAATGCAAAATAAAGTGAATGAAACTATTGTGAGCTCCGTTGAACAGGTTTTGGAAGTAATGAGCACGAGGTGATTTGATCAGTCAGGAGTTAGAACAGTCAGAAAAGCAGGAGGGTTAATAGAAGGCCTAGTGCAGACTTGGGGATGCCAGAGATCTGTAGCCAAAAGGATGTGTCAAGAACCAGATTTTGTTATAACAAATGATTGTTATCGGGTGATTTAAAATTAGTGTCTGCAAACCTTAACCAATTGCCATTGGTGGAAATCTGGATTCTGAAGTAATACCAGCATGGCTAGCAAACCCCACAGCTTTAAAGGGATGTTTACACAGATTATAAAATGCTAATTTTATCAGTGAGATGGAAAATGTGATATAAAGCAGTACAAACATGGTTATTTACCTCGAAGGAGATGGGCTGGAGCAGACCACGGACCTTATTAACCTCAATTATCAGCCCTTGGGGTGCCCTAAATTCTTAGTTTATTAAGTATAAAATGGTAATCTGCAGGGGCTGTAGACTCGCCATGTGAAAAATTATTTGAAAATGCAAATGGGAATTAAAAGAGAAACATTCATCCACGTCTGATTAATTCTTCCCTGCTGCTGTCTCAATGGATCTCCCCTCCCTGGTGCCAAACAAACACCAGCAGCTGGCCCAGGCAAGGCTCTGAGCCTTGGTGGGGAGCTCGGCGTGCTCAGAGAGAGGCAAAGCTCCACAATGCTCATTGCTAGGAATTTATCTGGCAGGGTCCTGGAGAGCTTCCACCCTGATCAGAGCAGCAGAGGGCTTTCAGGTCATTTAGAGTTGCAGAAGGGTTTGGGTTGGAGGGGGTCTCAAAGGTCCTCTGGCTCCAGCCATGGGCAGGGACCTTCCACCAGCCAGGCCCATCCAGCCTGGCCTGGGGCACTTCCAGGGATGGGAAGTCCCCAGTTCTGGGCAATTTCTCAGCTTTATGGAACATGATTTGTTCTCTGCACCCTGCAGGCCTCCTTGTGTGCAAGGCTATTTAAAACAACTCAGATCTGCCTGGCTGCATTTCACAGCTCTCCAAAAGCAGCTCATCTGTGGCAGTGGTTTCCCAGTGCCACCCTGTGCTGGGCTCCCTCACCCTGTGCTGCTGCAGTTCGCTTGTGTAAATCGTGGAAGCTCAAACTTTGACATGAAAATTAACTCCAAACAGAAAAACAAACAAAAAAAAAAAGCACCAGAGACTGTTCTCGTCCTGGAGCACAGACCTGTTGAAAAATGTTCGTTTATTTTAATCACAGGGTTCCTATGAAATGATTCCTGTTGGCTTGTGAGTGCTTCCCACCTGAGAAATTCTGAGACTGACTGCTGTCATGGATTGTTAGCTCTCAGTGCATGGGAAAGGGCTCTGGTTATTGATAGAAAATGGATTTTGAGCTTTCTAAATATGGAAATGTACAAGTGGACTATGCATCTTCATTGGTGCTGACATTATTTTGATAAAGAGTCTGAAAACCTGTTTGATAAATGCTAGGTTTTATTTCATTTCTGTTGGCTGTTTTGCTAAACTGTCTTCAATAGGCAAGGATTTCTGGATAATAAATTTCAGTGATTTGATATTTCTCTGTTCAGGTGAGAAAGAAAGAAAAGCCCACAGTGAAATTTAGATTTATTTCTCACAGACCTCACAAGATATGATTTCCTTGGCAATGGGAAACATTGGGTGAGGTTGGTACCAAGCAGAAAGGTGGGGAGGGAGTGATGTTGTGCCATGGCTTTTGTAGCTGCAGAGTCCCTGGAGCTCTGGGCTTGGTGGATTTCTGAGCCCTAACCCCAGCATAACTAAAAACAACAACAACAATTAACCAGGAATTGTGAATAGGAGGAATAAATCTTATGTGACAACAGACTGTATTGTCAGGGATTTACAGCTGCAGAATGTGTGTGATTATTTGGTGGTTAGTCTTATTTTCCTGAGATTACAAGACAGAAAAATCTCACCTGTAACTTTACAGAAAGTCTTTTCCAGCTGAAGAGAGTTCATACCAAATTAGGAAAGATGGGAAAATTGTATCAAATAGTACAATAATGCTGTAATCTGGGAGGTTTGCTTCAAATAGTTGCACATTCTGATAACTTTAGGTGTCTTTTAGAATATTCTCTGTTCCCAGACACATCCATCTATGAGGACACACGTGTGAGTTTTAATGAGATCAGAGAGAAGACGACTGATACTCACCTCTTCCTTTGTTTTAGATCTTTCTTTCCCTCAGAGGAGATCACCCAGGGATCTTTCCTTAGGTCCATGCTGCAAGAAATCAGCATGCCTGTGCTGCAGATCTCACTGTGAGCTGACCAAAATGTGAGTTTGATTTTCTTTCTCCACCACTGGATTTATTGCTCCAATTTGGATTTGTATCTCATAATCCTTTGGTCTCTAATTCTATCATTGGAATATTTCCCTTCTTTCTCCACCACTGGATTTATTGCTCTTTATCCAAATCAGTTTGGATCTGTATCTCATAATCCTTTGGTCTCTATCTCTGGAATATTGCCCATCCTGTGAGTCAAATCTGTGTTTGCCACTGTTTTGAAAACCTCTCTAAGATTTGGGAAGAATGGATGGCACTTCAGCATAATTCCTTAAAAATAACATCCTAGGGAGCATAAACCACTCCTTTTCCATAATCAGTGCTACCAAGAAATATTCAAAATGCAATGTGCAGGAGGTAATTTTGGTTATGCACTGAAATCACTTGGATATCACAGGTTATTTTTTCACTTTAGAAAAATTCTTCCTTTCTTACATTAAAATTTTAGAGAGCTTGTTTTTAATGCTAGCACATGATATTCAAGATAACTTTCTTTTTCTTTAGTGTAATTGGTCTCTAAGAGTTACAAAAATCTCATGTGAATTCTTGAATTACAATACTTTGGTCTTCTGGGATTATTCTTAAATCTGTTTTTCAGGGCAATAGAAATTGAGAGGAATTAATTAAGCCTGAACTATGTGCAGGCCACATGCTGGCAGGATCTAACTGGTAATGCCAGATGAATTGCAATAATATTGTAATTTAGGACACTTGTTAGGACTGTAGCCTTGGAATTGTTAATGGGATAAAACTTTATATTAATATAATTTCTTAACTTTCCTGGTAGTGCCGTTGACATCTGCTTTATTCAGCCCTGTGTTTATTTTAAGTTGTCAGCACTATGTTCTAGTGAAGAAATTAATGAAAAGGCCTTGTTTTTAAACAATTTAAGCAGAAAAAAAGATGCCAATCATCAGGAGAGCAGAGCCACTTGATCTCAGGGCACTTAGAAGATGTTTCTGCTCCTGATTGTCACTGGTGGCCGAGGTGAGAGAAACAGAAGGAACATCTGCAACCCTGTGGAGTTCAACAGAAATTGCTGAAGTGAAACTGCTGCAGCCCCAGCCAAAATCTCACTTTTGGAACTCCACAGCCCCTTGTGCTGCTTTCCTAACCCTTGAATTTTCCTTTTCCCCACTGGCATTGGCGTTATTGACTCTTATTTTGTGTGATTTTGTGGACAGATGTTGATAGTTCACAAAGTTTACTGGCTGTGAGCACAAATGATTTTGTCGTGGAAACACGTTTTTAGATAAGCAGACACTGAATCATTATGGTTCTTAATGGCAATTACTTAAATAAGTAATTAGACTAAGAGTCACAGTACTTCCATTTCCCAATTATAATCAAAGTGAGAGTGACTCAGACATTTCACTTTTATAGGAACAGTGACTATAAAGCAACTCAGAGCTTCTGTGTGATTGAAATAATTGATATTTGGTAAATATTTTGAATTAATGAGGGTTTATTATTTTGTTAGAGCTGCTGTGGTAATTAATTATGTAAATAAAAACAACAACAGCCAGACTAGAAGTGAGCAGAACATGCAGAACATTTATGCTGATTTATTATCCCATATTTTTTGATTTTGCTGCTTCTGCCTGGGAGGGAAGTTTGAGGTAAAACCAAAATATTACTGGGACAGAAATTCTTGGAGGTGGTTGCCATCTCATTGAAGGAGAGCTTGTTTGTTCTCAGCTGAAGTAGCTGTGAAAATGTCATTTCTCTTGGCTTCTCCAGTCCACCCCTGGTGTAATCTGGTCACAGCTCTGAACTGTGGTTGATGCCAACGTTAAATTCCTCCAACCCAGACCAGCTCTGAATGGGAAGGAGTCAAAGTGATAAATTGATTTCTTTCTGCTTCCATTTGGAATCTGGCTCCCTGATTTAAACATGCATTGTTGGTGTGGAGTTTTGGTGGGGGCTTCTCTTTGGTTTTAATCTTGATGCTGACCTGGTTTTAGGAAACTCTCAGGCTTTGTTTTTATAGGAAATTTCCTAAATGTTTGTATTTTATTAATTTCTATTAGAGACAACTTGATTGTATTTTTCACAGAGAGCAGGGAAGGCTCACTCCACTGTAACCACCAAGATGCATTTTTCTGCATGTTGTGGCCTCTTATCTCCTAAATGCTTCTGTTTGATGATCATGAGTCAACTTTTACAAACCTCTGAGATGGAATCATGGTGATTTGCTGTCAAATATGCTGGAAGCATCTTTACATCAAATTTCTTTCTGTTCATTTGGAAGGGAGCATTGTGGTGCAATGCTCTGACCCTTCAGCCTTAGCCCATGGTGAAATATTACTGCTCTGCACTTTTTTTCCTGTAAGAGGGAAATATTTCTGTCTTGAATGATTCTTCACATCTTTCTGGAGCCATGGTATTTGTCATGCTCCATATCCTTGAATATGCAGCAGGGAATCTCTGCAATAACAAATATCACATCTCTGTGCTCTGTGTGTCTTAATTTCACTCAGGAAGAAATTCACTCTTCGTCCTTGGAGTCTGACTTGGAGACCAGCGAAGCAGTCACTTGAGGATGGACACTCTGGTCAGATCCACCATTTCTTGCTGCTTTCCTGAAGAATTTTGGAGGAGCAGGCATTGGGCTAAGAAAGAAGCGTGGGTTGGGAAGATGATCCTTTGGTGGGACTCCATCAGAGCTGGGAGCTGATGTCCCCAGCAGCAAGGCTTTAACAATAAATGTGGGCTTTAGATGTGGTTTTGCCTTTGAGAAGTAAGAATCCTTGAGATGCCTTTGCTTTGAGAAGCTGTAATAACCCTCCAAATGTGATTTGTACTTTAAAAGCTTATTTACAGAAGACAGACCACCGCTAATGACATTTGCATGGAAATTTCCCCAATGAATATTTATAAATATGAAATATGAATACGGCACAGTGTAGTGCATGTCCTGGCACAGGATTTCTACCCACAGATGTATGGGTTTTGTTGAACTCAGCATAAGTGACAAATCTCCCAGGGAAACACCAAACAGCTTGCTCCACATACAGATGTTCCTTTGGCATCTTATTAGAAAGACTTGAAAACATACTGTTTTACTGGCAATAAAGCAGCAATAATGTCTTAACAGAATCTGAAAGAATAACTAAGTACTCCAAATGCCTGGAAAAAGGGATAATTGAAGTTGCTTTGGGTTTAAGCCTCGGTAATTTCTTGCTTTATAATAACTCAGGTGACTGTCTAGCTAATGAAATGCAGCAAAGTAAGAGCACGTTATTGATTGAGAATTTAAATGCTCGCTCGTATCCTCAGTGTGGCTCTGTGATACACATCATTGTAATGGAAGAAACAAATCATTTCAATTATATCTCATTATGCTTAGCACAAGCAGTAACTCACTTGCACAGAGACTTTTCTAAAACTTTGCAAAAATTTTGACGAGCATGTTGCCAACTAGTCTCACAAATAATAATTTGTACTCCCAGTTTGTTTTTGTTAAAGTGTGATCTCTGAAGTTGCCAGGCTTATTTATTTCAAATACTCTGAGCTCCACAGTTAGATTTCTGTCATCATTTTAAAAATAAGGTGATTTGATTGTTCTGAATATCATAACCTTTATGGTTTGGCTCTCAGGTAGATTCAGGCCCTCCAATATTCCAGAGAAGGCAGGCAGCAGTTTCCACCCCATTTTAAGAACTGGCAGATGGCATTTAGAAAAAAGCTGTGAGTGTGATGTGAATAAGCAGCCTGATTTACAACGACAAGAACCAATTTTATGCCTTTAGATGCTTGGAAATGTAATGGGACAGTGGAAGCTCTGATCATCAAACTGAAGGTGGCATCACCTCTGTCAAAGCTGTGGAGGTCTGCATTTTCCAGCATAGCCCAGACTGTGATTCCGAGATTCTGTGAGGCAGAATATGTGTGAAAAGCTTTGGAAAAGAGGAATTAGCAACCAGCAGTCTGTATAAACAATGTTTTCCAGTTTTTAAGAGATTTTTAAATTTCCTTTTGAGCTTTCACAGTGTAAATAACAATCTGTGAGCCGAGGTTATCTCATGTCTTGAGCAATTCAAATCACCTGGATTTTTCCACTGAGAAAGAATCTCCTGGAAAAGATATCAATGTACTTTGAGTGTTATCTGTCTCCATAAAGTTTAGGAACCAGTGGGCTTTTCAAGCCTAATTTTCAATTGTCTGGAAGCTCTGCAAATAGATTTCTCCTTCCCTTCACTACTCCTTATTGAAACTTAAAAAAAAAATAAAAGCCAGAAGCAAATTCTGTGGGTTTTTTTCCCTGAAATGTAAATTTTGAGAGCAGTGTGTGAAGCAGGACTGTGGCCTGTGAAATCACTGGGGTGATTTCAGGCCATTTTCCCTGGCCAAGGCTCTGGCAAAATCCAGACATAAAAGCACCTTTCGAAGGATAACACAAAGTTTAATCAAGCTGAGCTGTTATGAATGATTGAGGAAGAATTGGAGAAGCTATAATAAAATCCCAATAGAAACAGAGTTCAGTGTTTAACTTGTGAAATAGTTCTTTGCTGGAAAACTATTTCACATAATTGCTGTGATATTTTCTGCCATTGCAAGCCAGGAATCATTTGTCAAATGTCTGAAAAATAACAATACAAAGTCTTTTGCAGTTAAATTGTATGGATAAGGTAATTGAGAGACATTTCTTTCCTATCACTTATTCATCTCTCATTTGTATGAAAAAGTATTTAGTTTTAAAATCAGCATTTCTTGGCAGACTTTACTCATTTTCCATTCTTTGAATCTGTTTTCTAAAAAGTGATTTCCTTAAAGTTGGTTTGTTTATAACTGTGTCCTGATGAATTGCACCATTTTGGGTTATTCTCGTAATATAACATTTTGAGTAGCTGGTAGAAAAAAGAATTGTTTTACTGAAGATAACAGACAGCAGATAATGACACAGTTATAGTAGATGAGATTTACTGAAGGAGAAAAATCTTGTAAATAAGAATTGACATTTCAAGCAATAAACTCTAACATTTAATAGTACACAAATAAAGCAATAGTTAGCTGATCTTAACAGGCTATTCCAGCTGTAAAGTTATAATGAAGTTACATTTCAAATCACAAGCTGAGCTGGAGATGGAAGATTTAAATATCCCAATTTTCTCCAGCAGGAAAAAATTCTATTCTTTTTCCTATTTCATGAAAGTTCTTTCACTCCACTGTTTTTCAGGAGGTGCCAGGATGTGTGGAGTAGAGACAGAAAGGCTGAACAATTCACCAACACTGGATTTGTGTCAGAATCCCCCCTGAATGAGGAGTAAATCTGAAGAGCCTGGTTCTGCAGGCCAGTTCCTGCTGCCTCTGTGCTTTCCCTGCTGTTAAATATGCAGAGGATATTTGTTCATGATGGAACATTTACCCCTGCTTGAAGAAGTGCTGCAGAAGAGACGTGGAGATGTTCAGAACAGCTCTCCTGGTAATTCCCAAATGGGATCATGCTCAGCAACTCCCTCATTCTAAAAATAAGCTGTGAGCTCTTCAGGTGGAAATGTTTATTAAGGTATGGAGGGGAGGGATTTTTTTGTGTGTCATGAATAAGCAATTTAAAGGTTTTCAAAGCTTTTTTTTTTTTTTTAAATCTTTATTTAATATTAAAGGAGATGAGCAGCTTCATTAGCATTTCTCAGCATTAATACTTCTGGATGAACATGGCAGGACTTCATTTGAATATCTGGACGTTAATGGCATTGCCAATGTTTAATAAAAGAGGTTTTAAAGTAAACTTAGCAGGTTTTGACTGTGGCTGATCGACTGCAGTCCTGTGGCATGAAACTTCATAGAGCTGTATCCACATGAGGGTGGTGAGATTGCTCTCTGTTAGCAAAGACAGCAGGGGGTTATTTATGAGTATTAATTGTAATTAGTACATATTTGTTGAGAAGTAATTCAGCAATCATCCTCAGTAATATGAGCTCTTGCCCATAATCTGTCTGTGTATGTGCACACCACTGCATGGATGCAGCAGCTTTTATTAGGGGAATAAATTACTGGTTTAAGTATTGGTTTGGAAAAAATAATTTACTATTTACCCATTAGGGAGAGTTGTTGGTCTGTCTTAACACACTGAAAATCTAATTTTCTTTTAAAAAAATTATTAATTATTCCTCCTAGCCAAAAAGGACTACATCATTAACCCCAAAGCAGTGGTAATAAACAAAAATAATTTAAAAGCTTTATTAAGTTAAATTAATTGGTTGTAGCAGACTAATTTTGTCATGCTTTGCTAGACAGTGTATTGTAAGTAATTTTGATGGTCTCCAATTGAGTTGGGCAAACAAGCCTGCACACTAAAGCAAAAATTGAATTGTCTTGATAATTACAAAAACCATTGGCCTGTTTGGTATTTTTGATAAATGGGTTAATTAGCTACTTTTTATTACATCTAGACTTTCAATGCAATCCAACAGTGGTAATTTATTTTGCTTTGTAAACTAGTACAGTCAAAATTCTGTTGTTCTGATTTGTTCCAGATAAAAATCTTTAGAGCTACATGATTTAATATCAGATGAGTATGGAAGTGGATGGGGTTTTCATTATCTGCACTTGGTTTGGGGAATTTGTGGAATTTGTAAGGTTGTAGTCATAGAAACCCTCATTTGCCTTTTTCTTTTAGGTGTTTGCTTTGGCTTGTTGTCATTTGTGCAAATTGACAAATTGTTTTGAACAGTCCTGGTAAACAGCTCTTCCTCTGACTCATAAATAATTTGAAATATAGAAATGATTCATTCAAATTAGGGCTCATCAGAAGGCTAATAATTAATCACAATGTTTAAATGCTGCTTTGTAGTTGCCAAAATATTCTTTTGAGCAGTCATTTTGTGTGATATTTGTTTGGCTGTGTTGGGGTCTGAGCAGCCAGGTGAGGTTAGGGCTGTTTCTGCTTCTCCCTCGTAGCTGACCCTTACTTTTTGGAGCAGGGCCTGTTTCTCACTGGGTGTTAAATCTGGGAGTTTTCACCCTCTACAAATTACTGATTTCAGCAGTGAGTGTGGAAAGTTTAGGCTCATACTTGCAGTTGACAGAAAAATAAAATCAGTGTTTGGGGTTTTTTAGGAGAGCTGCATTCTAAGATAATTAAATAGAAATTCTTGACCCTCTCCCACCTTCCCCACAAACACGGGTGTTCATGAAGTTTAATAGCATTTTCTAACGTGACAGTATTGCCAGCAACTCTGATTCTCCACGAAATCTAATTACTTCTTTCTCCATTTCAACTTTGGAAGGATTATTCAAATACTTTACAGTGCTAGCTGCACAGAGCACTTTAATCCTGTTGTTTGGAGATTGTCATTCTGCCTTCCCTCTGCCTGCAGTCTCCCATTAGACACTGCAGGCACATCCTGGCAATCTCAAATTCCAGGGCAGTGCTATCTGGCAATCAATGTCTCCCTGCCCCTCTATTTACTTTTCCTCTCCTTGCATATTTTAAATGCAAAGAACTAGACTCACAATCTTCTCTCCAGCAAAGTACAAACTGTGATTTAAAAACCCCTTCTATAACTGGGGTCTGTCCTCAGTCCCGAGCTTGTGGATGCCATTTCTTCTCTTGACCCTTCCTCAGGATCCTTGTGCTGACTCCAAATACTTTCTGCAAACTCCCAAGGATTCTCCAGTTTGCTGTCAGGCAGAAATGCTGCCCTGGAGAAAGCACAGAGTAAAATAAATTCTAATCTCTCAGCTGGCAGGGGGAAGGGCATGAGTGTTTATCTCCAAGCTGGATGCCAGCTCCCAAATCCCTGTGCCACCCTCCAGGGACAGAGACAGGAGTTTGCTGCTGTTGGCTCCTAAAACCTCTCCCAGGAAGGCAAGGTCAGGGTTTGCAGGCTCGAAGGCAGCTCTCAGCCTGGCAGCTTTGGGCACAGCAGGTGTGGGAATGGCCCCACAGGAGCTGCTTTGGGCTGGACAGACCTTGCACTGTCACCACAGTGTCACCACAGTGTCACCACACTGTCACCCTGCCATGGGCAGGGCCAGCTGCTGCTCCCTAGCCTGGCCCTGGACACAGCCACGGCTTCCCTGGGGATTGCAGCTTCCTTGGG
>VWYI01004822.1:12410-44214 GCA_013399455.1 Anthoscopus minutus | reverse complement strand
TTCTAAAATAGTATATATTAAGTAGTGCTTTCAGAATAATAGCAATCATTTTGAGAAATTATTCTTGCTTTTACTTTGTATCTAGTTACAATAAAATATGAGCTCTTAACATCTGAAATCTCGTGTGGTATCTGTAAGTAAATTAAATCTAAGTGATAACATGCCTGAAATTTCTTTATACTCATTTTGAATTTTTCTAGGAATGGGTTACAAAACAATTGTGATAGTTTCATTTGGTCTTGTGACTACTGTAACTGCCATGTACAAATGCTTGAACTTAATGCCTAGTACTGACTGAAGAATCGATAAAGCAGGTATGTATTGTATAAAGTCCCTTATTTTCTATTATCAGAATTGAAAAACTTCACAATGCAAGAGAAACTGTTTAAGCAACTTTAATAAATCATTTTAGTGAATGTTGACATCGCACAAAAATATTAGGCCGGTGTTAATTTTCCCAGTGGCCTACTACTTCTGATATTAAAAGATTGTTTGTGCTTGTTTGTTTTATTTTTAGTTTGGACCTTGTACATTTTCTACAAACAGCAGTATTTCAGTCTGAGTTACGGAAATACTTATCCCTTCTTGTGTATTGGTCTGTCTAAATACCTCAGTGTTTTAGTTCCAAACCCCTCCCACCAAACCCAACAAGCATGTGTTAAAGTGGAGATTCTCTGTGCTAATAAAGGAAAGAGCATGTCAGCAGTTCACAAGGCAGATAAGAGCTAATTGCTAATTAACACATTCATTATTGACTGTAGGAAATTAAGACTCTTGCCTAGCACTGTTTTTTTGTTCCTCCTGCTGAATTGGTAGTCACCTGGAATCAGTAAGTTGGTTTAGCATGAAATTGGCACAATGCTGCTTATAACAGGACAATTCTGGACTTGTGCAGGAGCTCAGCTCTAAATATTTGGAGAGCTTAGAAGTCACCCTCTAAAAATGCATCAGGAGAATGCGCAAGAAAAGGGTGGAGGTGAAACCCCACAAACTAGGTGATTTTTGCCCAATTTCTGCCCCAGATCCAGGATATCCATTTCAGTCCTCTGTTTAGTCTGTGCATTTATAGAATGAAATGTTAAATTTGTTTGTGTTACAAATTAATTTCACAGTTGGGAAGGCTTTAAAATATTTTCTGCTGTTTATTTTGAAAGGCATTTCAGAATTTCATTTGGAGGAAGTGCATAAAGATGCAAATATTTCTTAAGGAATTGTGCAGCAGCAGAAGAGAACAATTTATGCATAGTTTCTTCTAGCAAAATTAGTGATAAGTGTATTGGTCACTGAGTCTGTCTTTTTTTACATTTATTTATATTATATAAAGTGGTCTTTTCTTACAGGAATAATTTGCCAATTCACAATGTTTAGAATTAACTGTTTAAAAACAGTATCTCTTTCCCCGTCTCCCAACAACTAAGTTTCTTCTTCTGAAGGACCTTTTGCAAAACAGTCCATATGTAAATCAATTCAGGATGCCAGATTACATGGAAAGAGGAAAAGAGGAAGGGAGATTCCTCAAGCCATAATAGCTTCTTAATTAGGAAAAAACAGTGGTGATAATGAAATACTCTGTTTTCATGTAAAAATCTGCATTTCAGAGAGAAGTCCACAAGATTGTTATGCACATGGCACAGTCAACTATTCTGTAACCAACCAACAGCAGGGACTTCCTTATGAGAATAAAGAGGATAAGAAAGATGGGGCCCCTTTGTTTTGCAGGCAGATGAAAGATTTTCAGCCAAGAAAAAAAATACAAGAAAAAGAATACAAGAAAAAGCAGGAGGTGCAACTGCAGTTTTGAGTTTCATTTGAGCACAGGATGTCTGTGAGAGGCTTTGAAGCTGGCTATCCGATGCCAGCCTGCTAAAATTCCTGTGATATCTGCTCTTTGCCATTACTCTTCATATGGTTTTGATAGTGCTGAAAGTGAGTAATTTGTTTTGTGTAACTAACGTGAAGGTAGGAGAACTTTTTTAGGAATATTGATTCTTGATAGTTCTTTACCAGTGGTGCTGGAATCATTGGTGGATTAAGCCCCCTAAAGGGCAGTGAATGCTCTTGCTGGTACACAGTGATTGTAAGACTGACCACAGCTGGTGTTTGAGAGGAGCAGCAGTTCTTCTCTTTGCTATTGTGTAAAAGGGTTTGGGGTAAGATAAAGGAATATTATTATCAATATTGTCCAAATTATCCATGAATCCTATTGATCCTGTAGTTGTGTCCCACACGTCAGTCCAGGTTCTCTTACTGAGCTGACTCCTCTGAGTGAGTTTGCATGATAAGATGCTGCTCTCATGGAGATAGTAGGAAATCCAACTCTACACAATTTCTTTTTAGGAGAGCAAGTGTTCAGTAAGTTGGCACTTCATCGAAATCCAAAGAATTTACCGTTTGTCACCTGGGTTTTTTTACCAATAATGTCAATTTTTATTTAGTTTTTTGTTTGTTTGCTTTTTATTTTTTATTTTTACATTTCAGTCTCTTTTAAACACAATTGTATTTTCATCTGAATTGTTTCTACTAATGCTTTTTTCTTATGACAGAGTATCAGCCTCAGTTGTTTTGAATCTTGGCATTTATGGAACAATAATGTTGCATTATGTGTCCATAAAATATTTTTACACTGTTTTGGATGTCAGGTATGTTTTTGAAATATGCTATTATGTAAGTTTATCTTTAAATAAGCACAGGAGTCAGAGTTTTGGATGTCAGGTATGTTTTTGAAATATGCTATTATGTAAGTTTATCTTTAAATAAGCACAGGAGTCAGAGGTGTTTATACACAGAAATGCTCTAGTATAGTTTTCACATGGTAAGCTGAGCCACATACCTACGGTATGGGTCTCAGTTTCTCCTCGTGCATTCTGGAAAAAGAATCTGTTATCTTTCAATTTTATAATTGTGAAGTAAAATTTAAAACCTCCAAAGGACCCACTAGGTATTCTCTCTCTAGTTTGCCATACCAGTCTGTGATTTTGGCTGTTCTACTGTTTACCCTAGCAACAAGGGGTTAGAACTAGATAATCTTTAAGGTCCTTACCAACCCAAACCATTCTGTAATGCTACTCCTGCCATTTATATGGTATTAGCACAATGGTTTGCAGAATGTTATAATACATGTGTTCTCTTAATTATTGCAATGCTTGTGGTTGTTATCCAAGGACTAGGAGTAATTTTATGATTTAGTGACTCTCATATCCTTGAACATATTTTCTTTATTATCTATGCCAGCAATCTAATTGTACCTGCTTCTGTTATATCAATTCCAGTCTTATATCAAGTCCACATACTTTTTCATCCCAAGTATGTGAACTTTGTGTATGATTGAAACATCTGTCTCACAGACTCTGAGGAAGAGGAATTGCAGGCTGTTAATCATACAGTTTCTACTGTGTATTACCTTTGTCTGCAGAAGACACTGTGCTACCATTGATACTCAAAAGTACAGCCAGATACTTATAAAAGCTCTCAAGAATTCCTGCACAGAATGGCAGTCACACTGGATATTCTGATGGAAGCTGTCCAGGAGAAATCAACTAAGTTTCTGGACATAACATGTCCTTCATGCCAGCATGCCTGGTAATTCCCATAAATGAGGGCCTGTTGGAGTCAGCCAAATTACTCTGGCAGATGTCTGCTTCTTTAGTGTTGACAATCCAGATGGGTGGATTGCTGTTATCCAGTGCTTTCTGCAGGCTTTGAACAAGTCTGCACTGGCACCAGGGCTGTTAGCTGTGGCAGCAGTCCACTGGACAGACGAGCATCAAGGTCTACAAAGAACAATGCCACAAGGTAAAGGATTACACCAGATGTTACTTAATTAGAATTAAAACCAACCTGCTTTAAATTATCTTGTTCTAGCTGTGATCTAGTGCTGGTTAAATAAGAAATGTCTTTTATGGAAGTAGCACAGCTGTCAGTGTAGTATCAATCATCATTTGCATTGATGTAGGCTCATGGAAGGTTTACCTTAGCCAGAGTTTTATATTATATAAGATTCAGTTATTCCCAAGTAAAAAATTAAAATGGTTAACCCTATGTTGAGCATTTGTTTTACATGCCTCATATTTTGAATATTAAAAGTAATTTTCCCAAAGGGAATCAACAAGAACTACCTTCTTTGATAAATGTACTGCTGCAATGACCTTTGCCAACATTATGACTTTAACTTGGTCATCGATTCAGTAGCCAAGTTTTGGTTATTATTTGGTTTGTGATTTGCAGCTGAAACTATTCTGTCTCACCATTTTGGAGGATGCTGTCTGCCATTCATTGTTGCATCCACATTGAATCAAAGAATAATCATTTGCTTACAGCATGTCTGATCCTCTGAGATGTTGTCAGCACACTTCCCGTACTATACAGTCATTTCATTTCTGCTACACTGCCTGCGGTGGACATTGAGTTGTAAGTGATTTTTAAGTGAGCAAAGTGAGCATGGGTTTATGCTCTACTTACTGATATGAGGCAACTGAGTACATATGATAGTTCTGTGTGAGATCATGATTTTAATAAGTTGAAGTGCTACGTGTATGTAAAGAATAGAGGTAATGAGGATTACAGCTTCAGACAGAAGACTTGTTGCTGCTTTGCATGGATAGGAGTTTTTTCTGGATCTATTGTGATTTTCCAGTGTTGTTGTGCTTAGGATCTGAATGTTCCTTACTGTATATTGAATCCTTGTTTACAGTATCACACTGCAAACCAGCTGGCTCTTCAAAATAATGGGACTTCTGAGGAGAAAAAAGCATTCCACTACGGTCTTCATTATGTAGGGATATATTGTGTAGGTACAATCTTGAAATCTCATGTATGTTTTTGACAAATGCATTTCTTGACCAAAATGTGAGGCAGAGATTACATTTACCTATTGCCTACCGATGCTGAAGTAAAAATATTTGTAAACTTGAGTTACTAATAATTCCAGAGATTTCATGCATAAATATTGATGTTTAATGAATCTTCAGCCATTAGCTATTTTTCTGAACTGATAAGATTGGATTCAGTTGACTAGTTTACAATTTCTAAGATATTACTAATATGCAGTCACGATCAAGTTTGGTGATTGCTACCTGTTGTTTCAGAGTTGCCATCTATAATTACAAACATTAATTTTAAATAAACGTGTTAGGCAATTTCTGGCAAGGAACAATCAGGTTTTAAGATTGGATTTTATGATAAAACCTTCCTGTTGCAAGGACAACGAAGCAAGTCACACTCATTCCAGGAGACACATCTGGAGTGCCCTGATGATGACTTTTTTATAAGAGCTGACTTAAGGCCTGATGAGGCAAAGCGCTCTAATGGACTTGATGGTGACAATTAGGAACTCAGTATGAAGTTTCTTAGCTTTGTCTGAAGTGACCATAAAATGATAGCGTTCAGGACCCTGGGAGAGAAGAACACGGCAAATGAGATCACACTTTAAATTTCAGAGGAATAAACTTTTCTGTGGTTAGAGTTCTGCTTGGGACAAATCCATGTGATAATCCTGTAGAGAAGAGGGATCCAGAATTGCTTTTACACCACAGAGGAATATGTTTGCTTAGTTTAGATTTTCCTAGATATTAGTATGCCATGAGTTTAACTCATTTATATCTCCTGATCCAGCAGATGTCTATTTAATCTGCATTCTCTACCTGATTTATTAGTTCATCTAGAAAATAATCTGTAATTTTCAGCAAAAACACTTTATTCAGGGTGTAAAAGTGAGTAGAAACAAGTTTAATAACATTATGTGTAAGTGACCAGAATTAATTGGTTTTCTTTCTGATCTTTTGTAGTGAAAGTTATTCTAGTTCACTTAACGAATAAATGTCTGAGTTTTACATTTAGCACAAGTATTTTTAAGCTGAAGTGATAAACTTGTACTTTGTCTTGCAAGTAAAAAAAAAATCTGCCTTGCAATATCACTGCTTTCTGCATGAAGTTTTAGCCATTTACAACTTTTCTCAGTATTTATATTTGTGGGTTCTAATTAACATACATTTATCATGGTGCTTATTTTAAAATGTAGTTGCATTAACATGTTTATGTTACTGTATTTAATAAAGCCATAGAACAGTTCACAAAACATAAGACTTTTGACTGTGGAAACATTATATTTGTTAGTTGGAAATGATGAAGTGCCACATATTTAGCCATGTATTCATTGTTGGAAAGTGGTGAAGAACTCTTTTTTTTTTTCATTTCATATTTAATGAATGTGCAACAAGTTCATATTTCTTGCATTCTCTGGAGTTGTTGAGCATGAATAGAAACAGAAGTTGAAGAAAATAAAGAGAATTTAATTCATGTGGTATAGTTTGCTTCTGGGCAATTTTTTATGATGAATATGCCATAATTGACTTCTGAATCTGACTTTATTTCTGATATATGTATAATATATAATATTGTTTTAAACTGAATGCTTTCGTTCTCAAAGTCACAGAGTAATATAGTTAGAACTCTGTGGTAAGATATGAAAATGTCCAGGTTAGATCCCAAGCTGTTTTATTTGCCTCCTCCTTGCATATGTAAGTTGAAAGAGAAAAACAGGTTTCTAAGCATTATTATGATACTTTGATAGTAAGCTGCTGCTTAAGCACAATTGCGTATTAGTCCTTTTTGGCACTCTACTTGCACTATTATTTCTGATTACATAATCTCTTGAGTATTTTTGTAGATGAAGTCACAGATAATCCAAAACACCAACAGTGTTTTTATGTTAGGAAAATGTGTCAATTGCAATCATCTAGATTTTTTCCTGTTGCCGAATTTTCTTTCAGAAACAGGCAAACATTTCTAGAATGGTAAGGAAATTGTTTATCATCAGCATCCTAAAATGGGTACAAAAGCTAAACAGTTACATACGACATTGATTATATTGAATAAGATAATCCCTGCAGTATTTTCCATATGATGATTATGCAAAATCATGCTTCCGATGACTTAATTGCGGTTCTTTACATAATTTTTCATTAGAAATAATCAAGCTCTACATTTTGCTAGGTATTGTCATTAACTTTACATATTTGTGTGCGAGCTGTAATGCTTAATGGAAAATTGGTTTTAATTATCAAGAGAAGCTGAGTAACATTTCCTTTCAATTTTAAAAACTAACTTGTTTCTTCTTTATAATAATTTAGGGATGAAGCTTGTCAAATCAGTAAGCATTTTATCAACCAGAAGAGATGACTGAAGTTAAACTTAAAATTAGACCTAGATATGTACCTGTTCTATGAAACAGTAGAATTTGACCATCACATACTGAATTCGAATAATGAAAAAGTAGAGAAATAGTAGGGTTTATCCATGTTGAAAGTATTTGTGAGTTATCGTTTAAAATACAAATATAAGAAATTTATATAGATGGTGTATTTAATGGTTTATTTTGAAAAGTATGATAAATATTGAATGAAGTCTGCAAATGAAAATGCAGTGTTTTGTAACCAGGTTATATGTATGTGCCTGGTTTGGTGCATGTGCCAAGATTTAAAATAATTTGCAAACATGGGGGGTCTCTATCATATAGAAATTTCATGTGTTGGAGGCTGAGGTCTTAGGGTCTCACAAGTGTCAAATCCACGATGTACATATATATGTGGGATTGTTGAATGCATTCCCTATATACCATGTGCCATAGAACAATTGACTTTAGAATTAAAAGGTCTGAATATATCTTTCTTCCTTTCCTTGGTCAAAAATCCAACAGAATATTTAATTAGTAGTAGTCCAAAGGACTTCCTAGGCAGAAAATGAATATAAATCCAAAATACTAATTGTATTGATCAGCAATAGCTTTTCATTAAAGTAAAACCATCTTTACAGAAATACACATATTAAAAACATAATAGCATTAGTTTTCTTGGAGTATTCTGGGACTGAAAAATTAGTCTCATTGAGATTTTTTTGCTCTAACATTTCTGGCTTAACCAGACAATGAAATATCTCATCTTGCATGTAAAATGTCACAGGCTTAATAAACAAATATTGTTGGCATATGACTGGATAGAACTCAAGCTAGAGTCAGAGATTTGGGGTGAAATTCACATGGAAGAAAAAAGTCATGTTGTTTATGAAATTAATAGCAGCAATTATTGGAATCCCCAAATACTGAGCATGTTAGTATTGACAACGGGTGTCCAAAGATAGATAATGCAGGCAAAGGTCAGTAATAAAGTTTGTTATAATGCATCCCCTTTGAGTGTCTGGCAGTACTGGATTTTGGAGACAGCTGGCTGCTTTTCTAAGAGACAAATAAGATATCTGATAAGTGTGTAAGTGTTGATTGTAATTGTGAGCACTCTAGTTTGTAGGAAGGGGTTATGTTCACTACTGTGGGAAGAAGAACACGTCCTTGGAGGCTTCCATAGGGAAAGCCTAGAAGATCACTTCTGCCAGCTGGTGTTGAGGGAAAGCATCGAGTCAGGAGCTTGTAAGGTTAGTTTGTGATAGAGAGCCTCGGTAAGTCTTGCTGATGAGGAAAGGTTGTGCTGTGAAGTAAATGTGACTTTTTCCCTTTCAAGGTGATCATATGCTATGCCCTGTTTGGAGAACAATTTTTTTTTTGTTTGTTTTTTTCTTGTTTGAGTAAAAGTTCCTTTCATTACTGCTGAGTTTTTCTGTTCATCTCTAAGTTCTTTCTTGGTGTGACCTCTGCATGCTGAGCAAACAAAACCTCTCTGTACTTACTGATAGTACCTTGTACCTGCATATCTGACATTATTTTTGCAGGTGCAAAGAGGACCATGGCTCCTTTATTCTTTACCTTCACAAAAATTATGCTCCTCTTTCATTTTTCTGTAATCTTTTCTTAAAACATAGCTTACTTTTAAGTTGTATGTTCTTTCCAAATATTCCTGGTCTGTAAATTAAACTCAAATAATAATATGTAAATAGTCTGTAAATGAAACTCAAGAATTCCAGAACTATATCTTGTTTAATGATATTCTGTTCGCAGAACCTAGGTATGAAATGCACTTTTCAAACTGACATTGAGTTGAAAATGCAAGTCTGGAAGTTCATGGGAATTCCTGTGCTTTTGGGAATAAGTGAGATAACAACTCACTTGGTGGATAAAGTTTAATCAGACATTCATATGAACACCTATGGTAAATTATGCACCTTCTGTTCCTATATGTGTTCAAATTAGGAAGGAGATATAATTTTCAAATAAATTTCAAGACTTAAGATGAAAGTAAATGTAGAAATTTTTTTTTCTCTATTTTTCCATATAAGGCTTGGGTCAGCATGAAGTACAATACATAGTTTTTCATGTGGTGCTTGATGTTCACAAAACTAATAAGAAATCAACTCTCTTCAGTCTGTGCAGCCCCTGTATTTGGATAGTGAAGTATCCCAGTGGCTACACTAAAGCAAGAAGCTGACCTGCACAGTAGCTGCCTGACAATCCTCTTAGCATGACTGGCTGCATATTCACCCTCTGGAAAATGTATGCTGTAAAGAGAAGAAACACCTGCAAAGGTGATTAGGTTTATGGACAACATATCTGAGTGTGTGACTGCAGCCCAGTATTTAATTTTTTTTTAATATAAACAAAACTCTTTAGAGTGGAGAGAATAGAGGCGGTGGTTTTAAATTTTAACAGTAATAACCAGAACTCTGCTGTTTTTTTCATTTGCCATGAGGCAAATGAATGTATGCAAGAGGTATTACATTTGATTTTGTATCTCGCATAAAACATACAAAATTATGTTTCCATATGCTATGAACCATTTTATCACTTCTACAGTCTAATCTTTCTTTATGTCTATTGTCGTTTTTTCATTAGTGTAACATGCCCCTGTAGCTGCTTCTATATTGTTTATTCCTAGAATCGGGATATTCTCTCCAATACAGCATTCTTGCATTGTATAAGAAGCATTGTAATTTTAACTTGTAAACTTGCAAAATACTTGTAGTTTTAACTTGTAAACTTGCAAGAAGTTACTTGCATTGTAACTTCTGGCAGTTTTATTTGGGTTTTTTTTCTGTGTGTAGGTAATAAAGTTTGTAAAATTCTCTACATAATTTCTGTATCTGCTCTAGTAATTTGCCATTATTCTAGCATATTTCAAATTCACTTTCAAAAATGTTGAAAGTGGTTTCACTAATTCCTGTTTAGGACTTAGATTGTTTTAGCTTTAGGCTGGTGAAGAAATACGGGGTTTTATAGTTGTCTATGTATACAATACCTGCTTTTAAGAAAAAGAGGTTAGAAATACTAAGATAATTTTTAAATGGTGAATTAAAATAGGTTATAAAGCGAATTGGGGGGATAATTTAAAAAAAAAAAAACTAGGAAATTATAGAACACATTTTTTTAAAATTCATTTGTCTACCACATAATGTATCTGTAGTCCTTGAAAATATTCTTAGTTTGGAGAATTATGCCTTCTAAACTAACAAGGCAATGAGTAATTCAGTGGTAGGAGTATAAACTATGAGTGGCAAAATTTAAAAGAGGAGCTGGTCCTGTACTTGCTTAGCTAATAAGAGACACTTAATGTAATTGCATTCTTTTATACTCCACTTCCCTGATGTGTACAGTGGCTTAGATGAGGTAAATAAGGTAACTGGATTTTGTGTAATTTATTCATGGGGTTCATTTGTCACTTTCAGAAGTGAAATGTGTTAGTTAAGCACTAAATAAAAGAATCAAGTCTGTCTGAAGCATTCACAGATATAGAATTATTGTATTTTAGCTAGAACACTTGCTGTAGTGTGATCTTTCATGTAAAATACATATAAGCACAGCCATAAAAATAATTTTTGTTAAGAAATTCTTTGTTTATGCTAAGTGCTTCGGAAAGTGAGAAACTACAGTAGCAGAAATACTATTTATGAAAGGGGTGACAAAGAACTCCAAATGAGATGATAAATAATCACATTCGCTTAATCCTGTTTAGGCAGTTAAAAGTAAAGTGAATTTATATCATCAAAGCATTTAACCCTATTTCTCTCATACTCATGTCAACAGTTGAACTGGTGGTTAACTCCGGTAACTCCTGCATTTTGCAGCAGTGGTGCTGTATTAATGCTCCATGTTACAAAGATTACACTGTTCTATTGCCATCAAGGTTCCTAAAAATGTTTTTTAATGTCAGTGTACAACTGCTGTTTTGTAGCTGGGACAGGTAGTATACTA
Organism: Anthoscopus minutus; assembly: GCA_013399455.1. Lineage (NCBI taxonomy): Eukaryota > Metazoa > Chordata > Aves > Passeriformes > Paridae > Anthoscopus > Anthoscopus minutus. Next base: position 33,086 of record VWYI01004822.1, on the reverse strand, counting down.
CAGTGATATTGCCAGCAGCATTATAACAGGTCTCTTCCTATTCCAGCTTAATGATTTCATATATAATCAGAGAAATTTAGTACAATGATGGTGAATAGTAGTTCTTGTCACTGGCATTTAATTTTACACTCAAAACCAAAAAATTGCATTAATGTTATGCTATCTAACACTGATTTGAAAAAAACACTTATTTAGCAGAAGGCTGGAGAACAAGTACTTCTCTCTGGCACCACAATCCTGTTCAGTTCTTAGGTTTATAGCTGTCTGGCTCCAAAAACTCATGAGAAGTGAGCACATTTGCACTGCATATTTTACATGTGCCTCACTTAGACCTAAGTAATTTATTCACCTGTAGATTATTCACTGAGAAATGTACTTGTGGTTTAACATTGTATCTGAATAGAAACTGAATTTATTACCTAACCTTGTCTGATCTGAAAATAGTGGGAAAAACGCACAAAAATAATGTGATGCTAATCTTCTACCTGTGGCCCAAGGGTCAGGTGATATGCTTGCTGTTTAGTTTTGTTGGAACATGTTTTACTTTTCACTGAATGAAAATAGTACTCCTGCTGAGATCTCCTGTTCCAGGTATCTGCAGAAGGTCTCGTGCTTGTTTTTCCTTGCCAGGTAGCCTAGAGCAGACACCCAGTGTAATGTCACCCACACTGGGCTGCTCTTTAATGCTCTCAGTTGCCTCCATGCATTCCAAATATTCTGTCACCTAAAGGACATCTCCACTACCTCATCTTCATGGCTTGTACTTTGTAAAGAGCCTGTTCCCATCTATTTCTACACCATGGATGTATGAGCCATCGTACTGTGTCTCCATGAGCATAACAATATTGTGGTCCTGTAACTGCACACAGATCTATTAATTCCTCATGTTTATTCCCAGTTCAACAGGTATCAGTGTACAGGCTGATTTCCCAGAAATATTTGCTCACCATAAGGCAAACACTTTAAAATGGTAGCCATAAAAATAATAAAAATATATTTTAAAAGGGAAAGCATTTGTTGTGTTCTACTGATATCCTTCCAAATGTATAAAAGGTATGTTAACTCTGTGAAATAATGTGCCATATGCAAGAATGCTACTCTTTTCCAAATATTATATGACAGCTATTCAGTATGATACAGCTTTAGGCATGAGATAAAACTTTGAGTGCCATAAGTTTAAACATATATGCAAAGATGTTTATGGCACTGTTGGAAATACTGCATTAAATTGCACTTGTTTCCTAGCTTTGTATTGGGCTAAAAGAAGTCATTAGCAATTTGCATTTTGAGAACATTGTTGGTACAATATGATAGTGTGAGTCACCAGAAGCTTAATAGCGTAAAGAATTGCAGCCTGAAGGCAAAAATTACAGTAGTTGGCCTAGAGTACTGCCTCTCATTTAGTATATTATAATCATTGCCTTTTTATGTCTTATTTTTCAAAATATTTATTTAGTGCTGGTACAAGGTACTGACTCAGTTTTGAAACTTTCCTTCTGTCCTTGAGCAGACACAGCACAGGCAGCAGAACTGTGACCTTCCCCCCTGCAGTTCAGCCCTATACCTTGAATATGACTTTAGGCTGGTGATAAATGCACATCACCTTCTTAGCTGGGTTGTGATTTGAATTTGTCGTGTGTTCCCATGGTCAATAGGATAAAGTGGTGCCTTTACTGCTGCTGTGCCAGAGTTCACTTTTCCATTTTCTGTTGCTTAAATGGGCTAAATGGACTGGTATGATCATGATGGCAATATTGGCAGGTGGTTAAATAAACAGTCCTCAGTTAACCCTGAGTTCCTTTATGTGGCAAGGTAACATTTTAAGGAGACTGGGCATACCTCTATTTCTGACATAATGTTTGCTTTTTTTAGACAGCCTTAACTGGGAATATGAGAAGTGTAACCTCCATTGCTTTCTGATATACACAGATCTTGCCCTAGAATTAATTGTGTATATAGTTTTTAATGTAAGATTATTTAAAAGAAAACAAGCATTAATTTGAAAGTGAAGAAGTGAAAGAGACTATGATTTTGTTTATAGGGAGCAGAAAAAGATTAGAGCCCAGCCCATGGAAATATAGTTTCTGTAAACTGAGTAAGTTACAATGCTTTGGCCCAATACAGATATAAAACAGATTCTTTTGACAAAGTTGTAAGCTTTGATTATCCTACACTTAAATAAATTTTTTTCTAGATGGGGAATATTCAGTATAAATAGATGTGAACCTAGTTTAGCAGCTGATAGTTCAGGATCTTGAATCTAGATAGAGTTGCATCTAGAGTTTTGTTTACTGAAAGCTTAACAGCTTTTCATATATATATGAATATATATTTATTATTCATGTTCTGTAAAAAACTGAGAGATATCCCCCACATCAGTTTGAACCTCTCAGTTCTTTCTACTCCAAACTTCAAACTCTTATTCTGCCCAGTGTTCATAACAGTATCATGTTTAGTTCTTTTTTTCCTGGAGACTTCTTGTGCTTGCAGCCATATAGAGCATGAAATAAGGAATATATCAGCCTTTTTAGCTTAGCCTAGACAATTAAAACACAAGAAGTTATACTATTCCAACATCTCTTACAACATGCTTATGTGCTGGTGTATTTTAGAAACAATTTTAATTTATTAAATAGGAAAACAAAAATTGTAACCCAATCCCCAAAAACCCAACCTTCACTGCATCAGCCTGGATCAGTGTAGCTTGAGTAGGCCAGAGCTCCTTAAAACTAAATTTTGACTGGGTCAAAACTGGGCTCCAAATCTTGTTTAAAAGTGCTCAAGTATAGTCCAAAAATATGTATTTGGAACTTGAGTAAACTCCCAGTACTTGGAAGCATAAATAATTACTCCTGCTGAAGTTACTATGACTTTTAAATATATTATTTTTACAAGAAAGGATATTAACATCTCTGTAGCTACTTGCTGCTGCTGTTAACTGGTGAATTTGAATGATGGTCAAAAATCTATAAAGTTACTAGAAATCTAAGAATGAAAAAAATGTACTTAAAATACTAAGGTTTTCAGATTAATAGCTGTCAAAACAAAAAATCCATACCAGTTCTTTTTCTCGCTTCTATGTATGACTGATGACTGTGATACATCTTGATCTGGGTGACAAAACCAATTTTCTTTATGGACTATTTTTTTGCTTCTTATCACTTAAGTTTTCTATTTGTTATAGTAGCATTTTGATAACAACAAAAGTGAGCATTTTATTTATTTAATGATGAAAAGTTTGTTTAATTTGATAGTTGAAAGAAGGGGGGGGTTCTTTTCTTTCCTTTTCTTTTGTTAAGATCTAAACTTTTTCATATTTAAGAATGATAGTCTGAAGAGCTGACATTTGCAGTGAGTTTGGCTATTTGGTACTTAGTAGAATAATAGTTTTGTTTTCTTGCAGTAATGTGGATTTCAGTGTGATGGAAAAACACTGAAAAAGATTTTAGGGGAAGGATTGTCTTAGATTTTGAATTTTTTGTGCCAGAGGTATTAATATCTCTTTTCCAGATGAATGCATAGTTATGACAATTAATAAATAATATATTTAGCCAAATTTTGTGCCAAAAATAATTCAAATAACTCTAGTTAGAATGTAAACCCAACTACTAGATTTAGTTTCTTGCATTGTTTCATAATTCTGACTCATTACGTTCTCCTTTTTTAGATTTTGTATGCAGGCATTAGAAGTCTATCTGTATTGTCTGCCCCCAATAACCTTTGCCAAGCAAATGTTTTAAAATTTAAAGAATCAATTAAAGCAGCAAACAATTCCAGATGCAATAAGAATTAATTGTGTGTGTATATAAATATATATGTATATAAAGAGCGACATTTTAAAATTGAAACTTGACTTTTATGAAAATGTAGTAAGAAACTTGCAGTTGGGGAAATACTTTAAAGCACTTTAAAACTGACCATCATAAGGAAAAAATCCTACCTTTCACAGTTTTTCTTTTAGAGTTACTGTGTAGAATTTTGTCAAAGTAGTTCTTTGTTTCTGTTGAGAGCAACCTGCTTCTACTGCATGATCTGACTTTGGAAGGCAGCATGGGGTTTGGATTCCCAGGCAGGAGGCAGGCTCTACAGTTATAATACATGTATGAGAGAATCCTTTGGAAGTGCCAGTTTAATAATGGAAAGCAGGCAATGAGTTTAAAAATCAGGTTTCACTTTTTTAATCAGCTATTTTTCCTTTAGAATTTAGGAAGCAGCCCCCTTGTTAACAGCTAAGTCAGCAAGAAGGAGCTTGTGCTTTGGAATGCTTCAGCTGATGGATATATGTCGCTACCAAGGTGGAATTTTCCTGAGAGAAGGAAAATTATTTAAGGTCACTTAAAGTTTTTTGCATCTCATATACAGTAACCAAATGGAAAAAAAAAAAAAGATTGGCAGGAATAGAGGAATATAAGGTCAAGTGAGCCCTATCACAGAGTATCTAGTGCAGTATGATGGCCGAGTAAAATCCTTGCAACTAAGAGGCAGAAGAAAGTTAAAAAACTTTAAAACAAGCCTCAGTTTCTGCCTGCCTCTGTCAAGATGTCTATACTAGCAGCGCTTTTGGCTGTGGTGATAATGGAAATATGCCTGCAGACCCATCAAAACTGATGTAATTTTGGAAGTTTAGGCCAATTATATGAAGCTTCCAGGCACAGACAGTACAGAGAAGTGATGTTTCTCTCAGGGATAAACAGTACAGTTTCACCCCAAAGAGTCTCCGAACTTAACCTGTTATCAGAGTCAGTGAATTAAGTGTTAAGAGATTAAAACTGCCCCATCTGTGACATAACTCAGTCACAACAAGCTTGAGGAGTTCTTTTCTTGATTTGGCATTCAATTACTACAGTAGCTTGGACTTCAATAAGCATTAAAAATAGACTACCTGTCAGGTTTGTCAGTAATCTCAAAACTGGGGGTTTTTGACAAAAATTTTTGCTCTTCCCTTACCAGATTGATTCCCCTTAAAAAGATTAGACCCAGTGAGGATGTCGCTCAGTTATGCAGCTGATTACACCAGGTTTGTGTAATCTCAACTGCATTAAATACATGTTCAGAAATGAAAAATTCCAATTGTAGTTTGTATTAGAGATCTGGGAGCCCAAGAGATAGTCTGATACATTATTTACATGCTCTCTGATGACATGATTTTGTTCTTGGTATTGGAGTTTGTCTGAAATAAATGTTCACTTATTCCCACTTTTTGCCCTCCCTTTTTGTTATTAAAGGTGTTTCCTTGTAGTTCAGCCAATGGTTCTTGACGATCCAGAGACAATCCAAACTTCTTAATAATTGTAATCATCTTTCACCACGGAATGTGTATTTCTCTTCTATAAAACTGTTTACCTACCCATTCAATTCCAAAACTTCATTTTCCTTTGTACAGAATGTAAAATCTGTGTTTGTTAACAATTCACAGTTATATATTTCCTCAGAGAACTGTCATTTATAGCAGCAATGGTAGTAACACTTTGCATGTTTACCTTTGTTGTACAAATGTAAAAAATTTTGAAAGGCTACACAAAGGAGTATTCTTCAGTGAAAACGATTTTTTAAAAAGATGTTAAGTGTTATTGTCAGTGTCAGTATTTCCAAGTGCGTAAAATTTGGCAGAGAGATTCAATTTCTTGTTTCTCCTAAGATGGCTAACATCTTGTGTTTCCTCCAAGGTTTTAGTATGACTTCATACTGCACCATGTCAAATTATGTTTTTAGTCTGGGCCAAGAAGCACTGTAAGAACACTTTTTTCTCTACTGGAAAACTGAAATCTTGTGTAATTAATTCGTGATTGCTATATATATTGTTCTCACCTGGATTTTTATTTTCATGTTTTTTTTGATTTGGTAGTTTGTTGTTGTTGCTGGTTGCTTGGGGTTTTTTGGTGTAATTTTTTTTATGGTTTCTTTGTGGTTTTGGGTTTTATTTGGGTTTTTTGATGTTGGGATTTTTGGGCAGAAGAAAACATCCAGTTTTCAATCAGATATCCTTGAATGTTTTAACATTTTAAGAAAAATTAATAAACCTTTTAGAACAGAGGAAAGTAAGTATGATTTGTAGCTGTCAGTAGAGAAGTGTCTCAAGAAAAATTTAAGGAAAATAAAATAACATCAGTAAATTAACTTAAATTTGAGAAATCTCTACTTGGATGTTGTCTGACTGCAATTCCCATTTCCTACTAGCTAACTGAAAGCTTTATATAATTTCCACTAACCCTGGAGTCTCAGCTCATATTGTTTGGCCCTTAGCTGGATTTCTTCTAATTTCTTTTCAATTTTAGTTAGAAACCCTGTTGGCTTTTTAAGAGATTTGCAATCTGTAGCACTGATATTATACAGAACAAGAGGAAGAGTCTGTGCTTGGTCTTCTGTTTAACAGGAAGGCTGTCTTCAACAGAAGTGCTCCACTGCTATTGCTTTTGCAACATATCATTACAATCAGTATCATTTGTTCCACGCTTTTTCAGCATCTGTGAAGCAGCAGCTGGTTACTGCTTTCTTCATTATCAAAGTGCTTTCAAGGACATTGGACTAGAAACTTCTAGGAGAATTTTATTAATTTGCAAACACGGGAATATGAGGATTTCAGTGTTGATTTGAAATGTAGGTCAAGTAAGATGTTAAAAAATGTTGGAGAAGGCTCATCCACAGTGGGAATGTGTGGGTTAATCCAAATATGAAACATCCTCCGGGAAGCTATGGAATATTCTTGTGATTTTGGTGATTCTCTATTATTTTGATAGTTTTAATTTTATTTTTTATAATTACCTTCTATTTTACTAGGGATACTGGAAAGAATATTGGTCCCTTTAAATCTTCGTGTTGACATGAAATGTCTGTATTTGATACACTTCACTCTGGGGATTTACCATGGCTCTAACACAAGTAAATGTTCCTTAAAGAGTCATCTTGGCACGTTTTAGCCACCTGTAGTTCTTCTGAAATGTTGAACGTCTGCAAATCATGCTTAATTGATAGGTACCAATCTACATTTCACTTCTGTGAAGTTTGACAGTAAACCCAAAAACATGTTCTCCTGGTTTAGGACAAATTTGAGAGGAAACCTCCAAATGGGGTCTCTCCAGGAAAAAAAGAAACAGATTCAAACTGCCCCTCCCCCAACTGGTTCGGGAAAAGAAAAAAAAAATCCTTGAAGGAAAGTGAAAAAAATGTTTATTTAACAAGCAAAATATCCACAAGCATAAAAATGGAATAATATTAAACAATGAAACCTCTCGCTGCTCAAAGAGATGGCAAATCTAGGAAAGTCCTTGCTGTGAGGCGCAGCTCGGCTCGCTCAGTCTCTTATCAATCTCTCAGGTGCCGGAGAGTGCCGAGGCCCAGGCCCCGGTGGGCCACAGGCGTGAGCTCCTGGGGTGTTCTGGGTTTCCAGTCCAGAGCAGGTTTGCACAGATCCAAGGAAAAAGAAAAAAACTACAGTCCAGGGAACTTCTCTGCCCCAGCTAGCTAAAACTAACTAAAAGCGAAGGAGAGCTCTGTCCTGCTGTCTGTCCGTGCTGCAGACAGCACAGTCTGGAGAGAGCTGTGGGGGAGTGAAGGCTGTTTCTGAAAACAAACTGCGCGCTTCTTCTTTCTCCTCTTCACTCTCGGAACCAGTCTTAAAGGTACTTAATATGTAACTTAAGGAACTTAAAGGAACTTAATATGTAACATAAACAGAACACACGACTGGGGATACAGGCATCATAAAGTCACCCCAGGACACATGTGGACGTTTCCATTTAGAAGGCATCATGCTGTTGGCATTTCCTTTGCTTATTTGTTCTTACATGAAAGTGGAATTCCATTTTTATGGCAAAGCTATCTAGATATATATCATGAAGAGGCAGTTGCTGTCTTAGCTAATCAACAACCTCTTTTTGATACTAATCCAGCATAAACCTGGGGAAATTCAGATACAAAATGGTCAACAGTCAATGCTTTAAAATAGGTAAGAAACTGTAATAAAGACCTTATGGGACAGAGGAATATTAGGTTATCTCAATGCTCTGTCATATTCTTCGTTTAGCTAAGGCAAACCCATTCCAGATAGTGTTGAATAAACCATCAAATATACTAAAATTGTTTTCAACAATTGATGAAATAAGATGAGATCTCTGTGCAACTTGTTAGACCAAGAAATTCAAAATAATTCTTGCTTTCATTGTTTAGTTTGAGAGAGGCTGGTCATTTTGGAAAGAGATACTGCAAACTTTGGTGTTGGGATGTGTCTACCTATCCACTTCTTGCTAAAATACCTATACTTCTATTGTAATTCATTTGGTAATTATAAATTCAAGTAAATTAATTAGTTACTATAACTTTTAATTAGCTACTATGATTTTTAAAGAAACCTCATTTATTTTATTCTATTGTTTCAAAAGCATAGATTCATTGAGGTGGGAAGGGATCAACCTCCTTGCTTGAGACAGAGTCAACTACAACGCACTGTTTTCAAGGTAAAGCCCATTTGCTGGTGGACTTGACCATCTCCGAGGGTGAAGACATTACAACTTCTCTGGACAACTTGTTCTGGTGTTTGGCTCTCTGACATTAAAAAAGGATTTTTGTTACATATGTGAACAATTACCTTTATTTTTTATGTTGCCTCTTTAACTTTCAATTGATTACTATTGAAAATTGCCTGCCTCGATCTTCCATTCTGCCTTGCGTCTGAGATTAATCCACATTCTCCCCTGAATCTTTCTTCTTGTGGCTAAATGATCCTAGCTCTCTCACTCTTTCCCCATATGTCAAAAATTGGAAATTATTTTTATTTAGGTGAGGAAACCATATTTTAAATACAATTCTAAAGTTTATCTCAACTTCCTTATTGATGTATTTTTGTTATTCCTAATAATTTTGTTATAGATATGCTGATCCTAAAACCATCACATTCTTTCCTCCTCCCTATTAAAATATCTCCTAGGACCTCTGCATGTCATATTAATGTGTAAAGTGTGTATAATAATTGAATATTTCTCATTACAGTTTAAAAAATGAAAAAAATTATAGTGTCTGCTGTTGTGTAAGTTTATGTAAGTTGTGTAAGTAAGACTTTAAGTCTGCAGTTGTTTAAGGTACAGTGGTTGTAATTAATACTGTGGAATACTAAAGTACATTTCAAAGGTATTTTGGTTTCTGCTGTCAGGAGGTATGTGTCCTTTCACATAACCAGCACTAGAAAAACCGTATCTTGACTCACTCTGTTCATACAATCATTTCCTTTTGATTGATAGATTGTTCTTCACTCCCTCAAAATGGCCAAAAAGCATTTTCTCTCTCTTCTTCTCTTTTCCATCATTTCTGCATTACCTTGGAAAATAAATAATAAAAAATCTCCAATCTAACATTTCTGAATGGCAAAACCATTGATAGTAGCTACCTATATTTTTTCCTAACTTCTCTTTTCAGTAACTCTTATCAGATTCCTAATTAGCCTTCCTTCTTAAAAATTTCTTTCCCCTGAATTAATTTTTAACTTCTAAGGATAAATATTTTCCTGTTGCAAATTTGCACTGATATCTAGTCTTCTCTATGCACTATCTTTCAATAGATAAAGGTCACTGAGGGACAAGAAATATGGCTACAAATGAAGCAGAAACAGATCAGGTGAAATTTTCATGAGGCTTATATAGAATAACAAATGCTAAATGTTAATAATTTTTACTCTAGTTCAGGTTCTTTCTTACTTGGAGGCATCTCATTCTGGTCAAGCATCTTAGAATCTCATCCTGAAGAAAAGTGTGGATGGCTTTGAGTCTCTTTCTTACAAAATTTTACATACACAGGTATTCAAGGCCAGATTGGATTGAGCCCAGGTCTACCTGGTTTAGTGGAAGGTGTTCCTGCCCTTGGACAGGAACCAGATCATCTTTAAGGTCCCTTCCAACCCAGAACATTCTAGGATTAGCTACAGAAATAGAAGGGGTTTTTTTTCCTATCTTATTGGTTGGTCCCATGTGCTCTTCTTATTAACTTCTAGGTAATGTTTTCATTTATCAAATACAGCTTCACTTAAAAACTCACTTAAGATAATGGTTAAAATCCTAAATTCCCTATTTTCCCCCCTTTCCTTTTTCCCATTCAATCATGTGTTTATGAGCTTAGTGATTGTGGTAAATGTTATGTTATCCATATAACATTTTCATTAACTGCATTGACAAGACAGGTCTTGTCTCACACCAGTCATATGAAGCCAAAATCTCTGTTTTATAAATCAGTAAATTTCTTTGCTGTAGTGAGATTTTTGCTCAATTTAAGACTTTCAGAATTTGGTCTGTAGTTTTCTCTGTACTAAAAGAACTTGATCATGTTTTCATGAAATAAATCTAGTATTTTTTTCTATTGGTTTCTCCCTTCCAGGATCTCATTTCCTCTAAGACATCTGGCATGTAAAATTGGCTGACAGGAATGTTGCCTGGTGCATGAGCCTTGGCATGTTAGCACTCTAAAGCTCAGTGCCATATCATGAGTGTGTTTTTCATAATGTTGGGAAGGGTAAGTTTCCAGTTTATTCTTGTGCACAGACTCAGGACTTTTCTTTTGACAGTGCCTTCACCAGTTGTTGTATGTAGGAGCTAAACCTATAGCTGGTATTGTAAAGAGAGCCACTGTATGTGTTCAATTAACCAGTCTCAAAACAAGATGTCAAAGTTGAAAGGCTTGATTTCTTCTCTGAATTGAATGTCATGAACACATTCACAAGGATTGTAGATGTTTTTCCCCAACTTGTGTTTTTACTTATCTGTTACAAGATTGATGGACTGTAAAAATATTTGCTTTACAGAATAGTCATGCTCTATGTCTTTCTAGTAAAACAAACCAATCACCAGTCAACCTGAAATCATTCTTTGGTTCCACTAATATGAGAGGTTTCAACAGATCATACTTTATTTTGGATGGAGCTTTTAGGCAGGCTTATAGCTGAACTATTTTTAGTTATTTAATATAGGGAATGTATAATTGAAATATTCTGAGCTGCTGTCATCTACTACACATAACTTATGAGTGGTATTATTCCATTGGTCAGAATTGCATCACATTTGAGCTGTCATACACTCAGCTATACTGAAGTCAGGGAGCTGCAGCTTATCTCCAAACCTTCTCTGTGTCTGTCTGTCACATTAAATCATCAGGTGAGTGCCAAATTCATCGGAGCTCACTGAATATACTGAGGCTAAAATTGCTGCACGAAGTTAGAGGGGGAAAGCTAAGGATCAAACAGGTGTGGTGTGAGCTAGAAGAGGGATAAAAAGACAGGGCTGAAAGCAAGCAAGCAAAGAAGAATTTGTTAAAATCAAGGGGCAGAGGAACCAAATATGCACTACATAAGCTTCCTTAGAGATAGCCTGGTCAGTCATCCCTGGCAAATGTTCCCTATGCTCCAGTTTCTCAGCCTGTTTTATCCTTGGTGTCACTGCTCCTCTTTCTTGCTCAGAGCAGGCTGAAGCTTTCTCATTTGTAGGTTTCCACTCGGCATATTTGATTTTCCTTTCCTGTCTGGTTTTCCTTAATTCTGTATTATGCAAAAATTTTCACTTTTGGCTGCTTTACATGTCTGGAATTCTAAAGGGAGGAATCAGATTTTTTTTTTTTACCCTCTCTAATAAACAACAATAAAGCGGTGAAATACCCTACCAACTGTAAATATCTTCACACTAGCACTGTAATAAATGTGTATAAACTCAAAGGATTTCCATTGCAATGGAGGTAGGGAACTTGCCTTGATTTTTGTGTTATTGAAAGGTAAGTCACCAAAAACATGCATTTGTAAGAAAAGAATTTATTTTAGAGCAACAAATGTTTTGCAGACTGTGTGTAGCCCTGAGTCTCTGCTGAGAATTTGCTCCAGAGACAGAATCTAAAATTATGTAGATAATACAGAAAGGATACTGCATGAATCTGAAATCTATGCTTCCTTCAAATTTCAGCCATTGGTTTTGCACAAAGGAAATAGTTTCTTGTTTGTCAGATGTAAAATAAAGCTTTCTGTGTTGCATACAGTTTAGAGGAACATTTAAAAAAAGTAGATTTTTTGTACTTTCTAGTAAATTACATCGCCTAATGCTGCGTGCATAAAGGATTTCAAAACTTACACTAAAAGCAGATTTCAACCTCTTCCTTGAAGAATTAAAAAGAAATGTGCAGAATCTGAACTTTTAACTCGAGTTCATGCATATCTGTAATACTCTGCTAAATGTTTATTGATTCATCTGTGCTGTATAGATTCATTGATATCAATTGCCTATCAGACAATGCAGTTAATGGAAGGTAACAGTCTTTCTTACATGTTTCATTTACTCTGCCATCTCTTTCCAAGACTGAAAGAACCAAAGATTTTCATGTTTTCTTTTTTGTCATGTGCCCTAGACCAGTGGTTATTTTTGCATCCCTTCGGTACTTTCCATTTCTCGGTCCTAGATTTTGTGCTAATAGGGGGATGAAGCATTGGTATTTAAAACAGCTCATCATATCTATGGCAGGATAAATCCATGATACTTTCAGCAGACATTTTTCTCCACTGCCTAAGAGTCAGGCCTGAAAAACTAGAATTTTCAGGAGTTACATGTAGTGATGAATGTGAATCACTACATTCATGTAACATGAAACACTACATACTACATTCATGAAACACTACATACATAGTGAATGAGTGCATATGCGCAATGGAGAAAGAAATTTCTTGGAAATTCCTCTCTTACTTTTTTTCTATAGTGAGTCAAGCAGATGCTAAGCTAAAGTTGGAAGTTAAAGTTAGCAGAAACCAGAAATCACTTGCTCAGTGTTTTATATGTCTAAAATTCTGCAGAGATAGGTGTGTGTATTTGTTTAGACAGACAACCAAATTTAGATGTTTTACCCCAAAGCTGTAACTGGGTCGGCTGACATTCTTTTTTCAAGTTTCTGCCCTGGATGAACTCCTCTGCATTCTCTAGAACAATGAAATGAAGAGTTAGGAAGAAAAGTTTCCTCTGCAAAATGCAGCTTTGCTAATACATAAACATCACACTTGATCTTCTATAGCAAAATGTTATTTACAAGGACAAGTTTAAATTCTTGAAATAGTCCATAGAATATTTTCCAAGTATTAGTTTGAGGCAGTCATCTGAAAACTGGGACTACTAATTTCTTAGTTATAAATTTGATTTTCTTCAGATCTTGATTTTAAGGTGGGATGAATGCCTTAAAATGAAAGAGGATGGATTTAGACTAGATTTTAGACTAGGAAGAAATTTTTTCCTATGAGAGTAGTGAGCCACTGGCACATGTTGCCCAAAGAAGCTGTGGATGCCCTATCCTTGAAAGTGTTCAAGGCCAGACTGGATGGAGCTTTGTTTATCCTGGTTTAATGGAAAGTGTTCCTGCTCCTGGCAGGTGGGTTGGGACTAGATGATTTATAAATTCCCTTCCAACCCAAGGAGGGGTTTCATGATTCTGTGACTCTTTCTCTTCAATCAATAATGATATGCTTCCATATTCTTACTGCTTTCTTTTTGACGCAGTATGTAAACAGAGATATATTTACTAAGCCTTTAAAATAAGCAGAATCTTGGTCATCTTCTGAGTAGAGGGCATGACAAATAAATATGTGAATTTAGTGTACTGACTTTTCCGTATTCAAAAACTGCCTAAATCTCATTTGGTTAAGCATAAAAACCCGCTGTGAATGCCATTAGGGATATTAATGGATATTCACATTTTAATTGTCTCCATTTGGTTTTGATAAGTAATTTTTAAATGGCATGTTAGTCTTTCCTCTTATATAAGTAAAGCTTTATTCTCTAGCACCTGAAGAAATTGTATTCACAATATGATTTTATATAAGCATTCTCTTTTTGAATAGAAGTTGAAAAGTTTAATCAGCTGGTAAATTAGAGTGTATTTGTTAGCTTGCTTGTCTGAAGATCTTGCTTCCATTTTAATACGAGATTCTTAAATCTTGCTGGCCAGATGGTGATCAGAAGAGGGGTCTCTGTTAGTAATTCAAAATTATTGGTTTATTTTCTTGAATTATCTCAGGTTTTTTGTCTCTTTTGAAGTTTTTGCCATTTTTGCCAGCATAGTCTCTGTTGTGCAGCCCTACTGACAAAGAAAGGATTGAGAAATATATAGCCATTGCTGTTTTCTCCTAATTTAATATCACTTGATTGCTTTCATGATTTAAGTTCCTGTTTTGATCCCATCTAGACATCAATTTCTCCAGTGGTAACTACAGACAGAAAAAACACCCTTACTGTTTCTCTTGGTAGATGAATTTATATCTGTGTTTTTTCAGGAGACCAGTGAAATTCTGTTTTGACAGAAGAATAATAAAAAAAAGCCTGTTATTGGTAGGTATATAGTTCAGATTGCAATTGAATCTAGTGCAAGTGTTTGCAATGGCTGTAGAAAACTGTGTCTGTTTCAGTTTGCAGGCCTATTCAGAAGGACTTTGTGACATCTGAGGATGGTACCAAGTATGATTTCTAGGCTCAAGTTAGGATAGCAGCTTACTGTCCTTCACGTTCTGTATTTGCAGTCTGGTAGATTCCAATGGCTGAGACTTTCATACTTGTACGATGTTACTAGTGAAATAAATACATTCCATATATATACATATATACATCTGCTATATCTAACACTATGTTCAAAATGAATGCAATAGCTTTATTTTTTTTGAAGTTACTCTGAAAAGCCTGGGTTGACTTTATGTATGTGTTTTAGCACACCAATTAATTTCTTCAGCAATTTCTTCAGTGATTAGCAATGATTAAAGGCAAACACAGACAACAGTGACAGATTTGAGTGAGTTGGCATTGTCCCATGACATATAAAGATAGATAATGTTTTTGTAACTAGATAAGGACATCATATAACTGCCAAATACCTTGACAGCACTTCCTCTTGGTGTTAGTACCTTTCTCATTGGGTCTATCCTACACATGATGCTCTATTTCCCAACTCTAGAATAATAGAATGTCTGCAGCAAATTATTTGATTTTAACAGTGAATATAAAACCAGTGTTGGATTCTTGAGTGCTGCTCTTGGTTTTCTTCTGAATTATCTGGTTTTTAGCAAATTAGCTAGAATTCATTCTTTCCCTTTTGTTTGATGCAAAAGAAGATAATTCTGCTTAATTTTCCTCTGGAAAAAACTTTGATATGCTCCATAAGTAGAAAGAACTATTCCTCCATGATTTCATAACATAATTATCTGTACTAGTTACTGTCAACTTTTTGTTATGTTCAAACTATGAGGCATATCACCTCGAAAATGTGTTCAGGCTTCAGTAATCTGAGGGTACCACATGACACATTTCTAAACTGAGAGCCTTAGAGGGACTTTTGTTATAGATTATTATGTATTTACTGTTGTGTTTTAGCTTTTATATTTTTGCATTTAGCCTTTCAGTTTCCTGAAACATTTTAGGTTAAATTTTTCCAATTTGTTCTCTTCCTGAGCAGTATCTGTAATTATATTAGCATTCTGAAATTGGGCAAATGATAGACATTTCTGGATAAGGAGGCAAGCTGGATAGGAAAGAATCCACTGTATTATTATAAATTATCATGGATTCTTTTTAGCTAAATATCTAACAAAGTTTTTTAGAATGGAAGAGACATTCCAAATAGAAATGGCATTTGTTTGTTCCACTGTTTGCACTGATAGATTGATAACCTTCTTCAAATTGTATGTTGCACATTAAGTCAGCTTTTTGTGCAGCTGGAGAATCTCTCATCTGCACAAGCATGTGCTGCATATATCTAATGATTCTTGCTTTTTCTAGTGCCTGAAAGAGTTTAAGAAACTGATGTAACAAGTCAGGAAGAAATCATAAGATACTAGAAAAGCATTGTGTTGTCATGGGTTTTAATTCTGATTTTTTAAATCAAGGCCCAAGGGACAATTTGCCTGTATCTGACACTATTATGCTGAGTGATACTGGGAAGTTATTCTGTCCAATCCATAATAAAATAAAAACAGTGTGATTCATTTTTCACATTTGGGAATGTAAGAGGCATAATGAAGGAGGTTTTTAAAATATTATTTGGAAATTTTCAGCTTTAAGTAAATAAATTACTGTGTTTATTTTCTGCTGGGAAGCTTGAAGAAACAGAAAGCACTGCAAGGAGAAAGACAAAGTTTCTTGGTCATGGCCTGGATTTACTCTCACAGAAGAAGGCATATAGTGTGAAAATTATTTTCTGAGAGATTCTCTGGATGAATAATTATTAGAATATAAGGGATGGGAAAGAATGTTTAGTGCTGATATTTTTTGTATGAAAAAACTTGTTCACATGGAACACAACAATTGAAAAACAAGCAGAGTAAAACAAAAAGTTTTACAGTACTGATGGATGCTAAAGATGATGCCACCAAATATAGTTTTAGAACAGGATATATAATAATTGTCATTTTCTGAAGAAATAGTTTGCCAAGGTACTGGAAAATTACTTTCAGATGAAAATTCAAACACATTTACAGAATGTTCTTTTCTTACAGTCTACAGCTTCCTCACAAGGGGAAGAGGAGAGGCAGGCCCTGGTCTCTTCAAAGACTCCAGTGACAGGGCTTGAGGGAACTCCATGAAGTTGTGCCAGAGGAGGTTTAGGCTGGATATCAGGAAAAGATTTATCACCCAGAGGGTGGTGGGCACTGGAACAGGCTCCCCAGGAGTGTGGTCATTGGAGTTCAAAAGCATTAGGTCAATGCTGTCAGGCACATGAGGTGATTCTTGGTGTTGTCCTGTGAAGAGCCAGGAGTTGGCCCTTCCAATTCAAAATACTGTATGACTCTGTATTGTACTAGCTTAATGTACATATGTACAATGTAATATATATACACTTTCTAGGAATATATGGTGGTGGCAGCTTCTCAATCAGCAATGTTAGCTGAAAAGTAAAGATCGACTTGCATAAAAAAAAACAGAGAGTGTAAGGAAATTAAAAAATCTATGTGTTTCTAGGAGTCAGTGAATAACCTTACTCTCTGAGAATGCTCTTTCAAAAATCAGAGAAAAAATATGTTTGTTTGGGTTTGGGTTTTTTTTTTATTTAACAAGGGAATGGAAGAAAGTAAAGGAATGGAGAATAGTAAGACAGCATAAATGGAAACTAGCCAAACAAAATCTAGTCAAGGTAGTTTTATTCTGGCTATATGAAATATAGGAAGCCTGAAGTTTATAATTTGTAATTTATCCGAAAGACATATAGTAATTTAAAATCCTTAAACAAAATACAGTTAAATGTACCACATATTAAATATTGCTGAAGAATGTCAGTGAAGGAAGAAAAAAGAAGAAAACTCATTGCAAAGCCTTCTGTTGAAGTAGCAACAGGCATATCATGAGTTCATAAAGAAAAAATATGTCTATATTGATAAACTTACAGGAGAAAATATTTCTGGAGTAAGAATTTTAATAATTGTATCAATATCACTTTCATTATTGGGAAAGATTTTTTAAAGTGGACCTACTTATGGTATATATTTATATACTGATTAAAATACCTTACTGAGTCTTGGCCAAAGAATTGGATGGCATTTCATCCTGGTAATTCTGTTACTGCACTGGAGCTTAGTAAGTAAGTTTAAAGAACCAGTCTGTTTCCTTTTAGATAGAAAATAGAAATGCAGAAAGACTAAAAGAGAAATCATCCAAACCAGAGATTTTCTTTAATTAGTGCCCAGGCAGGTTCCAGTCTCAAAATAGAATGGTTAGAAAGAGGGTTGACTTTATCCTCAAAATTACAGGAGTATTCAGACTTGCTGGCCACAGGCATTCTACAGGGTACAAAACCACAAGCTGTTAACTGATATAAAGGAAAAGCCTAGATGTCAGTGGTTACCTCTGAGGGCAGTAGAAGTGTCCATATTTGAATGTGAGATCTAATTGTGTAAGATGCTGGTGAAATTTCTTGACTCACTGGAGGCCTTGGATAGGGTTTACATGCAAGTTCAGCCATTAAAATATCTTGATTTTGAGATTCTAGACAGTATGGATGGTGAGATAGGTTGAGCAAAAAGTGACATTAAGTATAGGAAGATATGTATTAATATTAACTGGTGCAGTGTTTCTGGCTGGCATGACAGAGAATATGTAATATTTGAATGAAGATTAAAAGATGGGTAAAAAAGAAATGCTGTTTAAAGAAAACAAGGACAGCAGGAAATGTATTTGATAGTAAGATTTATTTGCATAAAAGGCTACTTGAAGTGTTTTGTCTGAACTCAATGCTTATTTACTGATTACTAAAACAAAAGAATATGCTTAAAGCAGTACAGGATTATTTTCAGCATATTAAATTACCAAGAAATTTACTGACTGATTTGGCTCTGGGAGTTATGTGTACAAAAAATATTTGAAGCTGGGAAGTACCAGCAATAATAACAATATCCAGATGAATATCTGCAGGAATGGCAATGATATAAAGCATTATTTGAAAAGTAACGGTTTGAAGAATGTGAAATGAAGAAAACTCTCCCCCTTGCACAGTATGAATACCAATTCTGGTAGAGATTCTGCAGGCAGGTCGTTTTAATAAAAACCATATGAATTCAACACAGGTAAGAGACTGATTCTCTGTAATTTGAAGTAGAATAAAAATGGTAGATGTGACAGAAACTTAAATAATTAAAGAAAATTATATCTGAACTACTAAAGCTTAGACAAAAACTGAAAAAAAAATTGGCAGCTTCTCTATGGTCTGTTAATGGTAGAAATAACTGGTTTTCCCTGCTCTATCTGGTTTTGAACCCAAAATATCTTAAAATGATTGTAGTTGTGTTGTGTGCTTTGAGGGACTGAGGGCATCCTTAAAGATGTTGCACTGGGCACCCCAAATATTCTGGCATCTCCCCCCTCGCAAATTTTAAGCTAATTGCAATAAGTATAGAATCAATGGGAGATCTGATTTAATTCCATGCTCATCCTGATGGCATTCAAACCTTTATCTCACAGCATGCCCAAATCAGTGGACTTACCAGCTTTTTTTTCTTGCAAGGACTGGGAAGACATTTGCCACTTTTCCTGTTGCATCAGGTCACCATGTAGCAAGAATATGTGGCATATGGAACAGAAGGATAAAGCAAACAAAAAAGAGTGAAAACATTACTTAGAGGAGAGAATACATGCTGAGAAGCAAGTCCTGGAGAGCTTGGAGTCTGATACAAAGTGCATTTTAATTGAAATGGTTGTTTTATTAAAGATTAAGCCCAAGCACTCCCCAAACAAGCAAAACCAGCCCAGTGGTAATCTGAAAATCCTGCTTTAATCTTTATCTCAGTTTGACTAACACTTCTCTTCCTGATCTGTTCAATTTCTTCTCAGCATTTTGGTTGTCAAAATACAGAGATGACAAATGAGTTCTTTGCAGAAAGCCAGCAGAGAGAATGCGTATGGCTGATGCATCGAGCAACATGTGCGAACCATGGGGAATGTTAAGGGCTCTGTCACCCTTTCTGTTGGGAAAACACTTCTCAGAGATAACTCCTTTTCAGAGAGATGAAACAGTGGCTTAAAAACACCATTAATCAAATTCATATATTCACTTGTTATATCTCTTGAACACAATTTTTAGATATAAGTTGTAAGACCCAAGATTTAGGCAATAATGTGAGAATAAAGGGTATTTTAAATCAAGTGTAAAGCAGTATGAAAATATAGGGTAAAACCACACACAACTTAATGAAGTTGCCAATGTCTAAAAAAAAATTCAGTTTAGTTCTCCATATTCAAAGTGCAAACTTTGTACTTATAAAATAAGAATGTCTTCCATTACATTAGTAACTGATGTTGTTAATAGTCCTTATTTTCACTAAGCTTCCATAAGTCCTGCTGGTCTTCATGTAGCAATGGATTTCTGGACTGATTTTTTTCTTTAGTTGTGATCCAAAAACTGTTTCAAGTTAAGGCAATAGATGAGATGATTTCAAAGTAAGTTAATATTAAAGTTTGGTTAATATGCAGCAACTCTTAGATCAAAGTTCCTAGAAATTAAATTCCCTGTATCTGAGGAAGCACACAGGTGAAGAAAGAGGCTGAACACAGAAGTTTGGCGTTTTTTCTGAACTGTTAGTAATTTCTTGTGCATTTCTTCAGTCTCTGTGTTCTTATTTTGCTTGTGTTAGCATAGCTTACCATCCAGCTGTATTTATTAACAAGCTTTTCATGTAATGTTAAAAACTTGAGGTAATGCAATACATATGATTAACAACTTTTAAAAACTGTGGTTAAGATTACAAGTAATGGATTTTTAAACTTTTCCTCGGCTGCATTGCCAAACCCTCCATTTTTGATCTGTTGATTGCATCTAGTCATGAATATGTAAGAATGAAAATATGTTGAATAATGCCGAGTGATTATTTTTAAACCAAAAAATTGCTCAAGCATTAGGATAAGACAGTATGGGTTTGAGCATTATTGCCTGTAAATGTTTAAATACATCAAATTTTGTGTGAAGTATATTAGTTTAAGGGTTGTGCACTTAGAAATTGTGTGTTTAGAATCTAGAATGTCTACTGTGGCAGCAAGTAGACATAAAAGCACAAGGAGTCAGAGTAAAGATAAGATGGGGTAACCAATCCAGGAAACTGTTTTGCCCTTTAGCCAAAATCAGTATCTAGGGAAAAATACTGGAAGATGGCAACATGCAGCAAAACTCCTACCCTCCTCAGATTCAGTTTTGGGACTTCCTGGGCCA
>VWYI01004822.1:0-12343 GCA_013399455.1 Anthoscopus minutus | reverse complement strand
TCCCTGGTAAGGCTGTCCTCAGGCCTTCCAGCACCAGAGTTCACTGTCAGGGAAGGGAATTTCCCACAACTAAAATAGATGGAATTATGAAGCACTTTAGCCAAGTGAAGGTGTACACAAGTGTTTGGGACAACATGGGATATCTAGGAGGGTGGTAAGGGAGCTGCACCATGGTGGTGTGAGGCTGTTCTTTATCACAGTAAAAAGATTAGGGAAAATGTGTGAGTTTAGTGACTGAAAAAGACAAATACTACACCCACCTGAGAGGGCTGTCATCTGTGGAGATGCACATGAGGGACAAGTTGACAACTGGGAACAGTCTGCATAGATTTACCATCATCATGTCTGACCAGTCTGATTGCCTCAATATAAATATAACACCTATAAGCTTTGTTTTCTTACTGCCCACCCCTTCTCCTGCTCATTTAGGTAAAGGTTGAACACTGGGGTGCTGGAACAGATTGCAGCAAGGTTTCACATATAGTGCCACTCCACTATCAACTGGCCATTTGTGCTGATGTCTCTCTTCTGCTTTTTAATCAGTGGTGTGCAGGTATGAAGAACTTGCCTCTCTTTCCATGACATTTTAATGTTTTAAAGAACTTTGGATGAGGGGCCTAATTTATACTTAGGAAATAAAATATCACCCTGTTCTTCCTTGACTGGGTTATTGTCCTTTCATTTAAAAAGAACTTCCAATAGATTTCTGAGGCTTACCTTCACAACAAATATCTTCCATATTTATCATATAGTATTGATTCGCCTACCACAGGTTCTGTTCTTGAGAACAGAAGTATTGAAATACAAGCTGGGTACGGGCCACCACTTAGGAGCTTTTGGGAGACCTCTGTATACCTGAGTTCAGTCATGTTCCTCTGTGGGTGAACATGATTGGTTCCTGGTCATTCACTTCTATCAATTTTATCTGTAGGTTCCATAATTTCATCTGCTGACACTTCCTTTCATTGAGGCTCTTGAGTGACATTCCATGCCAGTTCTATTTTAGGATGAATGGAGACTGATCACCCTGCTAAGGTATGTCCTGATTTTGGTGTGTTCTGAGAAAATTAAAGTGTACATGCCAGGGAAGAGAAAGGAAGAATGCAAATTGCTGCAAAATCTGCATGGATGATGAATTTTCAACACATTTTTTATTAACCATAATCCTTTATTAGACCTCACAGAGGTGTAAACTATACATACAAATACATTAGAAAGATACCCTCTTAACAGTAATGCTTCACATTTTGGACCTGATACCAAGAGGGTTGCAAACATTTCAGTACATTCTACAAACCAAAGGGTGCATTAGCCTTTATGTATACAGAGTGACAAAGCCCTTTACTGAAATCAAAGTAGATAAAAGTGAAAATCAGTCAACTACCTCTTCCAACCTTTACCTACCATAAATGCATATAAAAGCCTTTAAAAGCATGAATACACTATTATTTATGGAGCAAAGTTTACTGTTCTAGACAGCTCATAGAGAGAGGGGAAGAGAATGGTCAAGATGGCATTACATGAACTGCAAACTAGCAAAACTTCTTGAATTTTCTTTATATTTGTACATATCAAGAGCTCCATTTCTTTAATTTATTGGTTGTTACTAGAAAAGCTTATAAGTGCTAAATGGTGAGAATAGCGCAACAAAGACATTGTTGAGGTATTTGGGGGATTCTGCAACACGATGTTACATACACAGTATGAAATATTATTTGTCATCAAGTAGTGACATTGTATTATGAATAAGCACAAGAAAATAAAAAAGAAAGAATAAATCCAGTTAGAACTTTAATAGATATTTAAATGGTTTCTAGTAAATGAACACTTAACACTTGTCACTCTTTGGTTATAATGACTTGAAATGTTAATAGTAGGATTATTCAGTAGTGAAATCAGAATCTCATGTATCCACATTCATGCTTTGCATCATGGAAACCCCAGTTTTAGTCAGAATACCAACTGAGGTCCAACACTGAAGAAAGAGAGGACAGTGACTCTTTGTGGGAAGGCTGTCCTGAAAATCAAGTGCTGTTAATCTCTTTATTTAGCATTCTGGGTGGCTTTGCAGTAATTTGGGGGAAAAGAAAGCTTATACATGATTTGATTATCAGCAGCAGGTGGTGCTGCTTCTTAAACTTTCATTTTGTTTCCTGAAATCCTTAGTCGGGATAAACATGTTTAATATTCAACCCTAAGTCTCCAAGGATTAAGAAACTGTGAAACATAACCATCACATTCTGATAAATACGATGATACGTGTCAGACTGCAGGTGAAGCTGTTCAGAACATTATGAAGTACCAGTGTGCTTTCAGTGGAGCGTTTTATGGCTCATGTCTGATGAGACTTAGTTTAATCAGGCAACTATTGTCATTATGCACTTTTGAGAATTATTTTTTCACCTTGCTCAGGATTTCTATAGAATTCTGTTGGACTTAATTCCTTAGAAACGGTAATAAATGAAAATATATGATTTATGCACTGTATTATGTGCTGTCACTTGCATGTATTGTATTATATTCAAACTTATCTCTAAGTAGAAATAATGAAGAGAACAATGATTCCTATGCAGCATTTATATCAATTGCATTTTAAATTCTGGTGTTATAAAAAATTTGGATAGAATCCATCACTGTGCACAAAATAAGGACACCTTACCTCTTTATTGATAACACTTTAGTCTTGGTTTTGGATCCTTTGTCTTTATTCATTGTTAAAGTGAGGGTTTTTTCGCACCATAAGTCAGGTTAGTGCCAGCAAACCAGGAAGAGTGGAACATTCATTTACTTTTTAAATTTATGAAATTAAATATTTCACTCCAAAATATGAGTTTCATTTAATCAGTTTTTTATATAGTTATCTGGCTAAACCTTTTTCCTTAACATGAGTATGTGAAGCATGATCCTATTTGTCGGGATAGAATCCTTTTTGTTCTGCAGGTATTTTGTTGCTGTTTTAGAGGAATGAAATTATACTAACGAATGGAAAATACAGTAAAATGCAATGCCCTTGCTTTAGTTAAAAAATGGTGGGAAAAATTATGTCTCAATTATATTTACTTTGTTTCTTAACAACTTCAATAAAGTGTGAATATGTTGACACTTTAAGTGGGTGTATTTTAAATGCCTGTGGGAAAGAACTTTTATTGGCAGAAGTATCACATTTGTGGTTTTTTTGGCTTTTGTAAGTCAAGTTGACAAAATAAAAAAATTACTGAAGAACGCAGAGAAACCAAGAATTATTATAAATAATTCAGGATATAGAAATTTGCTATGCCTTTTCCATTTCTGATATAGTTAAGGGTGCTGTAGAGAGGGATGAATTATTCTTGCAAAAAACATATAAATGACAAATTAATAGTTGAGGTGATGACAGAAGTTAGCATTCTGCCCTGTTTATATTACCCATTATTCTTACTTTGAAGAGGTGCTTACACTTTAAAAAAATCACACTCAATAGAGGTTTTATGGAGAAAAGTGAAAGATAAAATTTTAATAAAAGTTTTTATAATATGGCCCTCTGAGTTAGTATTTTATATCTGTGTCTAAACAGATGAATGTATTTGCCTGGTGACATTGAAGAGATGTCTTATGGTTTAAATATCTGGTCATTTTTTAGGTATGGAAAACAAAGACAAGATCTAAATTGTGACATCCATATCACACAATATTCTTCTAAAATTAGATTCCAGTTGGATTACTGAATATAATCTATAAGATTTGAAGAGAAAAAAGCAAGCATTTCAAGTTTTACTTGACAAGAAAATGAAAAGCATAATATACACATGCACATACACATGCACATAGACATGCATGCACTGTAGCATTGTCTATATATACACATATATATATACATGTGTCTATATATGTGTATGTATACACAACTACACCCTTTATGCAACTAATGTAAGATTCCCAAATGTAACCATCAGGGAGTTCCTTCCTATTTTGGCCTCTGGCAGAGGGGCATCTCTGTTCTGCGTGATGTGTAGTCAAATTTCAGACATTCCCATAACACCCTTTGTGTGAAAAGAAGTCCAAGATTTCTATATATCAGATACTGAGTGTTTGGGCATTTATAGTCCAGTAGAATATTCCAGTGCTGTCAGAAGCAAAATATTTAGTGTAGAAGTAGAATGGGTAACAACTTTGTGTTGAAATCTTTCTTTCCTTCTTTCAAGACAAATTTAATCTAGTTGCTTTACTGAATGCCACTTTCATGCATGAATTGGATAATTAGTAATCTCATTAAGAAAAATTCTTTATTTTATGCAGATTGTACCCAAGAGAAAAAAATATCACTTGAAAGCCTCATCTCCTCCTCCTTACCCCTTGTCCCCAGAATCAAAACCAAATGAATCAAAGAAAAATAACTCCCCCAAACAAACAGACAAACAAGAAAATTATGTTGCAATAGTGTTTTAACTAGGTTTGCTGGGTGGAGCAAGAGGGAGGAATAAGCATTGGTTTCGATTAGCAGTTTGGTGTTTGGAAGACTAATTTCCACTGACCAGTATCCTAAAAAGAGGGACCAGTATAAGTAGCCCCCTCACCCCAAATAAATTATTACTATTCCTTTTCAGACTAAAAATAAAACTTTTAAAATATATTGATTATACCTTCATCAGAACAACATAAGTATTCTATCTGGCCTAGGGGTTTCAAGAATCTCTTTTTGGGCTTAACTTAGCATAATTTCAAAACAAAAAAATTAAATGTGAAATTTTGCACATAAGGATGTTCATAGTGACTACATAAAGTAATAAAAAAATAATTCACAGACTGTTAGCCATATATTTCAACTTTTTCTCACAATTTGGAACCAACGAGAATTTAAAAACCCAACAAATTCCTGTTAGATATAATATTTTTCATTCCTTCTTAAATTTATATGCACTTGCATCTTTTGTGGGTTTTAAGAACACTAGGTTTTGAATTATGTGCCACGAGTGAGAAAGTAATCGGATAAAACTAAAAATATGTGCTCAGTGAAAATCTCAATCATATCATGCCACTGACCAAGACAAACTCCACACTGATTTCAGACTATTGTGGCTTAAAAATCTCTGGTATAATATAGGACTTGCATAATCTAAAAGGTTTTCAATCATATCAAGAATTTCAGTTCCCTGACTTCTAATATTTTTCTTTATCTCAGTTTTCTAACTTGGAGTAAAGACTCAGAATTTCATTTAAAGTCTATGGATTTTGGTGGCGTTTTGACTCTTATTCCTGCCCCACATGCATTGATAAAAGATTACTTTGCTGGTTTTTAAGTGACAAAAAGTTGAAAATTTATGGCTAGTTTTATTTCTATTTTAATAACCATACCTATGTAATTGTCATTTTCATACATTAAAAAAATATTTATGCTTTATTTTATATTTTAGTCAAGTACTTTCTTAAACAAAACAATAGCACCACTTTGGCATTGTTGGCCAAATCAGTAACAGGTAAAGCAAATATGCAAATACACTTTTCTGATCTTGTCATATCATGCGCTTGCTTCTTGAATGGAGAGCCAAGAAGACACAGTGAGTGCTTGGCCTAAAGTCTTCACTAGTCAGCTTTAACCATTGGTACTGAGAGAACAAGAAGCTCAGGGAGCAACTGAGCCTGGCTCCTAGCTGTGTATGGAATTTAATTCTGTAAAGAAAGCTTACCACTAATTCACCCTTTTGTCTTACCAAATGAATCAACACAATAAGCTGCCTTGGGAAAAATGGGGGCTTATTTTCATGTGTCTGCCAGGACTGGATGTAATATCACAGGCTTTGATTTTCTTATCTCTCTTGGCTGAATGGTGCAAATGAACTTGTACAAGTCCTTAGTGGAAGTGTGGGTTTATAACTACATTTTGAGCAGAATAAAGAATTTATTAATTTTCCATTTAAACTCTTAATGACTAATTACGTTTACTATGAAGATGAGACTTAAATTTTGCTACCTTGATGAAAGAGAGATACTAACTTCAGTGGGTTTAGATCTGCAGTGCTTTTTGGACTAAGTAAAAATAATGAAGCTTAATTCACTTTTTTACTTATGCATTTCAGTGATATTCTGTGTAATAGCTGGAGTTGTCAAATTGTGATAAATATGGCTATCTCTGAGTGACATTTTCTAATTAAGGTTTTTTAACAGGAGAAATATGGTGGCATGAATATGAGTGTGTGAATCCCAAGATAAGACCAAACATCTGAATTAATTTACAGGAATTAATGCAAAATGATGTATAGTTACTCAGTTAAAAGTGCCTCAGTAAGAAAGTTATCTACAAAGAAACTTGCTGCCAGATATCTGCAAATTGCTTTTTACACTCACATTTTTCTTCCCTCTTCCCCTTAGAACTTCAGAAGAGACAGGGGACAGAAAGGGTCATGGAGCATGAAATGGAAATATATATTATGTCTGTGACATCAAAATCATGGCTTGTTCTTAGATTGTGTGGTGGAATTCTTAAAGCCATTAAAGTAAAAGTCCTTCCCTCTCCATCCCCCCTGCCAAAAAAAGGCCTGTAGGAGCTGTGACAGGTATCAGAATTGCTAACTCTGTTTATTGAATTGGTGGTAAATAATTTAGATTAGTTTCCACATCTATTTCTCTTTACTTTCTTCCTTTATCAACATAACTATCTCAGTCAGTGAGAGCTGTGATATATTATTTTTATTCATTTACTGTTCTAGTTTTACATTGCTATGGCAGCTTATTATGCATATAGACATCCATCTCACAGAAAGCAGAGGGTTTAAAGAATTGTATAGGAATACATTCACTTGTTAAAAATACAAACCGCAAATTTTCTATGGGAATAGAAAAGGAACTACAATCATTTCCTACACTTTTATGACCTTTCCTGCTTCTTTTTACAAGGGACTATTGAAGAGCTGTACATATACAGTCTGGAGCCAACTTTCTCTTGTGTTTAAGTCAAAAGTTACTGACTCCCTCAGTTGCAGTAGAAAGTAAGGCAGATTTAAGCAGCCTTGAAAAGGAAAGACTTCCTTTGTGGATCTAATCTACCACCTCCCTAACTGCTCCCTTCATTCACTGTTTTCCAGGCCCACTTTGGAGCTGACCAAGAGATTCTTCATCCCTTGTCTGAGCCTACCACATGCAGCATGGTAAGGGGAAAAAGTTGAATGGGACCACATTGGAGTTCCTGGACAGGGTGGAACAGTGTGTTCTCCTCCGTCTTCCTTTCTCCCACAGATAAGTTCAGTGCTCACCTTGGGAGGCTGCTGGCTGCTTATGCCCCTTCATTGCTGGGCCAACCTGCTCTGGGCTGATTTACAAAAATGCAGCAGAGGACACTGTGTTATTCGAGGTAGAACCACTGCAGGGCCTATCAAAGTTACATGGCAGGGATTATCTGGGGTTCTCAGTCTACCACAAGAGCACAGGAATGGCAATTTTAGGTAAGGGTGCAAGGATGTTATGGTTAATCTCTCCTCGAGGACTCTTTCATACACTAGTAATTTGGTGATTAGATTAGCTTTTCTGATTTACAGAGGGATGCAGCAGCCCAGCTTACAGTCAGGTATGCCGCATCTGATTGTGGAAAGAATTAAAATGGAGGGGAACTTGAGTACCCCTTTATGATTGAACAGAATGCTAATGTTCAGGAGCATTTAGGCCCTGGTGGACTACTCTTTGAAGTCACTTGAGAGCTGTTTTTCAAATTGTCTTCTCTGGGCCTAGACATCTATGAGTTTGCATTCCACATACTCAATTGTCAAAACACCACCCAAATATCAAAAAGGAAACATGTATTTTGAATATTCCATTCTGAATTTTCTTTTGAAGATGATAAAATTATTTTCATGGTGAAATCTGAAACCATTTTAGTTGATTTAAGCTTAATATTTTTGGAAGTATTTTGTTATTTAATCTTTGGTTTGGTTTTTCCACATTTGCTTTTACCTATTACTGTTTTGGCCAGATCCTTTCATGTAACAAACTATAAAATAGCACCGTTGTACTATAAAACAGATTTTTTTACATACTATTTGATATATGTGTATTGTTGATATGCTAAATTTTACATACTGCATTATATGGAGGAAGTAAGAAGTTATTACACTTTGCAAAATAATTACCTGGAAGAATCATTACTGGTTTGAGAGCCTATGTATGCTTTAACTGCTTTTAAAAATCTTTTGTCTCACAAATTGCAAAAAAATTTGCATGTTTGCAAGAGAAGGAAGAATAAAACTGTCTTAAAACAAATGCATCTAATTACCCATACTTTGTTGAAATGCCACAAATGGAATTAATGGATGTTTAAAACTGTGTATGTTACCTTACTGCTGCTGTTTCTGGGAATGTCAAACTGTGCAAATATGAAGGGGTAGACAAACAATGTTTAGAGACACTGTAAAACAAACAGCCTGTTGCTTGTAAAGAAGTGCAAATAAAAACCCACCACTTAGACAAAGCTGATGAATGACTCCAGCAGCCAGTGTTCATAGGTTAATTTAGTGCAATTGGATCCATCAAAGACCCATAAACCTGTAGGTCTTTGAGGGGCACAGGACTTTAAGAGTTTTCGTGCAGGACATTTAAAACAGGTTAACAAACAGCAATATATCAACCACAGAATTTTTTAGCTCTGGGCTGGTTAAAATGCTCTGTTCTCTAAAGACTTAATATTGGAATGTTTAGTTGCATTGTTCACTGGGAGAATGCCCATTCGTTGAAATTTCATCAAGCTTTTTAAAACAAAGGGGTTTTTTTTAAGTCTTCCAATGTCTAACAAATAATTTATTTACAGCAAAGGATCCTGCAGATGGCACATTCATTCTTCATTCTTGTGGATGGCATGTTCTTACATTCTGTAGTTTCTGTTTCCTGTGTTCCCTCTACTTGTGTTCTTCAAATGCACTTCCTGAAAGTTTAGAAAAAAAAATTTATTACAAGTAGGTTTAATGACACTGTATGATCACAAAACTTATAACAGTGGGAAAACAGTTGTCCAGAGTGCTGGCATTGCTAGATGATTGTGTTTTAATCAATAATTCAGTCATCTACAGAGAACTTCTGTACCTGAAATTCCCTGTTCTCCTAGACATAAACACTTTTTATGTTGTCATTCTTGATCTTTGCAGAGGAGACATCTGTTGCTGAAACCTGGATGGGCTTAGGGATATGGTAGGTGCCAAAGATTTCCTTCCCTTCCCAAAGACATTTGCAAAAGCAGGATGTATCGGGGCCTGGGAACTTTCTAGTTGTAACTGCAGGATTTATGGAATCTCTTGGGCTTTGGTACCAGGTATTTTCAAAATTGCTCTGCTTATTACATATTGCACAGATGGCATATTAGATGTGTTGGATTTTGGATCAGGCCTTGAGGAGGAAAAATAATTGTGGGTTCGCTGTAGGAGCTGCAGCTATGTAATTTGTATTTTCAGAACAGACAAGATGATGTGCTGGGCAAATCAAGAGAGCTTTGGAATGAATAACACCCTCAGTTCACTGTCATTCCATGCATAGGCCAGTCTTCAGCAGCAGTGATGGGAGAGGTATATAAATTTCAATTTGATTTCATTGTTTGCCACTCTAGTAAATATTAGACTACATATTCTGTATTATAAATATAAAGACTGCATATTCTGTATTAGACTAAAGCCAGAAGTTTTAAGTGAGTCTCCATATTCACAATAATCATCAGAAGTCAAATTCTTAGTTAAGTGAAATTATGGGTTTTTTTCCAAGAAAAGCCTAAAATAATAAAAAACAATCTCTTTAAAAGGTGAAGCCATGTGTATACAGCACTACCACTGCATTAGTTGTTACTTAAGCCCAAAAAATAAGGAGTCTCTAAAATTCAAAAAGTAATAACATTTTCTTGCTTTTCTAATGGACAGAAATAAAATGGAAGCTAATTTGGTGCATTGTTTTTTGGGTGGTTTTTGTCATTTCCTGTAGAAAATACTATTCTACATATAACCTTGCCATTTCCCTCCATTATCTATTAAAAATAAAATCAGAAATTAAATAAAAATAAAACAAAACTAACTTTCAAAGGATCACAAAACTTGAACTCATTGAGAGCTTCTTCATTTTCACTGGATTTGTATTGGCTTCTGATGGATATGAAAGGAATTATTATTTTAAGTGTGTAAAACAAAAATTAGGCAGTACTAGTAACTGTTAAATTAATTATACCACCACTAAGTATAAAACAGTGAGCCAAACTAGGATTTATCATCACTGACAAGTTAAAGTTGTTAACAGCAAAATAGTTATAACAAATAAATGTTTTGCTATGAATATGCCATTATAGGCTTGATTAATCGTCTAGTCATTATTCCTGTGAACAGTTCAGAAGCAAACTGGCTTGTCCTCATCCAGTTTGGCTATTACTGCTGTAGAATAGCATTAATCAAATATAGAATCAAAAATGTCTGCACAATTCTTCTAACCTTAAATTAAAATATATGGTGCTTCTCATTGCTTGTTTTTCTTACAGATTTTCCAAAATTACCTTTGCTATCTTAGCTTTTTTTCTAAGTTATACCTTATTTTTCACCCTGAAGAGCTCATTCTGGGTGAGCCCCTAAATTTTCACTGATTTTCATTAAAATCATCATTGCAGCATTTCACAGGAGTCTGCCAACACTAAAGATCCTGCATTATTCTACAAGTGCTTATATTGGTTACAATGAGCTAAAAAAACATGAATTTCTTTACTCATCTGCCCAGTTTGTTGGGTTTTATTCTACACAGCAACAAACCAAAATATTCTCCTCAGTGCTGACCCAAGTGCACCTCCTTGAAGACAGTTTACCAGCGCATTGGAAAAGCTATATGCTTCATTTTATTTGCCAAAAGTCATATATTCTTAAAAGTTATGTACTCTTGATCTATAAAATGGACAATAAGAGCCTTAAAATGAAACAACATCCATTTTGCATTGCAGTGACTTTCAAAGTATATTTAGATTGAAAATTAACTGCATGTTTCTCAAATGAAAATATAAATTCTCTCTGCTGCTGTTGTTGTCTGACTTTAAAATGGCTTTATCATTCAAATAAAGCAGGCACTAAGATGTAGGAGTGTTTCACTTACAGATTTTAACGCTGATATGTAGGTGGAAAGAGAGTTGTCATGATACAGACTAGCTTTGAAATTGAAGGAAGATGGCAGTTTGCTTTTAGAACACTTCTCCAGAATCAGTATTTTGATAAGTAGTTACCAATAAGTCTACTGGTAGTAGCATGCATGCAAGAAAATGCTTTGACCCATGTAATGCATTTTTTTAAGCATGAAATGCTGAGACCGCCGGGGAAGGAAAACCGCAGACCCCAAAACCAGGTGTGAATGGCTGAATTATGTTCTCAGACATGCATTTGTACTGGCATAGAAAAGTTTGGTTTGTTTCTCAAGTCTTTGAGAAGAAAGTAATTAGAAATGAAACTGCTCTGAGCTGATAGTCAGACCCAGACGAAGACATTCTTAGGTTCAAGATGAGAGACGCAAAATGTCAGCAATGCATAAGTCAGCTAAAGAACAGGGAAGCAGACTTCTAGCTCATCACTTTCAACATGGATCTTTGGAGATAAGGCATCAGTAACAGTAGGATAACAACTACCTTGGTGATGGTAATGGTCATTTGACTGAGCTGGAAGGGTATTGGGAAACATGCAGCAGCATTCTTATCCTATTAGAGCAGACATTCAGACCTAACATTGGCATTGAAAGTTCCCTTGCTCAACTGGTAATAAACAGAAATTCTAATGTTTGTAGTAACAGGCATGATACCTTAGCTATGAATTCTCTGGGGTCTCTTTGATAGCTTTCTAGTTCTGTGGGCAGTGTGATCACTGACATAAAAATAGGGCTGCAAAGGAAGCAACAGGAGAAAAAAATTCTCTGAAAAGGTCAAGTCCTTCTATCTGTTACACCTAAATGTTCAATCAATGGCTTGTTAATGTGGCATGGCTTCAACATTAGGATTGGTGCCGTGGTGCATATTTTGGCCTATAAATGTATCTGTGAGTTGATAATGAGCCAATTACAAAAGAATCTGCCAGTCTTAGAAAAGTTAATGAGAGGTAATGCAATACTTTTTCTGTTTTCTTAATGGCATTTTCTGAAACTAAAAATACGAATATCTTTCCCTTTCTTAGTCCCCCTCAGTATTTATTTAAATTTTGAAGATTAGATAAAATCTGAAAAGTATTTTTGAGAGAATCCACTTCCTGTTCATACTTTGTTGGCATATATGTTTATGTGTATTTTTCACATATGAGGCCTAAAGAAGAATAAGGCCTGAAAATCTGAGGAAGAGCAAAATTTTATCTAGGTATTGTAGTGGTGTGTTCCACGTGTTTTGGATCTCCCC
>VWYI01004821.1:59968-80236 GCA_013399455.1 Anthoscopus minutus | reverse complement strand
TGACCTTTTAATTATTTATCTGTTTGCTATTACTTATTCTGTTTTTCTTCTCACAGCTACTCCATATTTTCAGATATTGACTCTAATCCTTTTTTTCAGTTACACAGTTACAATTACATCGTGAAGAAATAGAGTCAGCCAACTGAGAAGTGTTCTGTTAAACTAATCACTGATGGTAGATACACACATTAATTGTGTTCTCTTATTTAGGGAGGTCAGCAACAGTTGGGCAATAGATAAGCTGACACTAGCATTGGTGATAATTGGAGGAGTTGGGAAGAAGGGGAGAAAATTACCTGTAAAATTCATTATGCTGTTCATTAAATGGACTGTTAATTGCAAACAAGATAGCTAGAAGAAGCATTAAAAACTATAAAAAATTCAAAAAGTTTTTTTATACAATTAAAATTTTATAGCTGTTTATAAAAATTATATGCTTTAGTGGGCCTTTCCTTCTCCAGTTAAATGAAAGCTTTTCTTGAAAGGATGTGAGTACTTTTTAGGAGGTATGACCACCAGTTCTAGGCTCAAAACCTAAGAGCACGTTCTTGAATCAGATCTAGATACATGTTGCTTTTGTGCTTCTTGCAAGCAATACTCTTAATTCCCTTTCTCACTTTGGTAGGGTGAAGTCTTTGTTGTCTGCTTGATTACACAGATGGTCTTAGGCTTGGGTATATTTAAAGTACAAGCAAAACAGTCTCAACTTCCTTAAATAAAAGAATCTTTAAAGCATATTCAGTAACAGAAAAAAAAGAAGTGTAGAATCCAAAGTTTTCTTCATAAGAACTGCTGCACTGTCTTTTTCTGGAATTGCAACTCAACATCTCTTTAAATGAATTTGAGAAGAAAATCTTCATTTGAGGGTGGGTGGGGGAGTGCCAAGATATTCAAAATTTGTAAACGTAGGAGAAAGTAACCGAGTACAAACAGAAAGGAGACTATATACAAGTTTGTATTTGTTATAATGCAAGGTGTAGACTTAATCTTAAAAATATCAATATGTGCTTCTGAGTTGTAAATAGGAACATTTTTAATAAAAATCTCTTGTGTACAAACTCAGTTTGTACATATTTTAACAGCTACTAGAACAGTGTATTTGCTTTGTGTTCTCTTTAGATTGGCAGAAATGGCTGCTAAATCTTGTCAGGTCTGCTGGATGTTGGTGCCTATTAATACAAATTTGTCTTTGCTGGTAGTTGAATTGGGGAATTATAGTATCTGTATGTATTAACATTTGTTTCACTCAGTTATTTATCACACTTGAAAAGTTACTGTTTAACTGTTGAGTTTTAATCCCTGTTTCCTTTTTCCCCCCCTCTGCTTTTTCTCCATCAAGGTTATGTGCAGGGGATGAGCGACTTGCTGTCACCTGTCTTGTATGTTATGGAGAATGAAGTAGATGCCTTTTGGTGCTTTGTATCATACATGGATCAAATGGTAAAATGAGGCTTTTTTAGCCCACATGAACAGATAAGCTACAGATAGTATTTGGGGTTAATTTTACTTTATCAATTTCACTGGGTTTTTTGATTTCTTTTAAAGCAGTCATTTTATGTTTGAAAATATGCTTTTGTTGATTGAGGTTATGGTGGGTTTGCAATAGTATTGCTGTACAATAGAGGCATATTTAGCTCCTTTAGAGTTCCAAAGTAACTGTCACAGACAAATTTGTATTTATCAGGAGTCCTCAAGCTGGATTTTGTTCAGGATAATGGTTTCATTGTATACCTGCCTTCTGGCTTTTTTTAAATGCAGTTTAGACTTCCCACAAACTGAAGCTTCTATAACTTGTGCGTGTGGCAAAAGAGTGTGTGACTGATATGAAAGCAAAAGAAAATTCAAACAATTGTTTGAGTGCAGCCATACTGCTTGGACGTACAGAGCTTAGGCAGATTTAAACTATCATTTTTAACATACAAAAATGTTAACAAAGAAATACAGTTCAGTGCTTTAGTTAAACTTCTCAGTAAAAGGCAGACATTTCATTAGAGAGAAGTACATATGTACTTTAAATATCCATGTGTTAAATACCTGAAGGGTGAGAGCCATTGTTGCTGTAACAAAATTTCTTTTAAAAGAGCTACAAATCTCAAAATTGAGTTAATAAAAGTGACAGTGCTAATGTTTTATTCCATACAGCATCAGAATTTTGAAGAACAGATGCAGGGTATGAAGACACAACTAATTCAGCTGAGTCATTTGCTTCGTTTACTAGATAGTGGATTTTGCAGTTATTTAGGTAAGTGTATTATGCATGCACAGTAAAGGAAACAGCTTCCTGCATTCTGTTCCTTACCAGTCTAAATATAATTCCAATATTATATGAGTACAGGACTTGTAACTTTACAATACCTAAAATATTTCGATAATTGCTCCATGCTTGTTCAAAAAACAGGGTCATCCTGTTACCAATTTTAAAAATTTGCCATACTCTGGCAAATATCTTTGATTCTAAAAAGGACCTGCCATCTTAAAAATTCGTGGTGTGAGCATGTACCTGTAAAGTATGGATTTTTTGGTTGTTTTTNGGTTGTTTTTTTTTTCACCTGTTGTCTGAACCAAATTTGATGCTTCTGAAATGTCTCATTCTTATTCCTAGAATCTCAAGACTCAGGCTACCTTTATTTTTGCTTCCGGTGGCTTCTTATCAGATTTAAAAGGGAATTTAGTTTTCAAGATATTCTTCGACTCTGGGAGGTAAGGAAATATTTTATCACACAAACTCCAGCAGTTTTTTGACTTCAGAACAAAAAGCATGGATCATTTTGCAAAGTGTTTAATACTCTGATAAAGTTTAAAAAAAAGGATTTGGTACAATGATCAGAGGACAAGAAAGCATTTCTTATGTCTTTTTAGTTAAAGAACAACTTGCAAATTTAATGAGAAAATACTTACTAGAGCTGGTTTGGATAAATTGGCTTTTGCAAAAAGATTTGGGCAGGAGCCTTCAACTGAGACTCAAGTGAAAATAGTAAGTGAAGTGTACCAGGGTGGAAAGCAGCTTATGATAAAAGAAAGAGTGTTTGTTTGATTAATTCCTTGGTATTGGTGATTCTTTATAGATTAAGTTGAATGAAGCACTGTCAGGGTAGTTTGTGTTAGCCAAAATAGTAAGGAGGATGATGGCAGATCGTTAATATTGATGATAAGGCCTTGCAATGCCAAATAACGTTATGTGAAACATCAAAATGTTGAAGTTCTGATAATTCTGGCTTAGTGAGATCTTTTCTTGATGTAGATGATCTTGGGATCAATTAGAATAGTTAAGATTAACTAATATTTTGGTCTTTAATTTCTTTTTTGTTCTGAGAAAATTGAGAAGTGTGTCAACAGTACAGGTTTATTGTCTAAGGTGCATTTAACAGGAGCACAATATTCACTGAAAACTCAGAGGAAGAGAATCAATGTTCAGATGAATGGAGGGAATATTTTCTAGGACATAACATCATATGTGTCGGGGAACAAAAGGGTAATGAAAAGAACAGGGCTAAGATGCATAAAGTTTGTACTATAAAGAAAAATGTCATTTCTTGTGTGATGAAAAATAATGCTGATACTTTTATTCACTTTTTTCACTAATGAAAAAGGAGTCCCATAAAGAGGAGTACCAGTCTAAAGTAAATCTTTTTTAGCTTTTTTGTCATCAGTTGGTGGAATTTACTGTCATAGAGTATTGAGGTGGTATTTCAACCGAAGGACAAAAAATTTTATGGATAGCATTCATAAATAAGGAAACTGATATGTACAAAACCAGAATAATTCTCTTATTCCAAGGTATAAATGATAATGATTTGGGAGGGGAGATGCACTCTCTTCCCCCCAGTATTATGTTGTCTTCTCAGTATTTTTTTAAAAGACTAATTTTTATTTTTAAGTTGATGACAACAGTATTTTTGTTTATTGTTTATAGTCCCAGGCTGATATGTTTCTATCACCTCTGCTTTAATGCCTATGTACGTGTACATACAGAAAAGAAACACACGATATTTCTCTCTCAAATATTTTTTTTCCTCTCTTAGGAAGACAATGGAAACTTGTTGATATGTGATAGTCTTGTAGGTTTCTTACAGCACATATAATGTGTGTTTATTACAAGTATTCCATTTCTTTGCTAGGAGATATGGAATGGGAAAGGGAGTATCTTCTTTTCCTTTTTAAAACAAAGTAATTAAAGCATTATATTGATGTTTTTATGCTAAGGCAAATGTCACCTCACAGTGATTTTTCTCTTGTGCAGAGCCACGCAGCTCCGCTGGTATCAGTGAAGTAAGTGGGATTTACAAAGGCAAGCTATAGGCACAGGAGGCCTTTTCCCTTTATAGAGAAATTAACTAATTTTTTGGGTATTTGGCTGAGCAAACCTCATGTCCAGTTTTGTAATGGCACATAAATTGGGGGAATCTATTTGAAGGAAATATTACGCTATGACATACTCACTTGCAGAGCACAGAATGGGATGAAGAAGAGGTACCATCTAAAATTCCAGTCCCAGATTTCAGGACTTCTGGGGCTCTTTCTATCTAATCTGCTAATTTCAGGGTCCTTGTGGATCTGTATTTCTGTACTCTGAAGCATCAGACACTTTTTCCCTGTTCCCACTGGCTTCATGACTTCCAATCTTTTATCACAAAAAAAGGAATGAGAAAGATTCTTCACTTGTCTGGTTTTTCCCATCTCCATTAACCTTGGAAATGGGAGATACGAGTTCTCATCGTCTGGAGTAGAGGCCTTTGCACTTCCTAAGCAGGAGCCATAATCAGGTTGTGGTAGGAAATGTAAGTGCTTGTTTCATTGCTGTGTGACGGAGTTGCATGTGATAGAGAGGTGACATTCCACCTTGTGTGGGTAAGCTGGGACACGTTATGTGAGTGCAGTAATTTGCAATGTTACACGCAATGCCTTTTGTGTGTAGCTTAAACTTCTCTGGCTGCAGAAGGGTTCACTTATAGCACATTTTAGCAGCGCCTCTCAAACACAGCCCAGATAGCCTACTGATCCACTTCTTAGCTGGCCCTAAATTGAGAGTAGTTCAGCCCCTCCTTGACACTGGAGAGACAGGCAATATCACCTGGTAATTCCAGCCAGTTCTTAATCTTTTGTTTGCACAGTGGGTGGCTTAGAAGAAACCCAGAAGAAAAATTCTGTAGCAAAATTACAACAAACTCACACCTACCTCCAGTGATATTCTAGTACCACTTGGGTAACATGAAGCTGGAATGAGTTGATAGTAAGTTATTTTACATAAATTAGTTACAATATTCATGGCTGCTGAGGTATGATTCCTTATGTTTCCTTACTTGTGTAGCTATATCAGAAAGAAAAAAGAAAAAAAAGAGTTACTGCTCCTTATTTTTATGTTTTTCTTCCACCCTTCCAGCATGTTGTGATGCTGCTGTTGTGCATTTCCATACATAACCTTAAGTTATGCTGTGTTCCACACTTCAAAAGGTTTATCAAATATGGTAGCAAAATGTATGGGGTTTTTTTTTTCAGCAACCGATGTTAAATCAATGCACAACTGTCAATATGTCCTTCTAATGAAGTAGAAGAACACAATAGTGTGTAGACAGACTGTATTTGGTAGAGTACAGGCATTTTTATTCAATTGTTATTTTTTATCAGCCTACTTGCATTCCTGTCTTTCTTCTGGAGTGAGACAGTGCTTAAACAGAATATTGGTTGTCTGAAAAAGATGTGAAATTTAATTTCTGAGTTGGATCTTAATTGAAACATTTAAGATGAAGTGCATCTTATTTTGGGTGAGCTTGGCTTGGATATCTTTGGGATTTATGCAATTCTGTTTACAGGTTACATGTACTAGTGATGAAGGATCAAGTATGAGCTCTTGCTCAGCTGTAAGGCTGAATTCCATCAATAATGATGAAAAAAGTTTTTTGCTTATGAAGTAACAAATTGTCAGCAGTCTGATTTCTTACCTGCCTTTTTTGAGAGTAAATCCATTATCTTAAAACCCTTTATCTGTCAGGGCAATTTGTCCAAGCTTCTTTCTGGCTTTGTTGGCAAAATTTTTATCCAGCTTTGTGCCCACCACACATGTTCTTTTCAATTACTGTTATTTTAAAGGTTTTTCCAAATGTACTAAAATAGGGTATTAGTACTGAGGTTGCAATTTTCAGTCCCAGTGAACGTAAGAACAATTAATTGTGACCTCCATGGGACCAAAAGCCAATGTGTCTTCAGTCAAAAAGGAAACACCTGCACACTCCAGTACTGTCATGTACATGTCTTTGGATTCTCATGTTGATGGGACTTGGAACAACTTTAGCACCTTATTTACAAACATTAGAGCCTTTTTAGCTGTTGCTGGGCATGACACTCCTCTCCAATTCACGCTTAGTGCAGATACTCTAAGCCACACCAATAATTTCTTAGCTTCAGTTACTTGTGTTTCACATGATCTGAGGCAGAGACAACATTCCCAAGACCACAAGCTCAGGCAGTTGAGTAGCATTATGGTGGACAATGTCTTAAGAACCAGATAAGCATTTGGTGACTCAGACTTGCAGTTGTCTCTAAAGGGTCAAAAGTAAAATTCCAAATAATTTTACAAATACTTAGTTGCTTTCAAAACCAGCTTATTGTTAGTTAAGTGATTTGGCTGGAGGATTTATTTTCTAGGAATGACTTGCCAGATGAAAAGTATAAGCATTTCAAATGTGGGACTTTTGTATTTTAACAGGTCATGTGGACAGAACTGCCTTGTCAGAATTTTCATCTTCTCCTTTGTTGTGCTATCCTAGAGTCTGAAAAACAGCAAATAATGGACAAGCACTATGGCTTCAATGAAATACTAAAGGTGCCAAAATCTTATGCATTATTGTTTTGGCTGCAATAGAGTTGTCTTCCTTGAGACTGTCTTTTGGGTATTAAATTAAAATATTATTTAACTACTTTCTAGACTTAATACAATATGATTGTGGTTTAAGTTGGGGGAGGGAAAGGTGCATACCATCTTTTGACGGGTTAAATGTCAACTGAATGTCTATTCTGCAGGCTTTCAAAATAGTTTATTGGATGTCTGTGTTTAGTGATAAGATCATTAATAGATCGAAAATGGTTCTCCCTTCAGATGACTGCTTATTATATTTTAATACTAACTTTTGCTTTATCTTCTATGATCTAATTTATCATCTCTGAAAATGTGAGCTGCTGGGGAAGGGGTGTGTAGGTGGGCCAGATAGTTTGTCCCATTTAGAGGTACTATGGATTCCTCTTGCAGATGTTGGATGCTGGTGAAAGGTAGCTGTTCCACACTGTATCTTTATTTCTCAAAGCTTATAGACTATCTGGCATTTCATAGCTTAAGGGGCAGGCTAATAAGGTGATACTTATTAGCAGTGCAGTACAGTGTTTGTGTATTTTGGGTAAAACAGTTATCATTTATCTCACTATGCCTTGTGAATCTATTTTTAGCATATCAATGAACTGTCTATGAAAATCGATGTGGAATATATACTGTGCAAAGCAGAAGCAATTTCTATGCAGATGATGAATTGCAAGGTAAAGATATCTATCTACTGTGAATGTTTATAGACAGTAAAAGTATGTAGCTAGCTGTAAGTGTTCATGTATGACTTGTGAAATATCAAAATGCCTGGGTACAGTAAAGCATGTCATGTAGCTGTGCAATGCCTGTGTTCAAGAAGTCTGCAAGCAAGAGTGATTGATTTTATAGAGTAATACTGTTCACTGGGGGAAAGCTGAATTGTGCTTTTTGGTTGTGATTTCTCAAATCTCACTAGGAAACATCAATCCAAGAAACTTGATGTTTGGTACGCTTGATAAAAACTAGTTGAAAGGTACATTGCATTGAAAGCATGCCAGCTTTCTGTTTTTACTAGGCAAAAACTAGTGGGTCAGTCAATAAAACTAATTT
This sequence comes from Anthoscopus minutus, assembly GCA_013399455.1. Classification (NCBI taxonomy): domain Eukaryota; kingdom Metazoa; phylum Chordata; class Aves; order Passeriformes; family Paridae; genus Anthoscopus; species Anthoscopus minutus. Next base: position 72,336 of record VWYI01004821.1, on the reverse strand, counting down.
CAATAACATGAAGTTGTAATTTTAGTAGTTGATTAGATTTTTACTTTTGTACTGAAGATTATATTGTTAATCAGGAATTAATTCCTGAGTGTGTTCCCTTTGCTGTCTTTTTGAAAAGCAGCTGCAGAAAATGGTAACTGTAATGTGAGAGAAGTGCTTCAATACAGCTAAATTCAGATGAATGATTGCTCAGGTGAACAAGTACTGGGAATGCAGGATGAACAGAGGGGACTTTGTTGTTAACTTTTTGCATTTAGTTATAGCAATTTTTTAATATTTCCTCTACTGCCTCCTTTCTAGGAATTGCCTCAAACAGTCAGTGAGATCCTGGGGATAGAGAACAGTTCAGTAACACCAGATTCAGATACTGGAGAGGATGAAAGTGGAGCTGAGTTGAGTTGTCCGACATCACTGTATCAGAGTATCCCAACCCCTGTAATTGCTGCCAATGGGACAAGGGACGGCGCTCAACAGACGGCTGAGACGCAGAGCCTGACACCTGCGTAGTTACACTCGGTCACGCTGGGGAAAGACTTTTACTGAGCACGTTTTGTTCAAGCACTTGAGAGATGGATATTTAAATTTGGTGTTGATTAAGCTTTAAGGTTGTAAAGAAAATCTGTACTGTAATGCTTTTGCATTAAAGCTTTACAACATGACTCAACTTAACTATTTTTGTAGTTTCTTCTACCAAAATAGCCTTTTGTTTTCAATAACATTCCTTAATATTTTTGTAGCCAAGTGCATTTTCTTTTTGCTGGTAAACTGGAAATGGATGGTGATTAAAAATGAAAGAAATTTCTGAATTTTCTGAGCTTTCACACATACTGTTCTAAGACAGTGTGAGCTCTTTGATTTGAGCAGATTCACAATATGCCAGCTGAAGCTGCTGTACAAAATTTTCAAGCTGAAGTGATGCTGATGTGCTAAAGGAGGATTCTTTTGTAAATGGATTTTCCCAATCTCAAATGTTTACAAAAATACTTCTAAGTATTTGTTGCTGGTTGAATGTAGATTTGAAATGGACATTCATACTTACACAGTTTAATGTCCAAATACTGAATTTTGTGTAATTGGGAGTGGATGAACAGTATATTTTTACATTAACATATCTTCACTTTATATATACATATATATATATTTACACACATACATACACTATATACACAAATGTTTGTGAATACTAAAAAGGATAGTCGTATTTTCAATATCTGAATAGAATAAACTTGACTGTTCATTCATATGAATCAGTTTGACCAAATTAATGCACAGCTCCAAACTGGGCTCTTTTTCAAAACTTTTCTAACTGAAGATAACTTTCATGTGAATACATTCAGTCGTACACTTTATGTAATTTTGCAATTGATATCTTGCAAACTTTACTAATGTTCATATTTACTAGTATATTAACTGATCAATTAACTACTTACACTGTTTTTATGGCAACATTATTTGGAGAATTAATAAGCAGGTTATAAAAAAGCCAACCAACAAACCACCCACCAAAATAGTAATCACAATTAACATTAGTGCATTTTTTGTATTTGCAAAAGGCAGTGAGTTTATTCCATGCCATGCCGATGTCCTTTGACGTTATGTGAAATTTAACATAACTGATTAAGTGTATTCATTATTTGGTAACCATTGTACATATATAAAATAAAAGTCAAAGCTGATTTAGTGTTTTTAATTAAATCATATTTAGAGAAAAAAATCTAGTTGTCTGGTTGTTAATGTAAGAACATGAGACAGGAGAGAGCTAGTGGTTAGTCCATGGATATGACACCTTTTTTGGGTAATGAAGGGCTATGGGAGTTTCTGCTTGTTACTAGAGTGGAACACACCTTTCCTCTCTAGGTAGTTGAAGTGTGGGATATGGCAGAGCTTTCTTTTCTTGTGGAGCAGTTTACTTTTACAAATGCTATTTGTGCCATCTTAAGCAAATACAAGTAATACAAAAGGCTTTAATAGATAAATCAAGTTGTTACAATAATTTGGGAGTTGATTCAACTTCTCTCACCATTTGTGAGCAAACACTGGACAGCTGAATCAGTACAGATTTTGGTTTTAATATTGTCAATGTACTATCTCTCATCAGTTAATAAGAACTTGAGTCCTATGCTGTGAAAGTCAAGGATTCACAGCTCAGCGTTATCTGTAGCCTTTCATTTCCTGCCCAGGAAATTGCTGTGAAGCATCATGCCTTTGTTCCCTGGCGAGCATTGTAATTCTAGGCAGTTAATTTGATGTGACGTAGAATACAGAAAGGCATTAGAACTTAGATATTCAACACTTTGGTTCAAAGATATTAAGCAAGTTAGTTTCAGTATTTTTGAGCACCTAGTTCACTTTGAAGTGTACTTGCAAAATGTTTTTCATCAAAAATCATGTTCAGTGAAACTATGGAAGGAGGAGGAAAATGGCTACAACAGAAATGCAGTGGGCAAGCTGTCAGTTAACTGTGCACGGTTCTTAGTTATTCAGGATGTGCTGCCACAAAAAACTATTCAAGATACTAAGATCTTGAAGAACACCATAACTGGCTGAACATGAATATTCTAATGTCTGTGAAAGGCATTTTAAGTGGAGTTTTGTAATCTCTTAGAATTACAGCTATGACTGCTAAGAAAATCTACCAGTCCTTGAAGTTTGCCTTTCCTTTTTGAGTATGATTGTTCATCTTTTCCCTTTGTATTCAGCTCTTGGATGTCAAGGATGAGAAGGTTGCTTGTGAGCTAACAGTGAGCAGCTGCTGTGGAGGACTTGGGGTAGGTAGACTTGCTCAGCTTCCCAACAATAAGATGAAAGGCCCCTTGTAGCATTTATTATCTGTAGTTTCCTTCCTACTGACAGAGCCTTGTGAAGACTTGCAGGAGGAGCCTCATCCTCTGCCAAACTATTCCTGATGGTTAGGGATGGATTTAGTCTCAGTAGAGACTACAGAAACACTGTGAGAAGCCTTAATCAGGATCTCGATGGCTAAAATGCCATGAAATGCTTTGGGTTGACAGTTCAGGATGTTTAAATTTCTCTTGTGTTTGAATGGCTTAGATTGCTTAGAATTAGTAAATGTGAACTAAACCAGAACACAGTTTGTCACAGTTGTCAGGCCATAAAAGAGGCAATACTGGTTTAATTCCTGCAAACCTGTTTTGTTTTTAATGCTTGACACTTGAAGATAATTATCTTCTGTAGATGAGGTTTAAAACTTCGTATTTTTCAGTCATAGCAGTTTTCCAGTGTTATCTGTTCCAAGGTAAAAATTACATTGACGTAGTTCTTCCAAAGACTTTTTTTTCTCATTTTGCCTGTTTGGGCAATTTTATTTGTTTTGAAATTACATTCTTGAAGTTCTTTTCTGCTATTTGTGTGCAAGATGATAGCTTATCAAACAAATGGAAGTTGCTTACAAAATGGAGGTGGAAGTTGCTTGGAAATTTGGGCTAATGTGAATGTTTATGAAATGGTTTTGATACTGGGAAGTTAAAAACTATAAAAAGATGATCCTAAGTTACCCCATAGTCATCACTTAAAGCTTCAGTTACATTGAGTAGTGCCTGTCCTATTCAGCTACAGTGACTGTGTTTGCATCCTGTGAAAGTCGTAGCCAGTGGCCTTCAAACCTGTGTTGGATTTGGAGGTTTTGTTTTGGTTGTCGCAGGCAATCTTTGAAAGGAAGCTAAGGCTATATATGTTGTTGCGGCGGGTATTTATTTTGCTTGTTAAGTTAAAAGTTTCCATATCCCCCTCCCTTCCCAGCCCGTCCCGCCTTTCCCCTCAGGCCGGGCTGCGCCGTTCCCGCCGCGCTCCGGAACTGCCCCTTTCACATCCCCCGGGCTCCGCCGCCCCCAGCCCTGGTTTCCAGCAGGTTCTGGGTACCCCATCCCTGAGGTGTCACTCCATAATTAAGCCTTTCCCCTTTCCCTGTCTGTGTCCCCGATTCCAGCCCTTTGTGCTCACAAATTCTGTGTCATTCGTCCGTCTCTCCCCCTCCGTCTCTCCGTCCCCTCTGATCCCCGATATTTCATTAGAAGATCCCTATGTCTGTACCCCATGTCCCAACCTCCCTGTACCCCATTCGTGGAAAGTTTATAAGCCCACCTGCTAGAAACCTAAACATTCTTCCTGACTGGTTCTCCGACTGCCTTCGCCCCCCACCCCGGGTGTTAACCCTTTATAAAGTGAAGTCTGGCGGATTTGGGGCTTTTTCTCGGACTTTGTCCCCCCTCGGAATAAACTCCTGGACTGCAAACAGAAAAAGCCTCCTCCTGCTTCTTCCCTGGATCTCGGACTCGTGCATACAGCAGGGCCAAGAGCTCTAAAGTCGGGACAGACTCAAATCGCTGCTCTGACCCGGCTGCTTCCTGGCGTGGTGCCGGAAAGAGTCTGAGCGAACCTGCTTTTACACCGGCACGACACCGATATATATGTTACAACAGGTCCTGATTGCTTTGAGAATCAGATGGAGAAATAGTGCGATAACTGAACCACAGATGAACATGTTTTTGTTTTGAACTGTAGTTTAATTCAAAGCAAGGTGTTAATGTTCAGCAGAGCCCAGTTTTGTTGCTAACAAGATTTTTCTTAAAACCTTTAAATTTTCCTAGTGGACAGTTATAAAATGCTGATGGTGCCTCATTAATTATTCTCACAGTTTTTCTCACACATTGCTTGACAAAATTCCTTGGCCCCAGTCAGCCAAACAGCAAGGAACTGCTTTCCTCATTACTTTAAAATATATACTTGAGCACCAATTTAAAGATCCATTAATGAAATGTGTCAGAAGCCTGTAAGAAGTGTTCTTCTAGCTTTAACTTTTTGAGATAATATTTTAGTTCAAAATGCTGTTGAGGCACTTGTTTCTCACTTGTCTAAATCATTTTCTGTTACAAGACAGTTGCCTAACTTGAAAAAAAAGATTTTATTTTCAATAATTTAGTATTCAGCATTTGGATTTTGAAGTAGTTTTGGTATTACTAGCATGATTTGTGCATACGACTGTGATGTGAATGAAGTGTTACCAAGTATGGGATTGAATTTCTGTAGGTGGAAGCTATATTTTCCTCAGATCATTCCCTGTTTGACAACAGAGATGACAACACTGAAGAGGTTAGTGATGTTTTAAAAGTGCATCTGTGAATTGATTTGTGTTACAAGTAGGACTGGAAAAAGCTATTAAGTGGGCCAAGTACAGGATTAATAATTTGCTCATGTGTTAACTGTTCCTCAGACTTGAATTTAGTCCTTGCATTGATGCAACTTAAAACTGCAGTTTGTTCTGTGGGCTGCAGAAGAGTGACTGATAGAAGCTTTTCCTGTGGTTGGCTAAATACCTTAAAATATATATTTCAAATCTGTTGCATATTTTTTCTGAGTATTTGGTCAGTGGCTGGTGCCATGTCTGTGTGAAAGAACAATGGTGAGAGAAGTCAGTGCTTGTTCCTACAAGAAAAATTCCTTGAGTTGCTCTGTGGTGGCTGAGTTCAAAGCCAGAAATCCTAACCCTTGGTTCTGTCTGTGAAATTGTCTAGCTTGGTAGTTGGTGTGACCATGAACTTTGTATATGAGCTTTGTATTGATAAGGTGATGAGACACATGTTCATAACTGAGCACTTAACAAACAGATTTCATATATGTGTGATACTATATTTGATTTAAAGATGCTTTCAAATGGTTTTGAGTTTTTTTTTTAAAAAAATAAGTTGTGCATCATCTGGCTATTCAATTAAGTGATATTATTGCAGTGCAGACCTTGTATAAACTAAGCTTGAATTTATTTTTTCATTCAAGTGAGGATTTTATTCTTAAACATTTTTTAGAGAATGTGTGCTATTTTTTCATGTTAAATCACAATATCTTTGGCAAAAATGGAATTTTTCTGATGAATTGTAAACAAAATATATATTGTAGGTTGCTAATTTTTATCTCATCCTAAATGAATTTCACAGTTGAATCAAATATATATTTCAGACTTCCTATGTAATTCAAATGGATGAATTCTATTCATTCCATCCTTCTATTTGTTTTTTTTTAGATGGGTTTTGTTTTGAAAAACTTCAGTTATAGTATATATTTTGATTATACAGGCCTCATACCCTACCTTAACATGAACTCTTAGACTGTTTCTACAGATATATCTTGTTATTAACCAACCACTGCAGAGCCCCGTGTGCAGAGCTGAAGCTGCTGCCCAGGCTACAGCAGTTCAGCAAAGGGTGGTCACTTGTGTCCTCTTGGCCAGCAGCCACACACTCACCCAGCCCCTTGCCTATTTCCCTCTTCCATGGGATGGGGAGAAAATGGAAGGCAGGAAGGCTCGTGGACTGAGGCAATGACAGTTTAACAGGAAAAACAAATGCTGCTCCCACAAAGGAAAGCACAAAGAGGATTTCATGCACTGCTGCCCATCAGCAGGCAGATGTCCCATGCAGCTGCTGGAAAGCAAGATCTCACCACAGGTTCCTTGGAAAGATAAATGCCATGATCATGAATGAAATGCCATGACCTATTTTCTTCTTCTTTCCCATAGCTTTTATTACAGAGCACAATGGCATGTGGTGTGGCATGTGCCTTTGGTCAGTTTGGGTCAGCTGTCCTGGCTGTGGCTGCTGTCAGGCTGGTGCCCACCCCTGGGAAGCAGCCAGAGAACCTCAGTGCTGTGCAGTGTCCAGCAGCAGCTGAAACCCTGCTGTGTTACTGACACTGACCCAGGCACAAACACAAACACATCACCATACAGGCTGCTATGAGGAAAGTGAACTCAAATCCCAGCCTGACCCCTTTGTTGTGGTGATTCTTGATGATGAATGAGATCATGTTAGGAAAAAATCCTTGCTATACTGAAGAGGACACTTTTTAAGCACCCATCTATATCTGGTGAAATAAATAGTTGTATGATATACAACGGGTGTGCAGATGTTCTGTTTTGCTTACCAAAATGAGATACAATACCAGATTTTTTTCCAACACACTCTTTGTGTATGAATTGGTCCAAATGACCTTTAGGTTCCATCAGTACATGCCATCTTTGGGCATTGGTCTTGGAGAGCTTCCACACACTCCTCTGGTTTTACTGCTCCAGTAAGTGATGCAGGAGAGCAAGGAAGTCTTTAAAGTACAAACTTTTGGGTTCAGGACTTGATAATTCCTCAAGCAACAAACAGTGCAACTACTGTGACCAAAAGTGGCAATCCCTGTTCTTTGTACTCTGCTCTGGGCTGCTACACCTTTTATGCCATTATGATTGACTTATGCATCATATGGTGAACAACATAAAGGAGCTGATAAATTTCTGACCTAAATTACCTTAGCCAGATCAATCATACCGCACATTTTTTCATCATGTGGTGGATATCTGTATATATGCATACAAGTTTATTAAAATTTAGGATTTGCAATATTGGAAGACACTTTTAAGAACTTGTCAATAATTGATTAGCTACAGTATCTCCTGTTGGAAGGCATGTCTTGTGCTAGATGCCTGTCTAATCCATTTGCAGCATACCTTTGGAGATCCTGCTCTGTATTATGCAAGCAGGTTTCAGGTGTTTATGGATTTCCAGGGCAGATGGAGTGATTGCATGCAGCTGAAGATTTTCTGTAACTTCTGACTTCCCTCATATGAGGTTTGCCTTCCCTGGTGATTGTGCAGCCCTGTCTGCCCCAGCATCTGTTTAAATTTTGTAACCCTTACAGGATTTCTGATGAAGGTATGGTCTGGGAATTTACAGCTGGGCTCTAGGGGCTCGTGTGAGGCTTCTACTAAATAATATAGGTATGAGAGTAGGTACTTGGGGCTCTCCTGTTCTCTGTGTCCCTCCATTTAACTGAACCCACCCCTTTGTACTATCTGTTACTTTCATCTGTACCTGTTCTCCTTATCTCTGTGAGAGAATGTTATGAGAAACTATGCCAAGTGCTACACTACCATCAAGATGAATGACGTGCATTGTTTTGCCTTGGTCCACAGGACTGTCATAAGAGGAAATGAAATTTGCTTGACTCAATTTGTTCTCAGCAAATCTGTCTTGACTGTTTAATCATCTGTTATCTTCTGGATCTTTACAAATAATTTTGGTACTTCTGTTTTCTCAAACAAATGAAATTAGACTGGTCTGTCATTCTTCAGCCCTTCTTCCTCCCCACTATCTTTTTGGAGATTGACATAATTTTGGCCTTTTCCCAGTCTTTTGTCTCTTGTTCCTTCCCCATAATTCTTCCAACAGTTATTGATGGCAGAGGTTTAATGAGTCTCCTCTGTAAGTGATTTCTGTACTCTCATTTGCTATGATCAGACTCATTGCGAGTAGTCTCCAACATTGTTTCATCTTGTTAAAAGCAAGGAGCTTATCTCTCTGTCCTTGCTATTAGTTATGATGGACATCTGGTCACACTTGATTCTTTAACATAGACTGATGTAAAAAAAGTGCATTCTATACCTAGCTAATTTTGGTTTTTTTTGTCCTTTCCCTTTGTTCAGTGGTCTGAATAGTTCACTTCTTCTAGCTGCTGCTGTAGTAATTTTTTAAAAAGTTGCTTCTGATGTCCTATATTAATGACTTAATTTTGTATCACAGCCTTCTTCTATGTGCTATTCTGCCTGTATTTGGTAGATTTGTCCTAGTTTGCATCTCCTATAAGCTTCTCTTTTGAATTGAAGATAATGAACTAATGGCTTATGCTACTACTAGTAAAAGTATAGCAGAAGACCTAACTTAACTTCCACTGTAATGAAATAGTTTCCTGATTAAACTATATTTTCCCTGAGCAGGGAATGAACTGTCTTTCTGCTCTAGGTTCCCTCTTGGCGCTTGTAATAACAGAATTTATTGAGATTTTTTTCTTCTGAAATTGTCAGTTCTTGCTTTTTTCTCAGAACCTTTCTTTTGCTGAAGATTGTGAATTCACTTTGTGTTCGTATAATCTGTGTTCCCAGATCTTCCTAGCCAGTCTATCTTTTGGTAGATATCCTTGCCTAATGGTTGTTAGTTGGTTAAAATCCCCTTAGTGTTACAAAAGTTTGGGATGGTTTTGCTGGTTGCTTGAAAACCCATGGTTCCCATATCTTTATGACTTAAAAATTAAATGTACATTGTCATCACAGATTTTTCAGCAGACCAACATTGCTCAGAGAATTTGACTTAAGAGTTTGTGTGTGTTTCTCTGGTAAACAGGAACAGATTTCTTTCCTTGTTGAAAAAGCTCCTTTGGTTAGTCCCCTTGTCAGTTGTTTCACAAAGTCTTTGTTTTACCAATAAAATTGTGATTTGAAAAGGTATTGAGACTCCTATTTTCTGCTTGTGCTAACACCTCTTACATGAATAATTAGCACATCTGTTCTCAGCCCTGCCTTTTTGACCTGACATTGAATAAGGATAGTGTTTACATTCTAGATCCTTGTGGAGGCCATCTTTCTATATCCTTTTTTGATACCTTTTCATAGCTTAATTTCTTTCTTTGTTCTACCACATAATGACTCGAGAGTTGTCCTTCCTGCTGTAGCGTGCCTGGAGACAAAGACTTGGTGATCTGAGAGAGCCAGGGCTAAATTCAGATAGTTTATTTGTCAATACTTGCTGCTCTGCCCTGTGAATTTTATCCTCCAGTTAAATCAAGCTAAGGTAAATAGCTTACAGATATTACAAGCTTACAAATATTTTTAAGGAAAATTTGCTCAAACTGGCAGTTGATATCTCTAGTGGAGGGTAAAATGACTCGAAGATTGAAAACATCTCACAGATTTGCTTTAGATTTCAATTTTCACTTCAGAATTCTGCAAATTTCTAAGCTTAAAAAGTTTATAGCTGAGGATTTCGGGCAACAGTGACTCTGCTGTCTCATGAGAGAAAAAAATATGGAAGGTAAAGAGGACTTTGCAGTTTCTGAATTCTGATTATAGGCAATGAGGTACCTTTTAGTAAAAAGAGTAAGCTTGTCCATTTTTTACTGTCAACATCAACTCTATTTCCCAAGATGAAATAGCATTGCTGAGTAACACCCTGAGATGCTCTAGATCAGGTAATTTTGAATAGTTGCTTTGATGAACTTCTTATTTTTTGGTCAGTGATTTTAAGAAGTTACTTGGCCTAAATATACAACGCTGTGGACTATAGAAAAATAAGTTGAGCTCTCAACAAAATTTGTAGTTTAGCAATATTCCCAGAGCCATATACCAGCTCTGTTTTACAGCACCTAGAACAAAGAACATTTTCAGTCCATAAATGTCTTTTGATCTGGTGCTGACATGGCGAAGTCACCTACAAAATACAAGTTGCAAAAGAAGGACTTCCTTTCTAGGGAGAAGCAATCTCTCTGTGGGACACACGGGCAGACAGCATGGTTAAAACAGCTGAAGCATGAGTCCTCCTACCTGTTATTAATGCCTGCTGGCACAATGCACCTTCATTTGTATTGTATTCAGGAGTCATGCGGAAGATGTTATGAGGTTTTTGTTGTGCTCTGGTTACTGCACAGAGGTGTGTGGACATGATTTCCTGAGCCTGAGAGAGTTTTCAGCCTTTCTGTTCCCAAGGGAGAGCTTTATAGGAAACTCTCTCTTTGAAGGACAATTTTTTGTAAATAGGTTTTGGTTCTCAAATCAATGTCACACAGGTTCTGAATGTGTTTTTCTCTTGTTCCACCAACAGGACCAGAGAGGTGGTTCCTTTGGCCATTCATTTTAACCTGTATCAGAACACCTTATAAAAAGGGTTGCGAACCCCAAAATAAAGACTTATACCTCATTGAAATCAAACCTCATTGTTGTGATTTGAGTCCACTCTTCTATTTCATGTCCACTTGCAACAGAGGTGCAACAATAACAAGGCTCTGGAGCAGTAGGGTCATTGATTTGTGTGATGTCCCAGCTGCAGGGCCAGGATCTAAAAGTAAATAAAACCATGCTCTGTCACATCTGTAGGTGGAAAGGCAGCTCAGTTGTGTTCTGTTTTGTCACTGGAGCATTCAGAAAGTGCTAAGCAACTTCACTCATATATTGTTCAACTGCAGGAACCGTGCCTCATCTTATGCACAGCAGATAGGAATATCCAAGTCCAAAGACACCAACTTGCTTTCTAGTCATCAAAAGTAATGAGAAAATAGGACAGGGAATATCTCTTGATAACTTAGGATATGAGACTGAGCTAATAATGTGTGTAGACATGCTTTTCTCTGACTGGGAAAATGAAGCAAAACTTAGTGGGCTAGCATAACAAAAATTACTGATTTGCATTAAAGGAGCAGGTAGAAGAACCAAATATTACAAACTTACTGCCAGGAAAAAGAAAGGATTTTTATTACATGTTACTCCTGGTAAACTGGACAAATGCATCTAAGTGGCTTTACTTCTGGCCTCTCATGAGTTCTGAGGCACATGTGAACCTGTCCTGATCCTGAACATCAAGCATGATGTTCATTTTAAGAAGGGGAGCATATGACTGACAGCAGCCAGTTTAGACTGGAAGCTTTTGCTGGTTTTTCTTCAATGTGATAAAATTCCGTGACATTCTGTGTGAGAAAAAGCCTCAAATCTTCTGTTGTGCTTCTGTGTTGATCTTGTAGAAGAGCAAGACGATTTCTCTGGTGATCCTGCTATGTAAATGATAGTTATAAGGTGTGGAGACTTTCAGGGGTGAAGGCTTTGAAGCTGTGAAGGGGGGCATCTGCAGCTGAGTTAGATGTGACACGAACTTAGTATTGTCAGGGGTACTTTCTGCTACTTGCCTTGCACTTGCTCAATGTCCCACCTTCAGTCGATCTGATTCCAACTTTTTTCTCAGTCTGTGTGATCTGTGTGTATACCAAGCTAAGGCCACGTGTGGCCAGCTGTAGCATTCAGCAGTAGTTTGCCCCTCTTTTGGGAGGCTCAGGGCAAGCCACTGATGGTGCTTTTCAAGGAGAAGTAGTAAGCTTCCCCTTTCTGGTGTGTTGGAACAGAGAAAACTGAGCCTGTATTTGAAGGAAACCTAGTGCTCCCAATTCAGATGTGCTGTTCAGTGCTACTTGCTGTAAGATAACCTATTCAAAGGATGTTGTGGAGAAGTTTTGGAAGTTGAAAGAAGTGAGGAGGAGGTGGGATGGCAAGTGATGGTGGCACATCACAGAATGAATGTTACAATGAAAGAGAAGTTAGAAATCATAAATTTCGCAAGTAAATTTGGGAGACAGGGTTCCTTTAACCCTGCAGTCAAGTTATTGTTTCAGCAGTTGCCTTCCGCTCACTTAAACGGAGAGAGATGAATTTCTACACCAGAGCATTTCTCGCTATCTCTGCACTACTCCCCTGTGCTGAAGCTCATCGCATGTAGTTCTCTGCCGTGCTGCGCCCACGCTCTCGCTCCTGTTGCTCCCGGGGCTCTGAGCCCCGCCGT
>VWYI01004821.1:258-59855 GCA_013399455.1 Anthoscopus minutus | reverse complement strand
CCGCTGGGGCCGGCTCCGGAGCGGAGCGGCCGCGGCAGGCGCGGGTGTGAGGGGAGCGCGGAGGAGCCGCCAGGAGCAGCCCCAGGGCTGGGTGGGGGCGGCTGCTGCCGGCACCGCTGTCCGGGGCTGCTGCCGGCGCCGCTGTCCGGGGCTGCTGCCGGCGCCGCTGTCCGGGGCTGCTGCCGGCACCGCTGTCCGGGGCTGCTGCCGGCATCAGGCGGCGAGACCCTGCGCTGCGCTGCGCTGCGCTGTCCCATCCGCCCCGGCTGCTGAGGTGAGCGGGGACCGTGGGCGTCCGCCTGCCGGCGGCTCTCGTCACCCGGAGACGGGTGTCCCCTAATCGTGCTTCCATCAGCCGCGGCGGGGGCGTATAAAGGGAGCGGGCGCGGGCGAGGCGGCAGAGCGCGGCGCTGCCCCGCCGCCGCCGGCCCCATGCAGCCCGCCATGATGATGTTCTCCAGCAAGTACTGGGCGCGCCGGGGCTTCTCGCTGGACTCGGCCCTGCCGGAGGAGCGCCCCGCCGCCGGCAGCCTCACCGTAAGTGCCGGGGCCGGGGCGAGCCGCCGGGGGGTCGGGTTCCGCCGGGGCCCGGTGCCAGGGGCCGTGCGTGCTCCTCGCTCCATGGTCAAGTCAGCAGTTTCTCTGCAGCTGCAGGGGCCGATGAAATTAACTTTGCTGTCGAATCGGTCCCCGTTCAAAACGCTGCCTTAAAAGTGTTATAAATAACAGAAAAAGTTTCATTAGCAATACAAGCCTTACTGCAGAATTGAATCGTATTGCTACCGGAGTAATAGAAAAGCACTGGATTCAGCTCAGATGGTGTTAAATGCTTGGATTTTGGAAGTCCTCGGTTAGTCCAGCGGGCTTTATATATCAGCAGAGAGTGCCTTTCGCGGGCACTCATAAGCCTCACAGCACCATCTGTGAAGCATTTTTGGCAAGATACAAATGCCGTGCACTCACTCTGCTTGGTGCCGGTGGATTTGCTGCTGTGTTCCCGGCTTCTGCCGACGGGCAGGGGTGCAAGGACACGTGGGAACACCCTGTCAAAGGACTGTTGAAAAACACTGTCAGGAGATATAAATAGTTCCCTGTAAGGTGATGGTATGGGTGCAACAGGTACTTGGGTGGTTTCAAGCATGCGATGAACTACTGTGTGCCAAAAGGTAAATATATGTGTGACTAAATAAGTCACACAAAGTAGTTAGGATTATGAAGACTGTGATGAAGGTTTTTATCACTTGTACTACTTTTGAATTGGCCTACTGTCTTCATAGTAAAATGTGGAACCCTGTTTCTACATGCTCAGCCTTTATTGAAAGCATTGAATTAAACGGAATAAATTTGTTTTACTGTCTTTATATTTGAGTAACTTTCTTCACTGAGTTCTGCTGTAAATGGCTTCTTTTCCTGAGGACTTTCCTTTGCTTCAGATAATTAATTTTCATTAGGAAAGTTGGTCTGTTAGTTGCTGTTTAATTATGAAGAGTACTGATGAACGTGGCTAATAAAATTCAAGTTCATCCTCTTCTATTGGGCTCATAACAAATAGGCATTCATTCTAGTTTTCAAATGCTTGAGAGGATCTTTCAGTCATTACTTTGGGTGGTGCTCTCATGAGATTATTAGGAAACCTGTGCCCTTGTTTTCCAGAGGAAGTGATGGTGTTGAGATTCTCAGATGCTTGGTTGATTTGGTGGAGCATGTGAACAAAGCTTCTAGAAAGCAGCACACATGCAAAAACCACAGATGCTGTAAAAGCAGCACCTCTGTCACTTCAGGCAGAGGTTATGTGCTTGATGTGTGTGAAAAGGACTTAGCAAAATCCCAGATATTACCGAAGTAATAAAATAAAATAAAGCAACCTTCCTCATAACTATCCCTGGGCAAACCTCTGACCATATCAGGTAGGAGCAGAATCATATAAGTTCAATTGCTAAAAAATAAACATATGTGAAACTATTCACATATCATTCTGTAAACAAAATGGTTTTCCAGATTGTTTCCTTGTGTTCTAATAAATGATGAGAAAAGACCACAGAGACTTCTTAGCATGTCCCATACCTAGTTTAAACATGCCTGGTTTCACCAGTGCCATTTAAAGAGTGTTAAAAGATCTGTTTAAAAAGATTTAAAATTTTTCAAGTTATTTTCTGTAAGCTAATTTAGAAATTACTGAAGGACAATTTAATACATTTGAAACATTGAAATAGTATATGTATTTTAAAGTCTGTCTTCATATTTTTTATGGATTATAACAAAGCAGTTAGCAGTTCACTAGTGACTTAATTTCTGCAGGAGTAACAGCCTAGGTATAGGAAAATGCAGGCTGCTTTTTGAAAATTGTGGTTGATGTTATAAAAATTGTCTATAAAGGCTGTACTGTTGGCATCTCAACAAGATTTAAACTGATAAAATGTCATTTTTTGGAAAATGCTGACTGAAATGTCGTTTAAAGCAGTCTTGGACTCACAAATTGTGAGAAGAATGTAAGAGTGTAGGTGTAAGAATGGTGTATTTTTCTGTATTTTTTGAGTTCCTCAGCTAACTCATCTTCTGTGGGATGTAAAGTTTTTCACAATGAGAACAATCAGTCATTGGAAAAATCTCCCGAGAGAAGCAGTGGATTCCCAACACTGGGCAATTTTAAGATTGCTGGGTCATCTTGTCTAGACCATGATTTTGCCAAGAAAATTTGGACCAAATGATCCTTGAGGTCCCATTCCAACTTGATATTCTGTGTTGCAGTCTAAGTATTTCTGTTCTTGTTTGTACAACCAACAGAGGTTTTGTTTCTTTGGGAAGAATTGCGTTGCATGATAACATTAAGTTTATTATTACAGAGAACATAAAGTTTTGGTTTTAAATGTGATAATGGTTAATACAAAAATACAGACCAGTGCACGTCTTCATAAATTGACTGGTACAGGTTAGACAGCTTGGAATAGAATCCCTGTGATTTTGCAGCAGTATTCAGGTTACAAAAATTGATCTGCAGGCTTTACCAATAATTTAGACTGTCTCCATTTGTTTCATATTTACTTCTAATGATAGTATTGCCCAAATAATGCCATCATATTTTTATCCCATTTATGCTTTTCCTTAGTTTGTAGGGGTTTTTTTGTTAGTTTGGTTTTTTTTTTGGTGTGGATTGTTCTCTTACACTATCGTCTCTAGCAGCTGCCTTTAACTTGTTATTCTGGCTTCAAGTAAACACATGACCTTTTCTTTCAAATTAAGCCAGGATGAGTTCTGTTCAGCTACTTACTCTTGCAGGAAATGCCCATTTTCATCTGAGATGACCATGTTTTTTATCCATGTGTAGCTAAACAGATCGAGTTCTGGGAAAAATGAGGAGAAGAAAGGGAATAAGGGAAACGGGAAAAGTGAATCTGCTTCTGAAGGTGGGAAGACAGCTGTGGTGTTTTCCTTGAAGAATGAAGTTGGTGGATTGGTGAAAGCTCTCAGACTCTTCCAGGTAACGCCTACACATCATTTATGCTGGCTGGGCTGAGGACAGCTACTGAGGTCAGGCTCTGTTGATATTGATCTAATGGACTGTGGCAGGAGGAACAGAGTGCAGCTACACTCACACTGCAGAACTGAATAAAAGTAACTTTAAATTTTATGGACCATTGAGCAAAGCATTTTGGGCTTGTGGAGGGTTTTCTGTAGTAAAGTTTGACAGTGATGCTGAATGATTCACTTCAGGTTGCTGATGTGATTCTCAGCACTGTAAATTAGATTTTAAGTTGTCTGTGCAGGCCACAATGAAAGGAGGCACTTTCAGAGAGCAGTTTGAGATCTAAGTTACATACAACCAAGTGATGCTGGTGGCAGCATTGCTTGGTCTTGAAATTAGAGATGCCTTTAAGTTTGCAGGGTTGGGGTTTTGTGTGTCTAAGTGGAATGTAAATTGTGAGGTACTGGTTCCTAGAGATGGGATCAATCATGCAATCAGTGCTTGTGGTTGGACTCCTGGTCACAGTGCTTGGAGGTGTGTGTGGGGGGATCATTAAAGCAGCACGATGAAATCTTAGGTTGTTCAGTCTGTGCAGTGAAGAGAAAGTTAGGAGGTGGCTTGGAGCACGCCTCCCAGGCCAAACCGTCAGAGGGATGTAAGTGTGGGACCACTGGGCGTTACCAGTCCTCACTCACAGTATCTGGCTCTGGGAACAGATTCCCAAGGCTGGTGTAGGTTACACACATAGATTCTCTGGCCAAGAAAAAGAGGTGAGTTAGACCCACAGGAATGAGGCTGCCAGGAATCAGGGTGCTTGACAAAAAGAGGGGAAACCTAAGTGACTGGACAGAAGTTGCAGTAGGAGTTGTGTTTTCAATGCAACTGTTCTCCAAGGGTTGAGTGTCTAACTGCAGCTCTGGCTGAAGCGCTGGTATGGGTTCATATCTGAAATTCTGGATTTAAATGTCTGCTACCCCTTCTTGGGAATAGGCGTAGAACTCACTCTGGTCTCTTAAATTGTGTCTGGAATATGCGGCAGGGATATCTATCCCTACCTGTGTAGTCACTTAACAATTTTGGTACTGCAGGGGAGAGTGAGGGGTTTTGTTCTCAATTTAACCTCAGGAAGACAAAATTGAATTTATGTGATTGCGTTGCTACACTGCATGCACGGTTATGGAGCATGGCAGTAAAAGAACTATGTCTGTATATCCAGAAGTGTAAAAACAGACATTGCTGTTGGCTCTACCAGAGGAGATCTCCACCTGAAATGGACGTCTTTGTAAAATACAGCGAGAAAGTGGAAATGCAGACACTAATTTCTTCCAGTTTGGAAGTCAATGAATGTTTTATTTGCTCCACTGAGCAGGTGCAAGAATAGTTGTGAAAAGTAACAGGTTCTGTCTAGTAAGATAAAGGAAAAATCAGAGTCCATAGGAGGTCAGTCATGTTGTGAAGAGCCATTTAATCCAACCTCCTGTTTTGAAGCAGGGCTGTCACACTAGATCAGGACAGCCATAGCACATTATAGTTATCTGTCTTTGCACAATACCCTTGGCAGACCAGTAGTTGTGCTGGGAGAGAGACCCCATGAGAAAGTTTTCATGCTGAAGGTATTTGCACTGTGATGTTTGTTGCATGATTTGTGTTTGATGGGGACATTGCAATAGAGAATAAATTTAGATTTTAATTATATAGCTGTTAACACTTCATGTTATTGATAACTGCACAGTAGATAGGTCAGGACTAATACACATTTATTCCCATAAAAATATCTTTTTCCTCACATAGCAAGGTATGTCAAGTAGTATTTTTAATAACATCTGTTTAAAGAAGCACACTCAATTATATTTAAATTATCAATATTATTATGCAAATTGCCAACTAAAATGGCATTAGAATTAAATATTTATAGCAAAAATAAATATAAAATTGCATTAAATAAAAAAAATTTGTGCTATACTGTCCTCTGTATGAGATTGTTTTGGTAGATAAAATGCAATAATTGCTTGGCTTTCTTAATTTTAAAAAAAATTTTTATTTTCCATGTGAGATTTTTTTTGTCATTGGTACTTAGTGTGTGCCACTAACTAATCCTGTAAATAGAAAAAGGGAGTACTTTCAATAAAAAGACCTTTTAATAACTGGAAAAGCTTTCCTGAGGAATGTGCCACCAATATTGCTCTTCTGTCAATGCTATTCTAGGTATGTCTATATTTAATCTCTTATTTCATCTTTCCACAGGAAAAGCACGTGAGTATGGTTCATATTGAATCAAGAAAATCAAAGAGAAGGAATTCAGAGGTGGAAATTTTTGTGGACTGTGACTGCAGTAAGAAAGAATTTAATGAACTAATCCAGTTGCTCAAGTTTCAAACTAATATAGTATCTCTCAATCCACCAGAAAACATCTGGACTGATGAAGAAGGCAAGGCTGGTTTTGTATCACTTGGTTTAGACGCAGACAGATGTTCTGCACAGGTGTCTCCATGACCTTGCTCTCCGCTACATTCAATCTGCATTCTGTCTCCTACAGATCTCGACTGTGTCCCTTGGTTCCCCAGGAAGATCTCTGAGTTAGACAAATGCTCTCAGAGAGTTTTGATGTATGGATCTGAGCTGGATGCTGATCACCCTGTAAGTGTAACACAGAATTGTCCTGTAGATGATTTGTTGGGTTATTTGCCCATCAAGTAAAAGCCTGTTGACTACTGATTGTTTTCAGAAGATGAGGACTGGTTTCTCTTTGGTAGTTTCAGTGAATTAATTTTCCTTTTCTGTAGAAAGATACCTAAAATACAGGTCCTCCACAAAACTTATTCATTGTTTAGCAAGAACATCCCCTTTTGTACTGCTTGCAATAAAAAAAAATTGGTTCATAGAAAGGTTTCAAACTTTAGAATTTAGATCAATATGACCTTCAGTTCTGCCAGATGTAGGTCTTGAGTAAGAATTGCTATTGTTAATAGGTGTCAGAGAAGAAAGAATTATGAAGGAATAATTTGGCACTCAGGAGGTAATTACAAGATAAAACAAAGGAACATGTTCTGTTTTTGATGAATGCAGCAGATGGGAAGGTGTCTCATTGTTTTCTGACTTTGGTGGCAGGAGACAAGCCTGCATGCACAAGTTGTATCTGTAGTAGTGTTAAATTCTTAGTGCAAAAGACAGAAAAAAGAAGTTTGTTATTGTTTTATTTCTTTTGGCTAATGGCTATAAATGTTTAAACACTGAGTCTTTAGATGGCAGACAACTGCAAGAGTTTGTGTTAAAATATTTTCTCTTTCTATAAATCCAAGTTTCTACCTCTGAATGACTTGACTGAAAGATACGGGTGGTAGACTGTTGTATTAATTCCTAAAACAGGCTGGATTAAACTGTTATTGTCAGAAATTTCCAGCTGAAAGGAAGCAGGCAGTGAACTAAGATATCTGACCATATGACTGTCTTGCAGTAGAATCAGGTTAAACTCTAGCTGTAGATGGTAGTTCCCTTTGTTTTATGTTGCACATATTTTGTGCTGTGGTGGGAGCTCAAGCACAGATTCTCACCCCTGTGCACAAAAGCCAAATTGGCACCATCACAAAGCTCCATGGCAGCCCCACTGTCTCTGGTGTCACTTGCCCACATACTAGCCACAGTCCTCATCATCATCATCATCATCACCACCTTGCTTGGTTCTCAGCCTCCTGTATAGTGTGGGCCCTATGCTGAGGGCCCATAGTCAGGGAGCACGTTCCTGAATTCTGGTTTCTGCCATGTACTTTTTGAAGACAAACTGGGATTTAATCCACATTTTCTCGGAAAGAAAAAGCCTGTTGATTATCTTCAATCATTTACCATAATTTGGTTCAGAGGTTGTAGAGACAGCTCATCCCAGCTTTGAGTTTATGGCTGTGACAGGCCATTATATGCTGTTTTATGTTCTGAGCTGGTACCTTCAGTAAATACTTGAGTGCTCTGCTGAAAATTTGCCTTCAGTTTGACGAAAAAAAAACCCAAAAAAAGACATTTGCATTATATGAATATATATTTTACACTTGAGAGGACTCTTACAAACACAATTTACACACCATTTGTTAGCCTATGCAGCATGCTAGACGTTGGAAATGAGGTAAGAACTTTTGAATCTGTGACTTTGGAGTGGCCTTTGAAAGGCCACTCCAGGTGCCTGCCCTGTTCCTTAGCAGTGGCACGTATGTACCAGAAGACCAAAAAAATTATGTTATTATAGAACCTGTAAGGATAACACCACTTCAGCAGCTTAGCCTTAACCCACTCTATAATGGCTAATGAATTCAGTCTCATGACACTTGACAGGCTTTTAAGTCCCCTGTGCTGTATCCCATCACTTTTGAGGTCTCTTGAATGGCATTCATCTGAGAAGCTCAACATTTACCTCAAAAGGTATTAAGGAGACAAGGAGGCTCTTGCAGATTACAGCAACTTTGCACCAAAGAAGCTTTCCTGCGTAGGAGCGGAGAATTGAAGGCTTTCTCTAGTCCTGTGAAATCCTCCCATACTCTGCCCTAGCAGTAACCATTGGGTTGTGGGGCAGTAAAATGTCTTCTGAGTTTTGTGGAAGCTCATACAAGTATTTCAAATCAAGTACTGTTATCTTTTAATTTTTTTCAGTGTTTTGCATTTGTCTATGCGAGCAGTAAGGAAAAAAAGACATTTTAATTTTCAGCTTTGAAACTTAAATGCGCTTTCTGGGCTACTAACTGGGTAACTTAGACAACTCTTTACCCTTTTTTATCTTCAGGAAATTGGCAGTTCTACTTTGAAAATAGTTTACTCTTCTTGTAGTCCAAACCTGAAGTGTCTTTATATTTGCGAGATATAGAGGAGGTCTTGTTCTAATTTTGAATGGCTCAAAGAGCTGTAACTGGCCAGCATGTATGTGTTACACAACCCTTCTGCTCTTAATGTGGAAAAGGTGTGAGCCTACTGTAGCCTATGAGCTAGAGCCCTTCCTTTGTAGCTCAAACTGGTGCTGGAGGCTGATGGTTCAGTTCCTAATGTTTTTGTTAAGATGGCAACTGCTTAAATAAGAATCTTCAACATGCATTGCATATGATCTTTAGATGCTTGATTCTAGTGAAGAAAGATGTATTAAGAATAGGTAGATTTTTGTGCTATGTACCTGTGTGTAGGTCTCAGTTCAGAGCAAGGAAAACATGAGCAAGATAAAATGACAGGAAAAATTTCTCCTTTCAACATCTTGGATGAATGACTATACCTTTGCACAAAACCCTCCTGAAAGAACTCCTGTGGACCTCTGGTGAAGAAAAATCCTTACTTTTTCTTGCAGTCCAGTAGACAGTTAATCAAAATACAATGCAACTAAGTACTAAAGAAACATTTTAATGATTTATTTTATAATTCTTACAGCTAATTTTATGTCCTTATTGTAAATTACTCTCTTCTTCCTTGCTTAAGGGATTTAAAGACAACGTCTATCGACAGAGAAGAAAGTATTTTGTGGATGTTGCCATGAGCTATAAATAGTAAGTACTGGCATAATTCTTCCCTGTGCTGCTGACTAGTTAGAATTCATGCTCTACTTAATTCTGTAGGATGAAGTTCAACAGTAGACAAAGGCATCCTTTAAACTTTGACTAGTTTAGTGTAGGCTATAAATTACGAACCTGATGCTTGGAATCCTGTTATGTTTTTGCTACAGGAAAGTAAAGCATTTGAAAGGCAAGCACTCTCTCTTTTAGCATTTTATTCACATGCGCTTAAGCTTTGAAAAATATTTCACAAATATTTGTGTGTCTTACTGACAAACTGATGCATTTCTGAATCACAGATATCTAGCATCCCCACATAGCTGGAAGAGCTCACTAAACCCTGAAATGATTATTTTCTTTGATGCATGTATTATACTGGGCTGAGGCCAATGGCATGAGGTTCAAGAAACCAGGTGCCAGGTCCTGCATTTGGGTCTCAACAACCTGCAGTGCTGCAGGCTGGGAGACAATCGGCTGGAAAGCTGCTCAGTGGAAAAAGATCTGGAGGTGCTAGTCTGCAGCATCTGACCATGAGCCAGGGCATAGCCAGGTGGTCAAGAAGGCCAGTGGCATCCTGGCCTTTATCAGATGATGGTGCATCCAGCAGGACCAGAGCATTGATTCTCCCCCTGTACTCAGCACTGGTGAGGCCACACCTTGCATCCTGTGTCCAGATCTGGGCCCCTCACTGTAAAAAGGACAGTGAGGAGCTGGAGCATGTCCAGAGAAGGGCAATAGAGATGGTGAAGGGGCTGGAACTCAAGCCTCATGAGGAGTGGCTGAGGGACCTGGGGTTGTTTAGCCTGGAGAAAAGGAAGCTCAGGGAAGACCTTATCACTCTCTATAGCTGCCTGCAAGGAGGTTATGTGAGGTGGGAGTCAGCCTCTTCTCCCAGATAACAAGTGGCAGGATGAGAGGAAATGGCTGCACAAGGGTTTAGACTGGATATTAGGAAACTTTTTTTAATTGAAATGTTGGGCATTGGAGTAGGCTGCCCAGGGAAGTGGTGGCAACACCACTCCTGGAAGTGTTTAAAAGGTGTTTGGATGTGGCACTTTGGGACACAGTTTAGTGGTGAACATAGCAGCGCTGAAGCATTGGACTTGGTAATCCTAGAGGTCTTTTCCAACCTTAACAATTGTATGATTCTATGATTCAACTTGATGCTGCAAAATGCCATTTATTGGTTTCGCCAATAAAACTCCAAATTTCTTAGAATTTAGTCTGTGCATTTCTATGTAGTTAGAGAAGATGGTGGCTGTGCACAACTACACTTGCAAGTGTTTTCTCACTGATTTTTTTTACCCATTTCAAGTCAGTATTTTCAATTTGCTACAGTGCCTGGAAGTTAGGAAACTTACTGTTCTAGCTACAAACACCTACTGTGTTGCAATTTTCTTGTCACAGAAGCACTCAGCTAGTTCTAATCTTACTCTAGGTTTTATTTGCAACAGGTTTAAGCCCTCTTTCTCAAGGGAAAGAACATATTAATTTCACGTTCTTTTCCATTTTCTTTACACTTTTTAAGGTTTTTCATTTTGTCTCCTTTGAAATTTCTACCTATGTGGTTTAAGAATATGAAATGTGCAAATATTTTTCCACTTACAGGAGGCACATCTTGTCAGGAATGAAGTCAAAAAGGAATTTTTGAAGGTTTTTCAGTGTAAGGCTATTATACAGCCTGCAGTAGGCTGGGGGGACAGAAGGATTAACTCTGCTTTGTGACCACGTAATTCTGATTATATTTTTCCTTTACTTTTGTCTTATGCCAGTCATTAAGCTATTACCAGCCTTACATGTGTAGGTCCTGGTGTTCTTTCCCCTTTCTGCCCACACTGGTATTTGTTCAGCTGGGTGCTCATGACATCCATCCAGCACACTGAGCTTCTGCCTGCTGGGGCAGGTGTTTATTAGTACAGAAGCTCTCTAGGCTGCCCAGGTAAGCCCTGAGTTTAGCCAGCTTTCAAATGTAAATTGAGATAGCTTTTTTTTTGTTAGAATGTTTGCTTAAAGCTGATTGATTTATTATCTTTCTTTTAGTATAATGCTTGAAGTGAAGTCAGTGCTTCTTGCCTAGCATTTACTGCAGTGTGAAATGTCAAGTGGATACCTGTGGATGAAGGCAGGCTGTGTGTTCTTTTAGGCTCCTTCAGTAAGTGGGATAGTTCTCCATTTATCCACGATGGTAGCAGTATTGCTGTGCATTTCACAGCTGCTAACTTGCTGGTAAGATCTTCCTTTCTTCTTGGTCTCAGCTACCTAAGGGCTGGAAAGGTGATGCAGCTGGCTTACTGAGCAGTAGTTGGTCTTTTGCTTCATAGTGCGGCGTTTTTTCCCACCCTGAGACCAGAAGAGAAACATCTTTTTGCAAAATAACATAAAGTAATCTTGCATATTTTCAGAAAATAAAACAAATAAAGGAAAGAAAAACCTTTTCCTTCTTTAGATTTTGAAGGCTTAAGGACATTTTTGCAGGCACATATCAGAAACTGCAAAATCCAAACCAGAGGTTATTTGAGGACCCGATCTTGAACTTCAGCAAAACTGCTCAGATGCTCCTTCATTCTACTCGTATCTTCAAACCTTTAAAAGATTTCAAACTTATCCTACTATTACAAGCAGAAACAAAAGGAAGCAGCTCTAAAAACTCTTAGCCATGGACCAGAAAAACGAGGAGACCAGTGCTTAAGGCAGTTACCTAGCACGTATCAAAAATCTCATTCATACTTCAGGTCTCTGGCACTGGTTATCCTTTCCCCCAGGGCCACACTCTATATACTGGTCTGGACAGTCAGCATGTCTCTGGGTTTCCATGGAGAGACAGCCCAGGAAGACAACCACAGTATCCTGCTGCAGCACAGCCTAAGCCATGCTGAGGAAAGGCAAATCAAACTCAGGGAAGACTGTGCTGCTGCAGCTGGGCTGTTTCTGCTACCCATGCTGTGGAGCTCAGTTACTATAGGTGTCGTGGCACTACAGCACAGTCTCATCACACTCTCTTCTGTTGTCTTATAACTACTTATTCATTTCTACAAAAAGA
This sequence comes from Anthoscopus minutus, assembly GCA_013399455.1. Lineage (NCBI taxonomy): Eukaryota > Metazoa > Chordata > Aves > Passeriformes > Paridae > Anthoscopus > Anthoscopus minutus. The sequence goes on along the minus strand of VWYI01004821.1, from coordinate 47,836 downwards.
ACAGCTGTTTCACAAGGGCTGCTCTCCTTGTGGTAAACACCTCTGAGTGTCTTCCAGACAAGTGAGCTTCCTAATCATTTACTGAGGCTTAATGTATTTCTACTTTTCATTTTCCATTGTGAAAAAACCAACAATGCACATTTGTTTACTTAAAAAAACCCAGAAATTTGGCTACAAGGAACCAGCTCCATAAAAAGTTGAGTTGAAAATCCCAGATAAGCATTTCCTTTGTGAATTGCTACTGTTTTGTGGCGGTAGATGCTTTGCTTTGCTTGAACATAAAGTGATGTTTGTAATGAAGAGAGAGAGAGAAAAACATTACAAAATGAACTTGGAGGAGCAGATATTTGCTGGAGCTTGCTGTTAAAGGAAAAGACATGTTCATAGAACACAGAAGTGAAGATCAGCTGTATGAAATAAATGAACCAAAAGAGCCATAAAAAACCATATTCCTCCCTCCTTCACTTAGCTTCTATCCTAAAGACAGTGAAAATGTGTTAATCTTGCTAATTAGTCCTTTGAGACTGATTAGGGTTTGGAAAAGTGTTGAGAAAATTAAATCTGTAGGAAACATATGATGTTAAAGAGGGAATTAATAATATGAGTTGATAGCTCATGACCAAGGCAAAATGTAAAGACCCTGTTTTAATAAGGAGAAATAAAAATTCAGATTAGGTTAGCTTGTAGAGTCATCTTAACCACAAGGAAACTGGCTATGCAGATTGGCCATTTCCATGATTTATTGAAATATTTGAGTGCAAGGTGGGTCTTGCATGTTGAAATAAGAAGGTAAGAAACATGAAGTTTGCAGATCTGAGGAAAAAGGGCATAGATCCTCCCACAGGTCTGGCTGCCTTGATTTTCTCCATAAGGAAAGCAGTATCATGATCAGCTGGAAACAAGATCAGCTCTCCTAGGCATAAAGCCTATTAAGGAATTAATGTTCAGTGAACCTTACTTCAGTACTAATGAATTAATTGAAACAATAACTAAGTTATAAACCTTTTAGTGAGCAGTGAACAAGGTTCAGATCCTTTATTGTGTTTATGCCTTTCTAGTGACAGGCTAAATAGAAACGTGAGGTTTTTCACTGGTAAAATGTATCTTCTTCCTTGATGTGCCAGTGCTGACCCATACTGCTTGTATCCATAGCAGAGGTCAGGCCTGAGGAGAAGGGATGAGGCTGGGCATTCTCGAAAACACAAGTGCATGAAGGGAATAACCTGTTTGTATCTGTGGTGTACAGTACAATTCAGAATAGCTATGCTATGCTTTCCATGAGCTGGCAGGCAGCTTAAGGCTGATGAAGTGTTAAGGGGGAAGACAGATACTGGACCTGAAGGGCTGTCTCCCACTGCAGGATGGGCACAGACCTAGTGGTGCAGCTTCTGTGGATGAGAAATACTTCACTAAAGGTATTGCAATTCTTGTCATGTCTGCAAAAGTAGCTGACAGGGAACTAGTGCATGTATTGTATATTCTGCAGTCCCTACCAAGTACGAGCACCTCATACAAAGTTGCCTTTGACTGACAGATAGCTGCCATGGATCAAAATCCTTTGATATCATGAAAGGCAAGGGGATTAAATGGTAAGTTTTCAATAAAGATGAGGGGACAGCCACAATGAATGTAGGGCAGATGATCCTCTCTTGTGCATGTAGGGACTGCATAGCAGCAATCAAATGTGACACGAGGGCTTACTCCTCGTTACCTTGTACAGTGGAGACAGGATTATGAATTGAGCAGCAGCCGCCAGCAAAAGCCCAGCATTGCGGTTCTCCTGCTGCAGGGGAGCTCCCCGTGCCTGATGCTCCTGTTCAGCTGCTGTCTGTGGCACTGGGGAAACTGCAGCCCTGGGCTGGGAGGGTCCACGTTGCCAGCCCTGTGGCAGGAGAGTGAGAGATAAGGACTGATGGAGCAGAGGAGGATGCTGTGAATCCCTTTGCGGACCTGCACATTGTTACAGTGCAGCAGAAGATGCCTGAGGAGAAGGCAGATTGCAGAGATTAAATATTCTAGTTTGTGAATATTAAATCCAGAGGAACATTATAATATTTCTAAGGGGAATTAATGACATGAGATGATGGCCCGTGACCCTGTCATGGGAAATTGCTTACAGCTAAATACAAACAGTGCAAGTTGGAAGGAGCTCTTCACAATGTTCACACTGTCAGTCAATTTTGAATTAACTCAAGGCAAATCTTGTATGTCAGAAACAGATTTACAGGTATCCTGGAAGGCTCCTGCTTTCCAATGTCTGTAAATCTGTGCAGGAGTGGGCAGAGGAACAGGGTAGAATTAAAGCAAAAGGAGAGATGTATTTAAAGGCTTAGTTTCCTCTAGGCTGTGCTGCTGGCTCTGAGATGAATTTCCTCATAATGTAGTCTTGTGTGAGTTTGGGGTTCCAGACATATCTGCACATGTAAGCAACTGTCTAAGCAATAAATACACATTTTTTTAATTGGATCCATAAATTTCTGAGTATTTATGTAATTGCCTAATCTTCACCCAGCATTTGATGCTGCGTGAATACTACGTATTTTAAAGGATGGATAGAGAATCTATCTTCAGTCTGTTGAAGGTCTTACTCAATCTGCATGTTAGACTGAATCAGGATTTCAACCATCCACTTGCAAAGGTACCAGTGGCAGTAGGTGGAGAAATATTAGTCTGGTTTAGGAACATGGTATATAAGAAATCTATCTTTCTACTATGATATGTACAAAGATTAAGAGGTAATGAGATTGCTTAGTAAGAAACACAGTTCTTAAGGAAATAGAATATGTATATCATACCATCAAGAAATAATTCTGAGGAAGAAGTGTCAAGCTGTCAATTAAAAATAGTTCAAATAGTTTTAATAGTCTCATTTGCCTTTATTTAAATAATAGTTTTTGTGCAAATGTTGCTATCTACAATCTGTCTACAGTTTGGTTGTATTCAGATATATTTTGTATTTTTTTTCCAATAGTGGTCAACCCATTCCCAGAGTGGAGTACACAGCTGAAGAAGTTAAAACTTGGGGGGTGGTATTTAGGGAACTCAGTAAACTCTATCCTACTCATGCTTGTCGTGAATATTTAAAAAACTTTCCTCTGCTGAGCAAGTACTGTGGATACAGAGAAGATAATGTACCTCAGCTGGAAGATGTTTCTATTTTTCTTAAAGGTAAGATTCTTGTTTGGTTTATCAACAGATATGGTTTCATAAAACACTTTTTTTGTTAGTGCGGCGTACAAAGCACATTAAATGAAAAGACAGCATAATCAATGGCCTTTGGTTTAGTCTCAAGTATCATTTGGTTTTGGTATTCTCTGTGGCAGAGAGTTTTTTGTCAAGACAGTTTTATGTAGGAATTTGCAAGTATGAAATGGAGAGAAATGAATCAGCTGAACGTGTAAAGCAGAATGCTGTCTTGTACATGGAGAAAATCCTTCAGTATGGTGAAAAGGAAGAGCTGAGTTAGGGCTGCTCTCTCATTGCCACGGATGGGGACTTCTGGATAACCACACTGGGCATCCCCCAAATATCCAGGCAGAGAAAAGAGGACATCAAATGCTAAGATAACAGAATTTAAAGAGGAGACCAGGTTTGGCATGCTATTGTGTAGGTGGATGAACATGAGGCTTTCCTGAGTACTTGAGGCCTCATGAAGCTAGTCCTTAAATCTGGATGTTGAAAAAGATGTGTTGGACACTGTAGGTGATGTGGTGTCTCTCTTTCATTTTAGTTTTTTAAAGTATATTACATATTTAAGTTTGAAAATAACTTCTTATTTTTCATTTGTAATGGAAATGTATCACCTATGGACAATGTGGCAGACATGGGGCTGTTGTTTTTAGCTCTACCAAAAATCCAAACCAAGAGTTAATTTAAGAGTTTAATTTCTCCTCAAAGAGAAGAGATGCATACATTTGTTCTTAAACCTCTTACTCAGGAACTAAAATATTATAAAGGTAGATGTTAAAAAAGAAAAAAACCAAAACAACATATGTGCTGGTAAGAGACTAATAAGCAAAGCATTTTATCCAAATATATATATATATATATATATATATATATACACAAGCTGAAAGAAAAACAGAATTTGTAAGGGCAAGCTTACTTTCTGCATCCCATGCTTCATCCATAATTCTTGTTTGTGAAAACTTCCATTTGCTAGTAGCTGACTCATCATTCTTTGAATGACTGTGTCCTTCTGGGTCTCTTACGTATTGTGTTATGGTCTCTAAGGAATGATGCCAAATTGTATAGATTTTTTCTCCCTAGCTAGAAATTCAAGATCTCACACTTCTTTCAGAAATATGTTTTTAGACTACATAGAGCAGGTAGTAGTACCTGTTGCAGAGAAACTTGAAACATTGTCCTCTAAAAACTTTGAAAGAATAAAGAATTAATTTTTCAGAGAAATATGCTGTTTGAAGTCACTGAGTCTGAAACTGTTTCACTCTGGGACTAATCTGACAAAGGGACACTGTTTAATATTTCAATCAGGACCTCAACTATAAAAATCAGTATTTTATTGACACAAAGAATATTTTATTTGTAAAAGTAAGAACAGTTTTGTTTTAATCCTATTCTGTTTTAGGTTTTTTAACATATTTTGCGTATTTTCCAATATGAAAACTTCTCTCATTTGGTACTAGACATAACGGTCTTAGCATTTGGACTAGACATACGGTACCTTAGCATTTTTTTCTAGACCAAGATATTCAGACCAACTTTGAAATACCTCACGCTATTTTCATTATACATATGCTAGCAATACAAAGTACTTCTTGTACTTAATAACTGAAAATGATGTGTGGTGATTGTCAAGATGCTTTGTGTCGTATTTCTGGCAGAATAATTAACCGATCTGTCACCAGAAAGTGATGCAGTGATCTGTGTAATGTGGTCTTTTATTATCTCCTTCACCTCAGAGAGGTCTGGCTTCACAGTGAGACCAGTTGCTGGATACCTGTCTCCCCGTGACTTTTTAGCTGGCTTAGCGTACAGAGTCTTTCACTGCACTCAGTACATACGGCATGGCTCAGATCCCCTCTACACACCAGAACCGTAAGTTGCTGCCTTTGCTTCAGTACTCAAAAAACATGCTCACCAGTTTCTTAAAAGAAACAAGTGAATTTGCCAAGATTGAAAAGAGGAAGCTTTCTACAAAATGTGAAATTCTTCTTCCACTGTTGATGACAAAATCCTTCACATTGGCGAGTCAGAATTTAATTCAAAGACTTTTTTGTTGACTTTTACAAGGGTCTTAAATAACTGGGTAATTTTATAGTGGGTATATTTCAGTGGAAAATGGAGTTTTCACCTAAAAATTTTGAAAAAGCATCTACAATTTTATTTTCTTCTGGACAACTAGAAGGAAGTTGTAGAAAAAATCCCCACTGAATATCTTGAATAAACCCTGCTTTCAGAATTTTAATTTGATCTCCTGTGTTCTCATTTTTATTTTTTTTGACCAGGCTCCACAGCTGAATTTCATTTCTCTCCTGTAACACAACACAAGCAAGACATGGGACACTATTCTCTTAGCAAGACAGTATTAGATATGAAGCTTGTTACAGAGAAATAATGAGAGAAATAAGAAACACTTTAATTATGACTTTTATGGGACAGCATTGTAGTTTTCCAAAACAGAATATTGAGAGTTAGTATGAAATATTCTGGGATATGGTCTGTTGATGAAGAGTGAGGAAAATGAGGATCAAAGACATTGTAGTTCTTGTCTTGTGTTACATATGTTGTATTCTGCGCAGTAATAGCAGAACAGTACATGTTATTTAGATAACATGGGCATAGTTTTACCGAAGGTATCTGCTGTTCTTGTAACCACAGGAATGACATTTTTGCAGTGAATTAGTCATCAGGCAGTTAGCATGAAATTGTAGCTGTGATTTAATCAGCTTGGACTACTTGAGCGTGTTTGATTTTTTTTCCAAATTTACACAACATATTCACACACATATATTCATCTCCAGTCCTGCAAACATTTGGACTCACGCCTAAGTTTGATTTCATGAACTGGCTGCCAAAACCATGGAGTATTATTCTTGAATACAGAAGGTTCGATGGCACGGCATACTTAAGCTGTACCGAAAAATGCCGGTGTCATCATTCTGGCAGGAGTCACCAGGTGGTGCTATCAGACACTTAGCTGCCTTTTCCCTCGGCCTCTCAACCGGGCGAAGTACTTGCTGAAATGCTCCGAGCCTAGCTTTGAGCGCGCGTTTCTTTCAAAGGAGGCAGCGATCCCTGAAGGAATTCAGTCACTTCTGTAACCTCTGTAATTAGAACTTAAATCTCTTAGATTTGTAGACAAATTGATAGAATGGAAAATCTTTAAAGAAGGGCTTGGCTGGAAGGAAGGGCTGAACACCTTCTGGTCTATTTAAAAATATCTGTAGATATTTCAAAAAAATAATTGATACAAGGGATGTACCAGGTTTTGCATCAACGATTTCCTCTCCTGTAGGAAGCCAGTGTTTCAGGCTGCAGCATGTACTGGTGTTCAGCAAAAGAATGATGACGTTTATTAACTTGGTACAAACTAGGAGAACATTTTCATCTACTGATAAGAGATTAAGGTACATAGCTCCAGCAGGATAAAGGCAATAACATCTTCCAGGAAGCAATTAAGTTTGTCTGTGCTTTTCCTGATGTTCTCTGGTTCATTGATTTGTGTTTTTGAGAGCCCTGCAGTTTTCAGGATGCTGCTTACATTCAAAATTATGCAGAGGATCACAGTTGATCCTTAGTAATAGCATCCTATTACTATGATCCTAGTAATAGCAATAATAATAAAATTGATCCTAGTAATGCAGCTGCTTGTTTGGTAACCTTTCTGGTCATGCTGTGTGGAAAGTTGCTAAGTAATAATAACAGTTGAGTTAGAATGAAGGGTTTTTTTCCTTACTTGGGCTGAACTCAAAAATATAGGTTATGGTCTTAACACCTCTAAATATGACTAACAGAGGATTTAAATTGTCATTTTCTAATGATGTTATACCATCTTCTTGCAGACCTACTGGTTCACATTAGTTATGTATTCTGACTATCAGGAACTCCATAGGAAAATTTTGAAAATCCCTTTTAAACTGTATTTAGGTTTTTTCCCATAACATAGAACACACAGTAAGTGTTACCAGAAGTGTAGGGTGAAAGCCTGATGCTTTTCTAAATCAGTGGCAAAACTAAATTGACTTGAGTGGGAACAGCTCTTAATCTTCTGCAGTAGCTGCAATGCCCTGAGATCTCCTGGTTGATATATGGGGCCATAATGAAGTTTGCTGCAGGTCCCTGGCTGGTGAATGTTGCATTTCAATGATATAAACCTGGTAAAAAGGCTCCCTTTGACTTCAGTGGGCTTTCCATCAGATTTAACACCCGGGCTACAGAGCTAGATACAAATTAGAAAGTTCATTTGATTTGATCTGTATCACTACCATATGCATTTTAAAACATATTTTTTCCTGATTTTAATTATGTTTCTACTACTTTCACAGAGCTATGTAGATTTCTTCTGCTCTACTAACTAATTTACTCCAAGAAAAATCTTTTGCTGTGAAAAGTGCATTACAAAAATCTTATTTTCTCTGAGCAATGTGTGTGAATAAATTAAAGGAACTTAATTATTTTCAGAATAAGACAAAACAAAAGAATCAAGCCTTGGTAGTTAAGCAAAGAATTATATTATTCAGACTATCTATAAAGGGCCAGACTAGCAGGGAAATCTAAAAGACTCCAATGACAATCCCAAATGCTGGTTCATGTTTGTGTCTGAAATATTTTGTGGGTTTGGTTTTTTTTTTGTTCATATGCATTTTGCTTTAAGCTCCCCTCTTTGTAACTGCACATTCAATATACTACTTTGCATAACTTTAATGGAAGAATCTACAAGCTAAAGGCATGAGAGAAATATCTTCTGCCTCCCCATTCTTTTCCCCTTGCCAAGAGAGACAAGTTAATGGGATTAGGCTTTGTCTGTTCTCATTTTGTCTGCAAGAGTGGACGTAAGAAAGACCATGTGTCCCAATGAAGAACTGGGAATAAATCAGCTCTGCTTATTTGTTCTGGGGGTTGTGGCTTCAGCACAGGAAAATAGAGATGTAGGCACTTGCTCAGGTGTCAGTGGTAGTGATGCTGCTGTAAAAGCCTGCCTGCAGATGAGTGTACTTACCTGAAGCCAGGAACTTGGAGCCAGTTTCACTGTTTGTTTCTGCTTGAGCTACTGATACAAAGCTAAATATATCTGGACTGATGGAGTGTAGTATAGATGCTCAGCAATTAGTGTTGGCTTGCCCAGTGAGTTGCTTGGTACTGGGAAGTGGTGTGTCTGTGAGACTGCAAACTACATTTCCCAGATGTCCTTTGCATTGTTAGTGAGCTAAATCTTGCAGGAGATGATAGAAGAAATTGTGATTGGAACTGAATTAACTTAAGAAAGGCCTTTAGTTTTGATGATAATCCAGTTAAGTGATGCAAACCATCTCCTGAACAAAGAAGTGGAGGCATGCAGAAGTAGCCAATTTTTCCAGTCCCAGTTCCAATGAGAGAGGAACTACCATCTAGACTATGGGCCCCATTGAATGAATTGCTCACATGTGAAGTTGGCTCAAACTTGTCACACACAACTTCAGAGCAGTGCTTGTCTCACCAAAGAGTGTGACGGTAAAATGAGCAAAAGGTGCTCTGCGTCTGGTGGTGAGACCATTTGGACTGAGAAGGAAGACTTGTATGTGTCCCTCTGGTACTGGAAGTGTATTTGATACAATTTTGGAGAGGCAAATTAAGAATACCAAAAACTTTAATCTTCATTTGTTTATTCAGAAATTTCCATTTACTATCTACCTGCACATTATAAGTTCAGACTTCTTGGTGAGGCTATTGAGTAAGAAGACTTCAAATTATATAGAGGGTTGTTTTTCTGTTCATGATTTATCTGAAACGTCATGTTATGTGACTTTTCAAACAAAAATAGTTTGTAAAAGACAAATTGGATGATTTTGGGTAGAAGGCAGAAAACTCGATGTTTTCTTCCTGCCTTTAAAATATTTGTTTACAGCTTAGGATAAAAAAAAATAAAAAGAAGAGAGAGAAATGTCTTTGAAGAGACAAAAGCAAAGGAAATGTCAGATTGGATTTTTAAAGTGAACTTTACTACCAAGTCCATTATTTCCTGCGAACAAATGCAGCAAAACTTTCAGAATTGTTTGAAAGCTTTTGTAGATGATGCATGTGCACTTCCGTTAGCAGTTTTTTTGTTCACTTATCTCTGCACTTTGTCATGACTAACAATGCACTTACAGATGTGAACAGCTGTTCTTTTTGAAATTATTTGGATTCTCTCCTTTTTCTGAAACTCGCTTGAAAAGTAGACTGCATAACAAAAGTACCCAGTAATTGCAGTAGGATCTTTTGACTAAATGAGAAATTAGGCACACAGAAACCTCTGTAAATGTTGCCCCGTATTTCTGGGGGTGAGTGGCAAAATGTTTAATGTGGAATGCTACCCAGGTACAGAAAGAGGAATGGACAAGAGGAAAAGGGAATGTGTTGGATTTTGATTTATGTGGGAGAAAAGCTGAAAACTGTACTTGTGGGACATCTGGCTTTCCTCCGGGCAGCTCAGTCTTCATGTCACCAAGCAGGAAAGATTGTAGTGATCAGGCTCTTCCACTCAATCTGGAAATGATGAGCAAATCACAGAGCAGCTGGGGTTAAATTATATATGTAACCTATTTAACAGAAGCATATATGCAGGGCAGAACTACACTGTAAAAACCATGTTTTATTGCAGGACTTCTAAGGTAGGGGTCAGACCTGTGTAAAATGGCTTATGTTAAATTAATTATGGAATTATTATGGTATTCATTTCTGTAATGACTCTCTTTTCATTTCCATTCCCTTAGGGATACATGCCATGAACTCTTGGGACACGTGCCTCTACTTGCTGATCCTAAATTTGCACAGTTTTCACAAGAGATAGGACTTGCTTCACTGGGAGCATCTGATGAAGATGTTCAGAAATTAGCCACTGTGAGTCAAAATCTTTTTGTGGCATGCTCTCTCATCTCTCCTCCTTTTTAGCTGATGAACTGATGAGCATTGTCTTATTACCGTTGACTACATTTTCAGGTTCCAGGTGACTATGATGTGATAGTAATAGAGCTTTAGGTGTTTTTCCATTGTTTTTAAGAAGACCAAAGCTGATCACACTAAGAAATCAGTTTTGATTTTTATTTTTAACAATCACCAATTATCAGGGCTAGCTGAGATGAACTTTGTCTGCTTTAAGGTGCTGGAAATGAGTAGGAAAGCTAAACTTGGAAAAAAAACCCATAAAACATTTTGATGTGTGTTCTGATCTCCAGACTGTTAGCTCCTCCACAGGTGGCCACTTTGGATCTTAGCATTGATATTTTTCTAGTTACTGCTCCATTTTGCAGCTCTTAATTGTATTTCAGTGTGTGATGGATTTTCAGATGACATTGCATCCTTGCCTGCTGCTCCCCTTGGAGAATACTAAGCCAAGACAGTGCAGCAGTAGATCTAGATCAAGACCAAGTGCCTCAGCCAACAGCTGGGAAATGGATTCTGTGTTGTATCAAGTGAGGAACAAGTCAGCACGCAGTATGAGGTGTCTGTGTGTTTAAGCTGTTAGATGCTGCTGAGACTGGAGCCTTCATGGCCTTTGTGTGAGGGACCCTATAAACAGGAGTCTCAGCTCCTGAGCACCTGTCATCCCTGTTCTATTGCCATATTCCAGTAAATGGGTTGCAACCCTTTGCATCATGACATAAATTAGTGACCACTGGTCTTTACCACTTGCTTTATTCAGTTGTTTTTACTTACTGTATATTTCCTTTGGTGGATCCTGTCAAAACTAATTAGGCAAATAATTTAAGGAGCTATATTGAATTAAAATACTCCCTATTTTAAAGCTCAACATTTAAACATTCTGTCTTCTGAAAAATTCTGTGAGATCGAGCAGGGGAATTGGTTACTTTAAAACCTTTGCAGCATACTGCTGCTCTTCTACACAAGAAGCGCAGTGGGGATTTAAAGGCTTGGAAATAAGTGTTGTCACGTGTTGATATGGAGTCAAATTAGGTTCAATTAATCTGCAGAAGTTTTGATGTGCTGGCTTAGCAGAGGCTTAGAGTCCTATCTGACAAAAAAGATGCTTGTACCTCTTTGTTTGATTTCAATCCTGTTTGATTTGAATCTTCTGGCTCCTTCCAGAAGCCACTAAACTTAATCAAACTGTCTTCACTCCTTAGTTAGACAGGCACAATGACTTGCTCGTGGCCAACTCCTCACACAGGATTCCAGGTGTGTTCCTGGTTTTTCTAATGGATATCTGTGGAGAAGAAACCATTATTTGTTTGGAGGAATCATGAAAGTTGAGTGGGTATTTCCACGTTTACTTGGGAGGGATTTAGTAGGAAAAAGACGTACCTTGCCGTAATGTGCAGTCTCAGGAGAAACTACCTAACTTGCTGTCCCTGTAAGTACTTTGAGGAAAATGGTATGCCCAAATATTTCACCCCAAAATAACCTTGGATGACATGGGCCTGTTGCAGAGAAGTCGGTACTGGGCTGTTTGGGTAGAGATATTAATATAAAGTAACCTCTGAATATTATATAAATGCTTGTACTCCTCCCCCTCACAGAAGTTCCCAGTTATGACTGAATGTGTCATCTGAACAATGAGCTGCTCCCTGAATCATAAAGGAAAAAATAAAAGAAGGCAGCTGAATCACTTTCCCATATCACACTGAGAATCTGATATCTGAGTCAAAGTTGATTTCTCCTCCCATGCTGGAAATAGCTCTTTCAGGTGGAAAAGACATTCAGAAAGAATCTGGCGGTGTTATTTTTCGTAGAAGCACAATGAGGGGCTGTGCTCCCCTGGGGCAGATACTTGGCAAATACAGAGATATTACTTGCCCTAAAATGTGCAGTGTAAACAGCCAGCTTGAGAGCAAGTAGAAAGAATACCTCTCAGTGGTGAGGGTGAGGAGGCCAAGAAATTCATTCAGCTGGGCACCAAATGTCACCTGAGGTGCCATTGACTAACGTTTGCAGCGTTCAGTCCCATTTCTGTCCTACATAAAAAACAGACACAGCAAGATGAGAAATGCCAGCCAAGAGCCTTAACACAGAAAAGCATTGCAGGTTCCAGGGAGGCGACTTCAAAGTAAATAGAGAAATGAATGGAGAGAGATTATGCATATTAATGAGCTTGAATCAATATGCCCAAAGCAAGCTTGCCATTAGCCTGACCTGCTTCAAAAGATAGTGACATTAAGTGCTGACCCATTACAGGGAGGACAATGTCTTTAGGAAGAGAGGAAAACACATCTTAGGAATTCAGACCAGAAAGAGAGGAATTTTTACAGGTGATTTCATAATCTTTTGCTCCATTCTGCTCTGAAAAAGACACTGTGTATCAGCTTTGATAGATCTGTTCTTTGTGCCCTGCCCTGAGCTACAAAGGAAGGGTCTGATGCTTTTGTCCCTACAGAGCTGACACACTGGATGTAGAGCAAGCTGAAGCCTGTTGCCTGGGCAGACCAGAAGCGTTTTGTAAATTGCAATTAGTCATATCTGTGTGGCTCCATCGAGGGCAGGAGTTAAATGGGAGAGCATAGCAGGGGTGCTGGTGCTGGCCACCTGGAGGGAGAAGAATGGCTGCAGGGAAAGAGAGCTGAAAAGACAGTATGCAAGTTCCCTTCATCCTCTTGAGGTCTTGTAGTCAGATGGGGGAAAGAAGAAAGGAATTGCTTCTGCTTTGTCATGAAAGTGGAATACTGAAAGAGCCAAAAGACTGTCTTTGTAGTGGTTTGTTGAGAGATTCTGTTTTCATTTACAATCTTTTAGGAGAGTAAGAAAGAGGAAAGACAAAAAAAAGATGACGGAGATTGTTACTGAAACAGAGTGAAATATTTGCACCATCCACTTCTTTTTGTGGGGTGCAATATAATGAAGTTACTGGTTGAGGAAATACAATGTTAGCCATGCATATCCGGGTTCTTATTATTATCATTATCATTATCATTACTCATGTCTTGTTCTGTTCTGATTGATTTTCTAAAACTGCTTTTGAGGTGATTTTTCAGCATGTCTGGTCTTTCTATTTTCACATAGTACAGAAATAAAAAAGGCTGTCTTTTCTGCTTGCTTATCAAACCATAAACTGTGGAGAGAACTTGACATGAGGTGTTTCAACTAATTTATGTAGTATAACATTTACAACATTTAACAACACGTAACGTAAGGTTTTGTCAGAAAAATTGTACCAAAAATTACATCTTGATTTACATTTCAGTGTTAACTTGTAATTTGTGGACTTGAGAGCTGTCTTTGTAAAGCTGTAAGTTGCTAAGCAGGAACCTGACTATCTTTCTAGTGGCAGAAATGATTCCTGATTCCTGCTAAGTTGTTTCAGCACAGCTCAGGTTGCCCCTTCATGATGTAATATATATATAGGATGTATTTGTGTGGGTGAATTTCAGTGAGTGGTAGTTCAAAAAAGGATTTAGCAGAGTGTCTTTTTCATGCAGTTCATCACCAAATCTTTACGCCTAAGAATTTGGTCATTAGGGCCTAATCAGTTTCACTACGTTTTTTCCCAGTCATTACTCACTGGAAGTTATTTTTTAACATTCAGTTCTTTAGAACTGTAAAACTTTCACCTTTTCATCTTTCTTGATAATATTTGTTCTTGAATTTTAACAGCATGGGGAAGTACAAATCAAGAAATTTCTTTAGTTCTAGTTGTCCTTTAAGTGGAAAACCACAAAATTTGCTTCTAAATTTGAAGGAATTGTGTGTGATGAGACCTTGTAAATGCATTTCAAACTTGTTATGAATCTAAAAGGTTTACTTTGCCTCGATGGTGGCTTAGGCCAATAGCTCATTTCTAAAGCTAGCTTCAATTTATCTGTGTTTGTATCACAAACAAAATATTTTAGAATTATATACTGAGTTATAAACAACATTCAGAACTGTCTCTCTCTGGGTTGTGGTAATTGTTGTGACTTGCCTGTCTCACCTCAGAAGCTAGATTTTCCAGTTTTGTTGACATCACTCTACTCCTTATCCCACACTGAAGATCTGGCATATAATTCAGGACAGTTCTCCATTATATTTGCCGAGGAGATAACCAGAATGGAAGAAATGGGAGCATTTTGAATAAAAACTGAGTAGCATAACTCAGGGAAGACTCAGCGTTTGTGGTCTCACTAGATAGAATAGCCTCTCATCTTCACAAACAGATTAGATTCCCCATAGAGGCTATTTAGTACCACAAGGCTGTAAGTACAGTTTGTGAACTGCCTTACTGTATTCTTCCATGGATGAGCAAATGGAGCTGAGAAGAAAATTCAACATTTCGAACATTCCTGTACATCTAAAAAATCAAGACCACCTGTATGTTTCTTATTTAAAATCATGAAATGACAGATAGGGAATGTGGTGGGTTTAGAGCTTGCCAGACTCATCAGTACACTTACGCACTTCCTGCTGTGAGATATGGTTTAGAGGGAGAGCAAAACAGGCACAAAACTTAGAGAAAACTTTATTAACAGAACTAAAAGAATACAAAAAAAATCATAATGGAACTTCTAGAACACTATCACTCCCTCTGCCCAACTTCTTTCCTTTCCCAACTGACAATGTAGAGACAAAACCTGGGATTTTAAATCAGTTATCACTTCTACAATAGTCTTTCCTCAGTTCTTATAGAGCAAGGAGTTTTCTCTTGCCATGCCCTGGAGACTTTTCCACAAGAACCCAGTTTTCCGTGGCCTTGCATTTTCAGAAACAGCAGCTGCCCAGTTAAAAAAAAAAATCTACTATTGTGAAGCTCCTCCCATTTCACAGCCTTCTCACAGCTGAATGAATGGGCCATGCCAGCTTATAAGTATTTTATTTTTAAGGATAAGCTGTTCAAAGGGAAAGGCTCTCTTCATTTATTTCTGCAAACATCTTCATCTCCAGGAACAGAGGTTTTCTTCTTTTCTCCGTGGGGGCACAGGGTCTTCCTCACTCTCATGTCTCTCTCTGTTCAAGCTTCTCATGAGATCACAGTTTCTTCAACATCTGCTTTGCTTAACTATGGTTGTCACTGCTCAGGTCTACAGTTTGAACACTCCACGCCCCACACCTTCTCATTAATTAAAGGGAATATTGTAGTATACCATAGTCCATCTCTATGGCATTACCAAAAGGACTTTCAGCCTCAATACTAGGGCATCTCCTCATTCTTCTTCCATCTGGAACTTGATTCCTTCTTTACTGACCTTGGTGCCTTCATGTTGTCTTCTATGTGCTGTCAGTCTGTCTTTGCTTCTCACTGGAGGAGAGAATCGTGCTCTGCAGGTCTCATCTATGCACTGACATGGTTAACATTTCACCCAGGCCGGCAGGTGTTGGTGGGCAGTGGCTGAAGCAGTCACGGTGATGGATTTCAGCCACACTGGGCTCCTCTCTCTCCCTGCCCAGCAGCCGCTGGGGGGGCCATGGTGGAAGGGAGGCCTGGCCCAGCCCTGAGCCCGGGGGGATCCCGGCTCGGCAGGGGCCGGAGGGGCAGGGGCAGGGCCTGGTGTTGCCGAGATCTCAGCAGCTGTGACCTGGCCCAGCTCCGGCCGGGGCCCCCCTGGCCTCCCATCCCCGCCCGGGAGCCGCTGGGGCCCGGCCCGGCCCGGCCAGGCCGCGCGGGCCCCGGCAGAGCAGGGCCGGCCCCACACAGCTCCCGATACCTTCTGGAGCAATAAGCCAAAAAGGACTTTTGGAACCTCCCGGGTTTTAAAATGTAATGTTCACAGAGGTGGACCCAGCTTCTCAATGGTTTAAAAAGCTGTCAGTTCTCAGAACTAGGCAGCTACTGGCCTTTTCTAGGCACAGAGGAAGCTCCCAAGAGCCTCTCTCGGGAAAATAAGTTCTGTGGGTGGTTTTCTTCCTTCATCCTAAATATCAACCAAAGCAAAGCCAGTACAGGGAACTACCCATCATTTTAAGTCTGTGACCAGTTCTCTGCTGAAGCTATTCTGACATATAAAAATAATTATGTATTGGCCAACTGATACCTGGTATTACAGCCCAAGAGCTATGGCAGTCTCAGAGCATATTGAAATTTGACATTCAAATCTCTGCTTAGTCTTTTTCTGTATCCCAGTTGTGTGCCATGTATGTGTGGCAGATGCCAAGGGTGAGTACAGTGAGTACCTTAAATCCAGTGGTGACATAATGGAGTTTCTTGCAAAAGTGTTACTTCCAGGTACAGCTGTAGTTCATGAATAAAGGAGCAGCAGCATGAAGAACTAAGAATGAATATGACTAAAAATTGCTTGAGTAAATTTTGCTGGGCTTACAGGAGACATATGAAATTACTCTGATTTGGGCTGTATGTCACTTAAGGGAGATTAATAAATTCCCAGGGCAAAAGCTAGGAAGATAAAGGTGAAATTGTGTATGATGGATCACTATAGACAGACATTGTCCTGCTATACTATGATTTGCATTGTTCATCAGTAGATGGCCTGGGCAATGTTTCTGTTCCTGACTTTGACCATGCAAAACCACCCATATGAAGATGTATTTGGAAATCACCCAAGTATGAAAACCGAAACTTTAACAAGGAGCAGAAGCAGATGAAATTTTGCAGCTTTCTTGACCATTACAGTATCACACAGGTGTGTTTGAATCAGGAGAAAAGGATAACTTATTAATGGATTACTTTGTTTGATGAGGTGTTGCTAGGCTCACTGATGACTGCTCTAAAACCATTCTGTAATTTGTGGGCTTGCTCTGAAAAATGCTTTAAAGGAATGAATAAAAAGTAATGGTCTCCATTTTTAAGGGTTTGTTTCAGCAGTACTTTTTGATAAAGTAGCTGAAGCACTGATGTGAAGTCCTTCCTACCTTATGCATAATCAAAAAGGGGGGCAGAAAAGATATACATACGTACATATGTCACAAAACAGGACTAAGACAGAAAAAAAACTACTGTAAATTCCAGGGATCAATATTTAATATTTTAGAATACTGCAGTGGTCTCCTGAAGTGCATTTTTATAGTCATTCTGTCAGATATTTGTGGCACAAGAAAAGTATCTGCAGAGATAACCAGCTTTAAACTAGCCCTCCAGACTGAAGGGTTCCATTACTGGAATTGGGAGCTAATGCTCAGTATTTTCTGCAGGAATTGTGACAGTCTGCTAGAGCTTTTTTTTCTGGGTATGGAGAGTCTGTTTCCAGGTTTGCATCTGTAAGAATTGCTGAGCTGGTCACGGCTATGGGTGACTTGTGCCCATCATAAATAGCTGCTTCGGGGAGATGAAAGAACAGGATGAGCATATTTGATTATTTTCAAATGTTTTCCAAGATTCTCACCAATCAGGAACTTGGGGAACTCTTGTTAACACAAATGTGGTTTCTATGTATCTAATTATCCTGAAAGGATTTCTGTCCAGAGTCAGCTGTTTATGTTTGAAGACACATAAATTTTTAGTACCTGTAGTAACTTTGTCAATGACCTCTATGGCTCAACTATTCATGGTCTGATGAACTGTCTCATTTTGTTGCTTTTAATCTGATTCCTACTAGGTTTTTTTGTATATGAAGAGAGAATGATCAAATCATCCCTGGAGGCTTTCTATATGTCATCATGACTACAGAATACATTTTCTTGCTTAGTTCTCTCTTTTCCTGGGTAGGAAACCAATTGTTTGTTTAGTCACTCCTCATGCTATTGTGGATGTTATTCCTCCCCTGAATGCTTTCCACCTTTCCAGGTAGAACTGGAAAAGAGAGAGGATATATCAGTCACCAGGCTGTGGAACACAGTAAATGAGCAGCTTGAACACTAACCTAAGTTTTGATCAAGAGTAGCACTATGGAGTCAAGTCAGTTTTGGATGTGTTTGCTATAGAAGTGGGGACCTTTTGTATGATAGGGAGATTGGACCTGGTGTTGGTAGAGCTGGCAACAAGTTGTTACTTAGGGCTGAAAGAAATAGTCTGGATGCAGAAGGAAAGTATGATTCAGTGGATCCATCTTGCATTGCCATACAAGGATGTGAGTATCTTCAGTTTGTGATCAGAAATGGGTAGGTCAACATAGGATGTATTAATCTGGAAAAGAAATATCTTGTGCTTTATACTGGGTCCCTCAAAGCTAAGAAGGTAAAAGAGGGCTCACCTGCTGCTACGAGGGTGCCCAGTTGGTTAAGTCAGTAACCTGCTTCTTGAAAGGATCTCATATTGCCCTAACAGACAAAATTTTGTGCTCACAAGTAACTAGAAAGTTACTAGAACTAGTAACACAAAGAACTAGAAAGTGTTCTATAAAGTACTTATAAATATGTATCCTTGGGCCCAGCCCTGTAATGAGGAAGCTAGATGCAAGAGAGAGCTAATTTGACTTAATTGGGAGCAGGGAAGGAATTAGAAACTTTACTGTAGAAATAATATAGTTCATTTTAGACAGGATGTGATTTATGAAGATCAAGCCCTAAGCTGACAGAAACGCTAAAGAAAAAGTCTCTATTAAAATAAAAAATTGCAGCCAGAGACTGGCTTTTATTTCTTGTAGCATTTTGTTTCCAAAAGTGGTTAGATCATAATCTGTGAGGTTACTGAACTGCAAATGCAAATTTTCATGCACACAAGTAATACATTTTGACATAGAGGTTAACAAGAGAATGGTGCAAATTTCACACAGCGCTGGCTTGCTAATTACGTTTGTTTATTTTCAGTAGCAACTTCATTTTCATTAAGAAATTGCAGATTCTGCAATAGTAATCTTTGCCAGTAGTTCAATAGCTCACACTCTGAACATTTGCTCTGCTACAGTAGTAATGAAAGAGCGCCTGAAAAATAGCTTAGAAAAAAAATTGGGGAATTTTGTGCATGCAAGTGGCAAGCATCTTCCAATTCAGTGTTGAATCCAGTTGAGAAAGGTTGAGGAATAGGTGAAAGGAGTCTATGAATTTTGATAGGATTTTTTGCATATTTGTTTTCTGTTTTGACCTAGAGCTGACAATGTATTAACAAAAAGACAGTAAGTGTCTTTTATAAAACATATGTAACCAGGAAAAAATAAACTATCCAGCATAAGCTTCCAGTGAGCAACAATAAGACAAACATTTTGCGTAACAACTACTAACAAATCACTCATAAATTACAGAAATAAAGGTTTAAATATCAGGGGGGAAATGAGCAATAAAGGAAAGGTTTGGAATACATTGCTGCTGTTGTTCCTGCCTGCCCCTGTGCTTTCACCAGTATGTAGAAGGAAAGCAAGAATCCTGTTCTCTGTGTAGGTATTGTTCACACTGTAACACATTATTTAAGTCATTTGTGCAAGACATGGAAATCCTCCAGCACACAGGTATATGGGTAAGTGAAGGAGTTTAGCATGTGGAAGCTCATTTCAGCCATGTCTAGGTCTTGCTCAGGCCTGAGGGAATGTCTGTGCTGTGGAGGAGTTTGGCTTTACCCATGTTTTTCATGAAGCCAGAGCAACTGAGAAGTGCTGTGCAAAAAATAGCTTTGGTGACTGCAGGGAGGGTCCTCTTTGAAGCAGCTCCCTGAATGTAGCTGTCTGGTTACCTGGCTGGGACCCACAGTGTGTTGGGATGGGCCAGCTCCAGGTTCCCTTTGCTCAGGGATCTGTGCATCCTGCTGCACCATGCTGTGCAACCATGGCTGCTACCTTGCATACCCAAGCTTCATTTCAGGGGTCAGTGACCCCATCACTGAAGGAAAAGGAAGTCAGGAGATTCTGCACTCAGGCAGAAACCAACACAGTTATGTATAGTCACAAAGTATCACAGAACAGGGAAGGTTGGGAGGCACCACAGTGGATCATCTGGTCCAACCTCCCTACTCAAGAAGGGTCATATTGCACAGAACTGTGTTCCAGGTGTTTTTTGAACGTCTTCAGTGATGGAGACTCCATGACCATTCTGGGCAATGTGGTTCAGTGCATGGTTACCCCCACAGTAAAGTTCTTCCTCAAGTTCAGGTGAAACTCCCTGTGCAACAGTTTCTGCTCGTTTTCTCTTGTCCTATTTCTTGGCACCACTGAGAAAAGCCTGGTTCCCTCCTCTTGACACCCTGCCTTCAGATACTGATAGACATTGATGAAGTACCTGCTCAGTCATCTTCTTTCGAGGCTGAACAGACCCAGCTCCCTCATAAGAGAGATGCTATTGAGTCCCTGAGTCATCTTCATAGCCTTTTGCTGAACTTGCTCCAGGAACTCCATCTGTCCTTTATAGTGGGGAGCTCAAAACTGGACACAGCACTCCAGATACACTGATGTCCTCACTGATGTCCTCAAACTATTCACTATTCTTTTTATTGTCTGGGACAGTTCAGTAAATAATTTTACTTTCGAAAGGACATTAATACATGTAGCTACTATGCATAACCCAAACAGTATCGTATGGAAAGAATCCTAAAATACATACCTATACAGAGCTGAACAGATACCAACTTAATGTTCACAACCACAGGACTGGACATACCTCATGTGTTCAGACTAATTATCTCACCCAGCATGTTTGAGTGCTTTCTTTTGTATGCACAGATTAAAGTATGGAAAATACTTATGGCATCCATAACTATGCTGAGGGCTTAATTCCTTTATGTTGCAACTTTGGAAGTGGTTCTTATGCCTGTTGGGACCTTTCTATCAAATGGCATCAAGCTGCTGGATGGAATATGGTCCCATATATTTTTAGTTGATATATTTTTGGATGATCTACCATAATAAATTTGCAAGTATAGCTTAATTATCTATTCATAAGTCCAATGCTGATGCTACAGAGGGCCAGGGGGCAGTTTGCCATTGTTTTCAGTAAGCTAGGTCCATGAGCTAAATACTAACCTCATTTCCATGTGTAGCATCTCTTAAAAGATGTAGAGTTGTACACATGCAAATGAAAGTAGAATTTATTGCTGTAAAATTATTTTTTATCATTTACTTTCTGAAACATCTTATTTAGAAATAAGTGTTTCTGTGGGGATTGATTTGATTCTGGAGGACACATGATTTTGCAGTTATGTCTCTTCCTTTGTCCAAACTTGTGTGGTACAGCATGCAACAAATTCTGTTAGCTACTTCTTAGAGCTAGCAGGCCTTCTGAAGTTAAAGCATAAAGATTTTTGTTTTCTTTGTTGATGATTTTGGAAAGTTAAAGCAAGTACTCTAAGCCTGAAAGCACTGTTGAAGCCAAAGACAAGGTTGTAGAGAAGGGCTTTGTGACCGTTAATTTTGGTTCTTTTGGCTTGATTCCAGCTGTGGCTGAAATTGTTGCAGTGCAAGGTTAAAAGAACTTCAACATGGTGTTGCCCTTTCAGGCTCACTTTGAACAACCCCTTCACTCTCTTATTCTCTTAGTTTGCTTCTGCATCAGACATAGCATTAGTTTAGACTGCAGAACTTTGTTTCAGTTGTCAGCTGTAGGTTTTATATATTCTGTACCTTATAGGGCATTTTCTATAGATATTCATGAAGATGGCATCTACTAACAGTGCTAGATAAAGCATTTTGAGCTCAGAGCTTTTTGAAGACATGCTGGGAAGAGTGGTAGTCTATAGATTATGATTTTTTTTCTCTGAAAAGCATATTACTCTTTTTGTTCCCTAGAGAATTTTGTTCCCTACCTTGAATCAGTAGGCTGTAATTGTAATAATTATATGGTTTGACTACATAAAAGTAGCTAAAATTATAGTTTAACAATACATTGTACATCTCTCAAATGTAAACACCTTTATAGGATTAATTTTTCATCTTTGAATAAGCATATTAACTTATATACAGATCTATACTGTATATCTGCAATGAATTTGGATCCTATTCAAATACAGAATTCTTGCATATCCATGGGTATGTGGTCACTAGTCACAATTTTGGAGTGATCCTCACAAAAACTTCCAGACCACAGGCACTGTAAATTCCTTTCACTTTGGTACAGTGAATAGCCACAATTTCTGCTCACAGGTATTTGCTCAGTATATGTTTCCCACCTTGCTGAATACATGTTCATGTGATTTGCTCTGTGTTTACAAACTTCTGGCAAGTAAGTCAGTGGTGACTCAGTTGACTACTCTGTGGTTATGATAGATTCATTTTACTTGCCCTCACTGCTGAAAATCAGGGTGCTGTTCAACTGTACTTGAGAAAGATTTTGTTTGGGGTTATGAAAAACATCTTCAATTTGGGTATATTTTTAGTAGCAAAATTAATAGATATTTAAAATTCCCTGAGCTACTTCTTTGATCTGTCTGTCAGCTTGACATGAATAGAACTTACACTTTTGTGCTTATGCCTACTATCTTTTTTACTTCATTTTTGCAAAGCAGGTTGAGTTAATGCATTAAGAGTCACAAAAGCTTTTGAGAGTCCCTTGGCATTTATGTGATTAAAAGAACATTGAGTTTAAATGCAGTGCTGCTGTTAGAAATTGTGATGTTTGAAAACAAATCTTAGCTATGAAATCAGTTTTCAGTAAATAGATACAAGAACTTATTAAAATGTTTAGAAAATTAGTGTGAGTGTCAGTTATTTTGGAATGAAATCCTAACCCTTTTTTGCCCCTCAGAAATAAATTTGAAATTAATATGACTATGAAGAAATGACTGTGCATTTTTTCGTTGAAATTAGAATTTTAAAACTTCACTGGCCAACTGTCCCTGTCTCTCCTCTCAATGTACTTTTGCCCCCACAGTTACAGAGCTTGAAAAAGTTCTGATATCCTTTCAGCCCCAGGGACGCTACTCCCTTTTCTGATGATATAGCCTCCCCTCATTAGTAGATAAACTAGGAGTTTTGCAGCTGATCATGTACACAAGAAACTCATACCCCTCCTTGGCTAAAATGACATGGGAGGCTCAGTGGCTCTCCTGCATTATTCCCTGCAGTACAACTGTCTAGGCAGTAATTGCCCTGGCAATTAGTGCAGACACAGCCTGCTTCGGGAAATGACACCATGAGAAGCACCACACGAACCTGGTGCTTTCCCCATGCCTGTTAGGGAGGACACCAGGGGTCTGTCTCTGGGCTGGTCAAGGGTAGTTTTTAAAGAGGCTTCACAGCTCACAGTAATTAATTCTGACAGAGGACTGGCACAGTGGTTCAGTAAACTGCCTGCTTATAAAAGTGAGGGTTGCCTCTACTGTGATTAGTTGCTTCACCTTTGCAACTTGATAATCTGTGGATTTACTTAGCCAGTCTTTCAAAAGCTTCCCCCAGGATAAGTGGAAAAGAATCCTGTGCCAGTTTTCGCCTTTTGTGGATTCCTTGGAGCATTGCAGAATTTTCAAAAGGATGAACTCTGCCTCCCCGGCCTGAAGAGTATTTCATGGGGTGCTGCAAGTTTATGCTTTCTCTTCTGAGTTGCCTGCTTAGCACACTTGCTGTAGAGAGGAAGGTTGCCTTTTTAGAGAAGGAAAAAAAATGTTAGGCTGATGCTGAGGTCTAAAGGTAACTGTAGTAAATATGTCCTGAGGACTGAGCTAGGCTTCTGTAGAGATTCCAGCTCTGGATGCTGGGGGAAGAAAAGTGTCTGAGGTGGTTCTTGTCTATTCTCTGGATATTCTTCTAAGCAAGGCCATTCACAGTTTAGGGTAAGAGTCCTAGGGTCAATGGCCCATAAAATGAGTATTGCTGTCAGGCAAAGGACAGACAAATGATCTCTTTATATGTGTATTTGTTTCAAATTTTCTCTCACTTGTGTGATGACTCCTGTTATTGTTTAAGTCCCTGGCTCATTGCTGGAGGAGTCATACTCTCCAAGCTGTAGAATAATTCAAAAGGCTGAAGAGAGCACTGTGGGGTGCTAGCCCTTGCCCTTGAAGAGTGTGGCTGGACAGCAGTGATATGTTTGCTCAGCTTTTTTTGTTTTTTTTTGCTTAGTTTGGGTTTTTTTCTATGGGTTTTTTTTTGTTTGGTTTTGTTTTGTCTTGTTTTTAAATTTGACTTTCAGAGGATCCTGTCTCTTGTAGTCCCAGCTAACATGTCAAAAAACCTCACCGTCCCTGTTGTGTTACCTATGTGAAATCTCTGGATGTCTGAAATTTGAGCCAACAGCTTGAAAAAGAAATGAGGGAACACTTGCTTCAGCTAAAATAGGGAACACTGAAAGTGTATTCATGTTATATGTTGTAAAATAAAGTGGAAAGGAAATGGCTCATTATTGCACATAATTTTTTCTCAATAGCTCCACATGAAATTAATAAACCTTAAACCCCTAGGTTTTAGAAGTTGTTCTAGATAAGAGTCAAATGACAGGGAAGGGGAAATAGGAAGGGCAAAGCATTAGGGCTTCAATGACTTATATTTAACAATTATCTAAGCAGCAGTTTCTAGTTTCAGTGATCTCATCTTCTTAGCTGCATATTGAGCTTCAGCACTGTTAGTTAATTATGTTGAAAAAGCTAGGAGTTCTTTCTCTGGCAGTGTTGAGCAAGTGTGCTTTTTGGGACGTTGATTTTTTTGCACCATCTCTGTGACCAACTAGCTTTGGTGGAAGGGAACTGCTGCCTTGCCAGGAAACACCAGACTTTCTACATAAGTGTCGAGGTTCCTGATTCTTCCTCCAAAGCACTCCAGGGTTTTCAGTTGACGTAAGATGAGTGGGCTGGACAGAAATCATCTTTGCACAGAGCAAACCTAAGTTCAGATTACTTTGAAGTAATTCAGACATGGAGTGGGATATTTTGTGACTTCAGCTATACGGGAACGAACATCTTTTGCAACAGCAGAAAAATCCTAGAAATGCTTCATCCTCCTTTCTCTCTTCTTGCTCTTTAGAGTAGTAAGAGGGCCTCCTTCATGTGAGAATGAACAACAGAAATATTCTCTCACGAGAATATTTTCCTACTAACTAAACTAAGAGAATATATCCTACTAACAAAATTCTTAGTAGGAGTGTTTTCCAGGTCTTATTCTGGAAATCATATTGCATCTGCAAGGTTGGAGCTGCCACGCACATTTTCTTGTTTTGGCTGGGTTCCCCAGTGTTGGAGGTATAGTGTTACTTCTTTACTTGTTCTGCCTAAGGTGCATTTTCTGCTCCCTAATGAATGCATGATGATAATTTTATTTTGGTTACCTTTATGAGTTTTTCTGCAGAAACTCCTGAAAAAACAAGCGTTCATTTCAAAATATTCAGGAAGGGTTAAGCTCACTACAGGCCATGCTTTCTCTGAGTATGTCAAGCCTTGCACTAGAGGAATTTGCATGTAGTGGTACTGTGTGCTGTGACTGTCAGCAGAAATGCTGGTGTGTGTCTATCCCAGACTGCTCTAATGAACAGCACCACATCTACTCAAACTGTTGTTTATAAAGAGATTGTTCCAAGCATTCACTCTTAGTGAAAGGTCTGAATGCAAAGAAGTGAGATGAGGGGAAAAAGGAGGCTATTGTTAAATATATTTACTTTGAAATCCCGGAAGGAAACCTCATTTCACTGAGCCTAAATACTTTTCAAAGTGGCAGACTAAACAAAATTATTCAAGAGGGTAAATCTGAAGAATTAAACTTTGGCGTTTTTTATTTAGAAATGCTGTTGGCTGTGAATAGGGTCACTGTATTTGTTGGAGGTAGGTGAATCATCTATAATGAGACTTGGCTATTGAATTTTACTCCTTCTCTGCTTTTGATCTATTCACAAGCTCATCATGAGATTTATTTGTTGTTCAAAAATCTCCCTGCGTTTCTACTCAATAATGTTCCCGCATGAATAGCTGTCAAATCGCTGGTATTGCTTGAGGCCTGGATTCCAACACTGGGCTGTTTTGGCCAGTTGCCTGGGTTACCTGTGTTCCATCTATCTGTTTCTTGTAGTGGAGCATTCCTGATACTACTCAACAGACTGAATTTTGAATAATTCAGTCAAATGTGAAATGCCAGCTGGGTTTTGGGTTTTTTGTGACTATTGATGTTTTTGAGATTGAAAAATAAGCAACTATTCAAAAATTTATTTGCACCAGCTCTGAATGAAGAAAGAAAGCACATAGGAGAGTCACATTTATTTCTGAGTTGAGAGTTGCTTGCAATTCGAGCACCTTTTACAGGGAGAACAAAAACACTTTTATTTCATTAATTCTTGGGATTCATTTCTGTTTCTAACAATGGGATTTTTAAAAGTCTTTCAGTGGTATAGAATTATTTATTTATGAGATAATTACAACTATATGAGAGATTTAATCTCTAGGTGAATATTTTTAGGGCTAAAATACCAAAGGACTCCTAAAGAGAAATGTTGTGAACATATCACATGCATTTGAATTGACTGGTCCATTCAAATATCCTTTGAAATCTGAAATCCACTAGAAGCAAGGTAACTATATTTTCTTCAGGATATTTATTTGGCACTGGTCTTTTAAGTACTTATATATATTAACAGTTGTCTTGTCTTCATGGCAACTAATTTTATATACAATAAATAAAATAAACTGATTGTTTGTGCTACTGCACATCAGCTTGGGGCTGTAGGCCCATGACATTGGCAGTTCATGTAGCAGTGAGTCTTCTGCCCATGTACCAGGATTGCAGTCATGCAATTACACAGTCTCTCATTCTTCCCTGCCTTGTGGCTGGGAGCACAAGTGGATCAGTTTTTGACATGCTTGGTGTTCTCAGGACTCATCCTGACAACATTTCCATAAGGTACTTTCAGATAACAGATAAAATCTCATGCTATACATGGTGCTGAAAATTGTCAGGTGAACACAAGTATCGGTCTCCAGCTATACCATAAGAAAATTAAGCAAAGTGAGATGGCTTAAAAGGCCTTTTTATTAGCAAGTCACATTTTCTACTACTGACTCTGTGACACTAGGACTCAACACCATGCACAAGCTCCTTGCATAGGTCCCAGGAGGGAGATTCTCAAATGGAAAATGATGTGGTGTGAGAAGGGATTTTCAAAGGCTTAAAAACCAGACAGGTGAGGAGAATTGAGCCTATCAGATCTTTTCTCCTGCCTTTGAAAATATCTAAGCACCCTCAAATAACAATTTTTTCTGTTAGCTGTCATAGCTGTCACTGATTTTTTTTCTTTTTCTTATGGTAGTCCAGTTTATAATGCAGGGCAGTATCTGAATGTAAAGAAGAGACACTATATTTAACCTGGAGACCAGGTTTGGAGTTTGCCATGGCTTGATGTTCTCTATATCTTTCCTATCAATAGCAGGACAACTGACCTGACTCCTAAAATCACACATGCACTTGGCCAGACAAGCTACCCTGGTGTTTTGTCTCTGACACAGGCAATTGCAGACATCTGCAGTGTATGTTGAAAACCGTACGGTGGTATTTTCCTGATGCACTACTTTACTTGCCAATGACTTTTGATTCTAGGGCTCTGAAGGAAGAAATATTAGTATTTTATAGCCCTTAACTGGATTTTCTTCCATGCATCTGTTGAATAATTTTTGAGCCCATTAGATAGTATTTTATGAGCATGAATGTAAAGTATCTTTCATATCTATTTGAATAAACAAGAGAAATAGGATAAAATAATTATTTTATTCTGGACTAACTGAAGACACCCTTGTGTTCCTGGCACACTCTTGATTGATGTCACTGGGTATAAAAATTATTTTTAATCCTTCATTTGGCATTTTGATTCTTCATCTCATTTTGCTGATTTGACTAACAGAGTAGCATTTTACTGCAAGGCTCTTTGAGATTTATACAACATGGGAAGCCACCTTTCCTTCTTCAAGAGACTATCTATAGGTTTTAGCAAACACACACTTCACCCCAAAGATTAGGTGGAACTGAAAGTAAAGGGAGATAACCAGATATTGGTCTAGTTTGTAGAGGAACCAATTATCTGGGTCCACAGGGAGTATGCCAGACATGTCTAGGATTTTAAACTGGAGCAGGAGAGCCTAGATATCCCTGTTTGTGCCTGCATTCACCAGCCTACATGTAAGAGCAGTGTAATAATCAACCTTGCCTTCAGGTGAGGCTTCAAAAATATATTCATCTCAAGAGCCACTGCTTTGTTCAGTCACTCTCACTCCGGTGCACTTATCCTGTGTGTAATATAGAGTATCAGAACTGTAATTTACCTTACAAAGGGACATATTTATTGGGGTATGTCTGGTCTGCAAAAAGTGTTGCTATATAGTTAATATTTAAACTCCTTATCAGTATGCCTCGATGTTTGTAAGCTTGAGAACACAACGTACCAAAGCCTTCAAACTCTAGTGCACTGAGCCACCTTTGCACTTCTGAGTAGATGGGTGGGGGGATTGTGTATCGCTGACTAACGATCTGAAGATGGCAGCATTGGGTGAGCTTTGCACTTTCTTGGCTAAGCCGGGCTCTCTTAAGTACAAAATTGCAGTTGTTACATGTGGCAAATCTATAAATCATCTTTTAATTTGAAAGGCTTTTCTTCGTGCTGTGGTTTGACACAAGTTAGTAGTAGGCAGACATATTGCTATTTATGTGTTTTATTTTAGTTAGTTATACTAAACTAGTCACTAGTACAAGTCTTATAAATACTAAAGATTTGCTCTCACCAGCAAAAGCTAGGTCATAAATATGACTCCCTTTTATAACAGTAACAATTATAATAATTTTTGAACTAATATAAAAGAAGCTCCCTCTTTATGTACTGTCTATCCATCAAGGAGAAAGTGGAATCAAGTCCTACCTGTCTCGTGGACAGGATACTGTTCACCCTGGACAGCAGGGACTGACTTCTCTGGTGCCTGTGTCAGCTCTCTGCCTTTTGTGTTTTCCAGCCCCCGGAGTGCACATCCTCAGAGAGGAGAATGTTTCTCCTCTTTCCCTCTGCTGGCACTATAGACTGCTAAGTGGGCATTTGACTTTCTCCTGGGAGCAGCATAACGTTGATTTGGTCTCCTTCAGCCTATGAAAGGTCAACAGTAAAGGTGCCCCACATTTGGGGAAAAAGTGCTCCTTTAACAGATCTAAAACATGCAAACACCAGCCTCCTTCTGAGCTGCTGTTGGTTTTAAGAATGAAAATGAGCATGATCACTGTGTTTTATCAGGAATCAAATTCTGCTTTATGTCCATCAGAATGTTAATGTTCACAGCATAAGAACTACTACCTGATAGATTCCTTTAAGGAGCCTTGAGGAAGAGGGGGACAAATTAAAAGATGTTAGTAGGATGTAAGTGTAAAGCTGAGTAGTTAGTTTCTGACAGTGTCAGTATGTTTACAACCAGGACTGTGGCCTACTGATAGCTCTTCTGGCTAAATATTTAGACAGGGGAAATGAAGTTTGTACTCTTTGTGATAGGTCTCTCAACTTCTCTCATTACTTCTGTGATGTCTTTGTCATTTTGTGTACCTGGCTATTTGTCCTTGAGACATTTTTGGAAACCAGTTGTCTTGCCTGCCTCCTAAATGATGATATCAGCTCTGGATGTACTGAAAAATTTTATGCCAGCTTGATTTACCTGAGCCGATAGCAAAGCCAGAGATGGAAATTAGATTTATTTGGGTTTGTTTCTTTGTTTTGTTTTGTTTGATGGTGTTGTGCTTTCACCTTCCTTTATGGATATCTGTGCATTTGACTACTGTGATGGAATCAGGCTTGAAACAATGGAAGTCTCTGCCACTGTTCCTTCTTCTCAGCTGACTGAGCAGGTTTGAATCAGACATAAGGCTCATGGTGTGGTGTTTTATTTTGGTTTTTTTTTCTTTTAAATTTTTATTTTTATTAAACCCTTCTACACAGTGCCATGTTTGTATGAATCACTAACTCTAGGAACTTTTATGAGACTAAGCAATTAATAATTTCTGAATTTCTAAAGATTGGCTGAACTGAAAAGAGCTGTTAATTTCTGGTCTTCTACATTTAATATGATACCCAGTCTGGAAGAGCTGAGTTAAGGAGGAAGTGAATGGAAATAAAAAACAACATTGTATTAGGATGTATTCTGAAGTTACTTAAAAAAATTAAAATTTAATACAAAATGTTGGGTAATTTCTTATCCTAAATTCATATCTCCTGCAAAGACATGTAATTCTTCTAGGTTCAGTGGAGTTATGCCCCTTTTCACTAAACCTGAAATTGTCAGATAATGTAATAAACACAAGCATATATAAAGGTATGTGTGTATGTATATGTGCAATACTTTTGTATAATTTAGAACTCAACTTCCTAAAACTTTCGCATGTGGAAATAGTTACTGTCTTAATCTCAACTATTTGATCTAATATCAAAAACACGTGTCATAACAAAACCGAAGTAAAACCCAGTACTATAGGAGCAGAAGTGACTGTGATCTTTTGCATTTAGTGGACAATGGGTTATCAGTGCTTCTTATGATCTTCTTAGCATTTAACTTTGTTAGGTGGGTACAGCAAAGTTAGATATAATACTGTTATGTTGATTTAGCACATCTCTTTTCATAGCTTGTCATCAGTTTTACGGGTCAGATATGTTACCTAATTGAATGTAGGTCTAAAAAACAATTGTTTTGTTCAAGTGAATTCTTGGTCAAATGAATTCATTTGACTGAATATAATTTTCTTTCTGCAATTTAAGAAGCCAAATGACATATTCATTCCTTATTTATGACAGAGTAAAATCTGTTGAAGACAAAAGCCTCAGCTCAAGAAGGCTCTTAAGCACATACGTATAAGTAAATTCATTCTAACTTAAGACAGCTCTTAAGTATGTTGCAGACTTTCAAGTGATATCATCTTGAGCCTAAATTGAGTGCTCTGAACTACATCTTAGAGATCTTCAGATGTTCCTAGACAGTCAGACTAACTATCTTGCAAGATTTTTTTTAAGGCATCTAATTTATTTCTAAGGGTTTCAAAAATCTCTGTAGGTTACTGTCAGCACCTTTGATACCTAAGAATTATCTTTCTTGTCTGTTCCTAACTGGACATTCCTGTGAACTGCTTGGGTACCCAGACAAAGAACAAAACCCCAATTTTTTGTGCAAAGCTTCCTTATTGATGAACATGACATTTAAATTACTTAGCAGCAATAAAATACTTTATCTGAGATTATATTCAAAGTAGGTAATTCTAAAGATGTGAGACAGGCAAGTGAATATGGTACTGATTATTATTGCTGAAGTTCCTGTTTGCAACAATACTATTTGTATCTGAATATCTGTGTATTTTTCAGTGCTATTTCTTTACGATTGAATTTGGCCTTTGCAAGCAAGAGGGACAACTGCGTGCTTATGGGGCAGGACTTCTGTCTTCTATTGGAGAGTTAAAGGTATGTACCCTTAAAGCATAGTAAATTTTTAATCTTAACAAAATAATACTTGAATATAAATATATTGGCTTTCAAATAAAAGTTAAAATTCTCAAGATAAAAAGCTTGTATTTAAAATAGGGTATTGACCTAAAAGCTTTGTTTGAAATATCAGCTGGCACTTGAAGCATGAAATGGACTTGTAAGGTCCAAAGTACCAAAGCAACTATAAACTAAAAAACTGATTTCTGTTTGAATTTTCATTTCTTGTCAAAGGAGGCTCAAGGGTTCTAATAGGTAAGAGTGCCTTGGGCTCTAAAAGCTTTGTTTGAATGAGGAGCACGTATCTTTAATACCCACAAAAAAGTATTAGAAATCAGACATGATTCTGTTCTAAGTAATCCAGTGTACTTGAGTGGATTCATAATTGATATGAAAAGAACAACATTCATTAAAGTCTTGATTCAGTAGATTAATTACGTTTAAAATTAAGGAATGCATATAAACTCAAGTTGAACTTGCCTGTGTGACAATACATAGAGCCCTTTTCTTTTAAGGGTGAAAGTGTTTAACCTTGCATGGTGTGACTAGTTGAAGTGGATAATTTATTGCCTCTTTTAATGCCTAGAAAACATGGGGAACAGGCAAAAGGTATTTTGTCACAGTAGTAGTATTTTGGGACATAATACATCCCTCTGTTAGCAAGATGGAAGGGAAGGGTAAAGAGAGGGAAGAGTACTATCTTCAGAGACCCAAATAAACTCTTGGTGGCTTTGCAGGTAAACATTTAGATTTAGCAAGCATATATGGAAGAGTATTGAAAACTGTTTTGAAATATATCTGTTGTTTGTGTTTAAACACCTTCCCATCCTCCTGGGTTGGCTTTCAGTGAGCTACCTGGCAGTTTAATAGAAGGATCTCAGTCCCTTTTTGCTGTTTGCTTTACCTATAACTGTGAATATTTGTGGTGAAGCTCATTAGTAAAACTGTTATACTTCCAGTGATAAAAAATTGTTGGAGAAAATTGCCTTCTCTAGTGTTTTTCCTTTGATTGCATTAGAGTTGCTCAGTTCAGTGCATACATCAGCCACAGAAGCATTCTGTATCTGTCTGGCAATATTTTATACTCACAGTGCAAAGATGCTTGAATGAAAAGAGATGAAGATGTCCCGCTTGTTTTCCTTTGGATCAGCAACATTCAATGCTAAGCCCCAAACTCTGCAGAATTCTGTAAAGAATCAGACCTTTTATTTAAACCAACAGTTATGGTCACTAGGTGGTGACCCTGAAAATACCTACCATATCATTTACAAAATCTAAGGGCATAAAAAAGAGGAAATGAATAGTCAAGAACATAATAAATCTTCTACCATCAATGTCATAAACAAATGCATTATTCTTGTCAAGTCTGCATATTTGGTACCACACATTTGTGACCCTAGATCTCTGTTCTTTGCTCAGCAGTAAACTTAGAGTATAAACGCAAAGAATAATTCTTTTGAAAAGCAACACTAAAAGCTAAATAATCTGCACATTAATGGACTATATTGATCTGCTACAGTGTTATGGCCGGACATAGATCATAGTAATTTTGCCATAAGTCAATAATATTATATACTTTCCTTTTACGCTACATATATATTTTGTAGATATGATGCCAGAAAGGACTGCTAGATCATCTGATTTGACCTCTTGTCATATCATAAGATATTAAATTTTACCAGATCTTGCATACACCAAACTTAAGTTAGAAATTTCAGTTACTGAGAAACTAAACACTTGTGTGCTGTGGGAATAGAACAGCACCATACCACAAGTAGACATCGTTTCCATGAAAGGACTGATAAGGTGAAAAACATTAAAAATGTCTGTGGAAATGTGCTCCAGGGTAGAAAAGAAGGTAAAAGTTAAGGAAAAAAATGCAAAAGCCGACTAAGTGTTCTGATAAAATTACCATGGGAGAAGCCACTTCTAGACTGCAATCTTGGCATGAATGTGCTTCTTGTCAGCAAAAGATTATCAGGGAGGTGCTTAAGAAGGAGAATGTCTGGGCACCCATGACTTTGGTGCACAGTCTTGCATCAAGACATTGTCATTCTCTACTCTTTCTTGGGAAAGCAGTCTCCCTCCTAGCACCTACTGGGAAGGCTTATTTCTTCCTTGACCTGAAGGAAGGTCATGTTGGCAGCAATTGCTCTGAAAATGCTGAGAACAAAGCTGGCTATTTCAGTGGTGATTGGAGATGAATAGGAGACTCAGATTGCATGGCCATGACACGTCCCCCTCATGTGTGCAACATTGGACTTCTCATAGGCGTCAGAGTGAAGACGTCCTTTCAGAAATAACTTCTGCCATACTTTAGATGGGAATGGCTGTGGCCCATAAAAGTTCAAATTCTTATGTATCCCTGCCACTAGGAAGGCAGATATTGAAATGTCGAGTTTTGCTACCTTGACTTTAGAGTCATGGAATAGTTTATGTTGGAAAAGTTCTCTAAGGTGATCAAGTCCAATTGGTAACCCAGCACTCCCAGATATGCCACTAGGTCATGACCTCAAGTGCCATATCCACACATCATTTAAATATCTCCAGGGATGGTAACTCAACCACTTTCGTGGGAAGCCTGCTCCAATGTTTGGCAACCATTTGAGTGAAGAAAATTTTCTTCATATCCAATCTAAACCTCCCCTGGACACAACTTGAATCCATTTTCTCTTTTCCTGTCACTTGTCACTTGGAATACAAGACCAGCCCCTACCTGGCTATAATCTCCTTGAAGGTAACTGTAGAGAGTGAAAAGGTCTTCCCTGAGTTTCCCTTTTCTTCAGGCTAAACAAACCCAGTTCCCTCAGCTGCTCCTCATCATTGTGCTCCAGACCCTTCCCCAGCTCCACTGCCCTTCTCTGGACAATCTCCAGAACCTCAATGTCTTCTAGTGAGAAGCCCAAAACTGGACAAGAACTTGAGGTATAGCCTCACCAGTGCTGAGGGACAGTCACTGCCCTGGTCCTGCTGGCCACACCATTGCTGGTATAGACCAGGATGCCATTGGCCTGCTTGTCCACCTGGGCACACTGCTGCCTCTTTGTCAGCTGCTGTTGACCAGCATGCTGAGGTCCTTTTCGATGTGCCACTTTCCAGTCACTCTTCCTCCAGCCTGTAGTGCTGCTTGGGGTTGATGGCACCCAAGTGCAGAACCTAGCACTTGGCGTTGTTGAACCTCAACAGCTGGCCCCAGTCCTTTGATCCATCCCGTCCAGATCCCTCCACAGAGATTTCCTGTTCTCTATCCAACGCTCCTGCCCAAATTGGTGTTCTCTACAAATTTCCTGAGGGTGCTTTTGAGACGGCACAGGCATTTTTATTAATATGCTTTTGTGAGCAAGAGAAAAAGCCTTTCGCCAACTTCCGTCCCTATCAGCTCTCATTTCAACATAGTGGTATGCACAGGAAATAAAATAGTGGCCAATTTTATGTATAATTTGTATAAATTTCTAGAAATACATGAGTCTCTTTGCAGGGTAGAAATAGTGAGCACTATTTGGGCTGTTTGAAGGAGTGAACAGCTTGTTCAGTCATCCCTGTTTCGGTATTACACTGCTCCACTTCACAAATCTGGTCAACAGCTCTAGTAACAAATAACTGTAAAAGCTAGAGAAATGTATGCACCAGCCTATCAGTATAGGATTCCCTTAAAATTGTTTTCCCCACTCAGTATTTAGACTTAAAATTTCAGATAATGAAAAATGCATCCATAGTGCATGCTATGAAAGCAAAAAGTAAAAAAAATAATTAAAAGCACAACAAAATAAGGAGAAAGAGAAGATTAAAAATGAAGCCTGGGGGAAATCGAATAATACAGTAAGTAGTTATAAAATGTTCTGCCTAATATAGTCAGGTTAACTCTAGCTAACACTATTACACAGTATATATTTGGGGCTTAGAGATAAGGCAGAAATAATGTACATTTCAATTATTAAAATGGTTTCTAAAAAGCAGTTCAAATGTCTTTGGAAACTTTAATCCATTTAATTTGTGTGATGCTCTCTTGAACTCTTTCATTAAAGGAGTCTCCTATCAACTTCAGTTGGCCATAGATCAAGTCATACATCCCTGCTGTATGCTTCTATATTGAACAGAGAGGTAGACTTAAAATTGCTCTCTATAAATTTTTAAAGTAAAATACAGTATCCAATTGTATTATTTTGTTTTAATGATCATTTAAGAAGTGCCAGCATTAAACTTTATGACCAAAAACATTCAAATGCGACAACATTCAAAACATTTTGGCTCTGTTTCCTGAAGAGGATGAAGAAAACTCCTGGATCCCAGATGCTCATTTTAAGGATCCTTAAATAGAGAGATGTTCTGTATTTTTCTAGACAATATATAAAATTACACTGTTAAACAAAATTTTCTGGTAATATCAGGACACTTTCAGATTTGCAACTTATTTTGTAGACAAGCAGGAAAACATTTTAGAGCAGATTTTCCAAGATTCTGTGTACTCCCCCTGGGAAAACAAGGCGATAAAATCAGTACTTGCATACACACAACTTCTCACCTGTGTTCCTATTCTGCCCTTCTATACTTAGACAGTGCAGTATTTATAATTCAAGTTTTCCCCTTGCTAGCTGAAGATCTTACTTTTTGGATTTTGTTTCATTTATTTTCTTTCTCAAAACTGAAAAGCTCTGAGTTGTATTATTGCAATCCATTCTTATAGGAGAAATTACAAGACCAAACTCTTTTTTCACATGTGAGTGATAGTAGTCACTTAGGAAATGATTCACAGTTGTGCAGTGTAAATGCCTGGTGCCACCTGACATGCCCTAGTATTTCTGGCCAGCTGCCACTGCAGAAACATGTAAAAGTCTTCTTTAGATCCTGTGCTCTATCTTCCATTCTCTGTACAATGCACCAGAGAACCTAGGCCTTAGAGACCTGTGGTTAGGTACTTCAATCACTCTTTTAACCTTTCATCTGGCAGGGGATGGATGCATTTCTTTATTGTTATGCTTATTTTCAGTATGAATGATTGTCTAATTCTTAAGCTGTCTGATATTGCTGCTTTTCCTGAGAATCAGTGAGATTAATTTCAAAGTTTCACTCCAAATTCTTATTTCTTGAACTCAGGAAAACTCACCAAAATTTTATTAGCATTAACAGTACAGTCTGTATGAATGGGCCATTAGAGACAGTTATCACAGATCCACAAGACAGTGAGATGCCCTATTTTACCAAAAGCTATTTTCCATATGAGTGCTAGCTCTAACATCTCATTGGAGGTGGATAACACAGGTGTTTCTCATGAGAAATAAGTACTTATTTGAGTTTACTAAATAACTGAATGTCCAACCAAACTGTAAGTGAATAACATGTATTAAAAAAATACAAGCCTGAAGCTGAACGCTTTTGGAATCAGCAGACAATATTTTGGTTTTTTGTTTGTTTGTTTGTTTGTTTTTTGTTTGTTTGGTTTTTTTGTTGAGGTTATGTACTTCATAATGTTGACAGTGCTATTGCATAGCACTTTAAAGTTTCTGATAAATTCTCTGATCAGCTTTGAGTCAGTGTCTTGACCATTCTAGTTCACACTTCATGGTTTAGTTTATGGTCTTTCTGAAGGTTTTTCTGCAGGCTCAGTTCAGTTGATGAGCTCTGGCATTGCTGATGTCAGCATATCAACTCAAAAGCATATGTTACAGATACCAGGCTGTGGAATTTGAAAACACCATCCAGACTTAAAAAGATGGAAACATTACTTTGGTAGCCATGAAAAGTCCTACTTGATCTAAGAGTCAGAAGGACTTATCCTGGAGAGGAGACAGGTATCTTGGGTGGGAATTCACCAGAATTTATACTTTTTGTTTCCAAACTGCAATCCTAAGAGTAACTGATCTGTTGTCACCTAATTTTGAAGGCATATCTTAATACTTTACTCTTGGTTTCCAGGGTGGATGTGTGCTGCTGTCTTCATGTTCCCCTCTCTGCAGAGCTGCCTTGTGAAGTAGCAGCTCTGTTCATGTATAGCTAAACTGGGATCCAGAAAGAATGAGTTACTTCATATGGATAACCTGAGGAGAATAACTAGAAAGGCTTTCTCAGATGATATCCCCTCTGATAGAGTCAGCCTTTCCTTCTCTTTAAACTCCCCTTTTGTAAAATTAGGGCTTAGTGAATAGAGCAGTTGTTCATAATGTAGGAGCCACAGGCCGGATCCCTTCCCACCGCTAATAACTTCAGTCCCAAGGACTAGGCCTGGCCCATCAGAGGTCATTAGTAAGTAGAAAGGTTGACAGTGTCCCCCTTTCTGTTGAACTCTTCACGGTGCAGGGAAGAATCCATGAGCCAGAAATAGTCAGTTCCTATGAAATCATGTCCTGTATCATCTTGGTTCCCTGCAAGGATTTACCTCACTCAGTCCACTCTGAGTTTTGAAACTTTGTGCTTGGGACATTTGAGGCATCAAGTCTCACCTGAAAGTACAAAGGCACCTTAAGAGGAGATTTTTATCCTCCTAGGGAATTTATTATAAATCCAAGTGCAAAAAGGAGAATTCATTTGACAGAAGGAGGTAAATGCCTTAATTTATAAGCATTTACCCACACCATGGTTCTGCAAAGAGAAAGTAACAGGGATATAGGCAGGGGCCTAAAAAGATGTGCCTGTTCTTGCAGTCTGCTTAGAAGAGGATGATGGTTGAGAGAACATTTTTTTATATTTGTTTTCAAACCTGTTTAACTGATGGCTGGCTAGAAACAGCAAACCTTGTGAGAAGGAGAAGATACATGTACTAAAGAAAGTTAATTCCCTGACATTTTAAGATTCCATGCATTAATTTTTCATGTATTTATTTTTGGAGAGAGAGGAGGTGGGAAGAAGAGGCTCTTGTTCCAGTTTTCTGTCCTGTTATTTGGAGACTTCAGGTTGAGAGCTAGTATGATATTTTCAGAGCCTTTCACAGGGATTTAGGAATGAGCATAAGCAAGAGCAAGGATAAAAGTTGTGGTGAATACCTTAAGTTTAATACTTTATTCCACTATAAAGAATGTCCATGCAGATAGAAAGTAAAAAAATCAGAGGCACCTTCAGACCTCAGTGATCTGCTTCCCCCCTGTCATTTCTTTATACTTTTCATTCACATCTTCACTCTATATAGATAACAGGGGACTAAAGAAGGTTGAAAGATGACTTAAATGCTCTGCTTCCTTACCTTATACTTCTGTAACAGAGCACCAAGAATGAAAATATGTGTGCTCTACCAGATAAGGTAGATCCAAAAGCCAACACAAGTATTGAAGTTGAAAGGGGAACTAGAAAACATTGTCCTGGAAAATGTCTCAGTACCTGATTTTCAGAACTGAACCTCACTTTTCTAGTGATTTGTGCGTCATATAAAGAGAAAGGCTAATCAGAAATCTCTGCTCTGTGTAGCAGCATCTGCTGTATCTGCCCAATGTCTCTTCTGTACTTGCCTATACCTGTTTAGATATTTTTTTCTTTGCAGTACTATGTGAAGTATTATTGCTCAGGTTGTGTGGCAGAAGAGTAATGCATTTCATTGTCTTGCAATACATTGCCATTATTTAATGGGTTTTCAGATGTGTAGTTTCACTTTCACCGTCAGGAAAATAGTGTATGATTTTGACCTGAAAATGTAAAGTACAAATTACATGAATGGTTTAGTCAGACCCAATTTACCCACGGAGACGAAGATGAATTCTGCTATTTAAATGAGATTTGGTGGATTTTACATATTTGTAACTGTATAGACAGTTTTTCATGAATGGTTATTTGATGATTTTCCTTTTTCCATCTGAATATTTATGTCTGTATGTGTTCATGGTGGGTGCATTTCTAATATCCTCTTTATTATTTAATTATTATGAGGAAAAACCATCTCCCATAGTAAAAGCTAACAAATTCTGTTCACTTTTCAAACTGAAAAAGCCCTGTATGTAAAACAAGATGGGCAACCAATTAATGGGAAATCTATGGGACATTTATAGAAAAGCTGTATATTTGAACAGCTGATGTAGATACACTGCAATATCAAAATCCAGTTTAACAGATTCTGTGATGTATTTTGCAGCATGCTCTGTCTGACAAGGCCAATGTGAAAACATTCGATCCAAAGACAACCTGTTTGCAAGAATGCCTTATCACAACTTTCCAGGAAGTTTACTTTGTTTCAGAGAGTTTTGAAGAGGCCAAAGAAAAGATGAGGTAAATTATTTTCTCTGACTCAAAAATCTAATTTTCTTTTCTTTAGTGGTAGAGGGAAAAAAAAATAAGTTAATTTTTTTTTTTTACTTTCAGGGACTTCGCCAAATCAATCAATCGTCCCTTCTCAGTGTATTTCAATCCATATACACAAAGCATTGAGATTCTGAAGGATACCAGGAGTATAGAAAATGTCGTCCAGGACCTCCGCAGCGATCTAAACACTGTATGTGATGCTTTAAGTAAAATGAACAGATATTTAGGGATTTGATATGTTTGCTGTCAGTTGCTCTTTCTGTAGCCAATTACATCACATCAGATGGCTAATTTATCAGAGCCATCATCAGACTTCCCTTTACAGCTTGGCCTGTGGCTTGCATCATTGTGTAGCTCTGTCTAACTGTAATGTGCAGACAAACCAAGGCAATGCTAATTTGTAAATGAAACATGGAATGTGGCAGAATATAATTCTTGAGTACGATGTCATGTACAAGTATACCATTAAAAACTTTCCTGGCAACAGTTTGGTTTCCAAAAAATACTTCACTTCAATGTATAAGAAATGGTGTTGTTGACTTCATTAGGTCTGAGTTTATTGCTTCATTATCCCTTCCCTTCTATAAGAATCCAGAAAAAATAGTTTGCAACATTTTAATTTTCTTTGTAAGAAAACATTATTTCTTTCTTTAGTGGTAAAGACATTGTTTTGTCCATATGTGTTACAGAACTTAGTGTCTCTTGTGACTGAACAATACAATTTATATACCAGGAGGTAGCAGAGATCAGGAAAGACATGTATTGGTACTAAAAGGTCTGTGAAGGTTATACATTAGGAGAACCCATGACTGACAAATGTCCCATGTGGCCGAGCAATTGCAACACAGTAAAATAAAAGAAACCTCTGACAGTTCGTGTAGAAACGTAATTGTAGTTCACATGTGTTACCTGTGACAGTCCTAAGAGTGCTTCCTCTGAGAGTGCTAGCTGTGAATAAGAGAGGAAGCACTTGTTTTAATTTCATTGTTACATGTGAATACAAAGTCCTTCTACATCCTTGTATGTCTTCTGCATTCCCTTGTGTCTTGAACTTACTCCTCTTGTGTTTCAGGCAGAGTTTGCCTTTCCCTAATTGTTCCACATTCAGCCTTGCCTTGGCCATGCTTGACTGGGTCTACACTGTGCCAGTATCAGAACATATAAAAGGATGAATATGGAAGTTGCTATTTAATTATAGCTGAGATGATTTTCAGTTACTAGAATATCTGTGGAGTGATTAAATCATAGAGACACCCAAGCTGCCTTGCTTGTATCAGATAGTTGCAGGTAATGCCTGACTTAATAAACTCTAAGCTGGCAAGCTGTGACAGAAGTACAGGCTCTGTCTGGGGAGCACAGTGCAGAAATATTTGAGCCAGCTCTTATCTGGAAGTAATAATTATGCATGTCTTTCCTTTATCTGAGTTATTCTATTCTCCTATTAGCCAAGATAATGGAGAGTTGACTATATTGTGTGGACCCTTCTTAATGGAAACCACATGGCTTATGCAGATCATGTCAATAAGGGTGAAAGTGTCACAGCTTGTCTACATATATGGAAAATAGGTATCTATTCAAGCTGCTCTCTCAGCTGAAAAAGTCGTGCAGAGACTCTTAAGTATTGCTAGCAATTTCAGCATAGAAAAGGCTCTGCTTGATAGTACCAACATATCCTTAAATATGAGGAAATGTATAAGGATAATTTTCACAGGGATATCTGCCACCTCCTCAGAGATAACTGTGAGATAACAGAAAAGGCTTTTTTTATGTGGATAGTCCCTGCTGAATTCTAATGCTGCTGTTAATAGGGTGTGGAAATATCTAGTTTTAGATTCAACTGTGACTTCCATTGGTACAAATTAAGAGCTGTTGAGTTATCTCATGGGGATTGGCATCAGCATGCTGGAGGAGTTTTTAACCTCCCAACATTAGTGCTGTTAGCTAGCACTTACCAGAGAGGAATCGCTGGCAACCTTAGCAGGAAAGTTTCTCCCTGTTTCTTTCCATGGAATCTGATGAACCCCTTGTAGCCCTCTCTGGAGAAAATGGATTGTTGTGAGATTTGCTTTAGCCAGTATGAAAAAAATCACTGTGAAAGAAATAGTAGTTCTTACTTGGTTCAGGAACTGGCAAGGTATTGTTGCTTGCTTAAGTAAAATAAAGCCACAATAAATAACAAAAATTCAAAGCTTACAAAGTTACCAAAGCTTTCCCTTGAATCAGAATTATGCAGGAAAACTTTAAATACTTATAATATCTGGATTTATACTTGACTTCTATGAATAGTTTAAAACAAGAATTCCATAGCAGTAAAACAATAGAAGCATATCTTTGTTTTGTTTTGTGCTGTTAGCAAGTAAATCTCATTATGGATTAGGGAGAAACCCTTGAAATCCAATAATCATTCTAGGACTAATGATGGCGAGGAAACTGTCTACAGTGAAGATATAATGTCAATGACACAGAACATTGTCAAAGGATAATGGGCTCCCGCTGCTAGATATATGCTTAATCCAATGATTTTATTTCTATTATACAACATGATTAAAAATAAATTAACTATAATGGGCTAAGGAATAATAGTGATTTAGAGAGACAATCACTCATTGTCGTTACATAGCAAAGCTACCGTCTTACAGGCTGCAGAGCAAACTGCCTTTGGGCTTCAGCCAGTCAGGAGCCAGAACTGGGAAGGAATGCTTTAAAAAGTGCAATGTTGCACTTTTATGAATCACATAGTTTCAGCTTAGCTGAAATTCTTCTCTGTGGTTTTTATTAGCAAATTAAGATCAGCCATGCAGCAATCTCCTTGGATGACAAGCTCATTTAGGCATAATGAGGGAATTATTGACAGTTATCAAATTACACTAACGTTTTATTTGGGATAGGCCATATTTATATATGGTACTTGTTTAGCTTTAGTGAGCTGGACTCTGGAAATTGGACTTCTGGCTTAGTCTCATTTATTTCCTGTGTAATTCTGAACTGATGCTTTATGAGTCTGAGATATATGCACTTGCTTTGCCTGCACAGAGTAAATGGGCCCAAGCTTAATGAATGTAAAGCATTGCAGAGTTTACTACCATGCAAAGCCTAAAATGAAAAACAACACTCTGAACATGGCAGCAAATACAAATACCAAGTTTCATTTGCAAACCAAGACATGGTTCATGCGTTTCATTTAATTTGCTCAGGAGAGGGTGTGGAATGCGGAACGTGTTAACATAATATATTACATTTTCCCTCTCCACTGTTTAAGACCTGTTGGGAATCCTGTTTTAAGTTTGGCCCTAAAATGCACTTTCGTGAAATAAGGTGTCTTTTCCTTTTCTCTTGTTAAGATATCCTATTGTGATGGAGAAAATTCCAGAAATTTACTGTACTGTAATATGGTTTTACTGATGTGCTGTAACGGATTACGGAAAAAAAGTTTAACATCTTTGAAAGGACAGCCTGGCTCAGAGAGCTAAAGATGCTGAAGGCTTTCACCTACAGGCTGCTAGTACAAATCTAGTCCAGTCAGCAGTTACTGAAAGCTATCACCAGCCAGCAGCAACTTGGCTTCTGTGTGATGAGCTGGGAGGCTGTGATTGCATAGTTTGGAGTAGAGGAGACTGAGGGGAGACGCGATAACCTTTTTGAAACACATAGAAATAGCTGCAAAATGGAAGGGACAAGCTGTTCTCTGGCTTCAAGAACTAATGGACTTAAATTGCAGGAAAGGAGCATTAAGTTATGTAACAGTGAAACATGGGGGACAGATTGCCTGGGGAGACTGCAGAGCCTCCATAATTTTTCAAGAGAACGGTTTAGGCTGCTGTCTCTCAGGAGACAGACTGCCACAGTCGGTCCCATTTTGAGACCAGAGGAGAGGCCATACAATGTCATCAAGTCCCAGCCTGGAGGAGGCTTCAGACAGCTCATAAGAGCAGTAATGGTCAACAGCCACCACTGTGGAGCACTTATGTGTCACCCGCACTTCTGCCTCCTCCTTCAGTCTTCGACCAATCCTAAAGAGTGGTTCTTCACCTTTCTGTCTTTCCTTACAGAATGGATAGGATCCATGGTCAGAGTGCAGCCCTGTATGCTGACTGTGGTACTCTATGTCAAGTTCATCAGCCATTTGGGAGAGCTCTGTGTGTGACTCACCTGCTAGTTACAGCTGCCCAGAGGCAGAAGACCAAGAGTGAGCAATCAGCATTTGTAGTTTTTACAAACAAGGTTTAAAGCCGCTCAATTCCATAAGCAAAATAGAAATTTGTATTTCTTTCTGTCTGTGCCTGCATTTTAGTTGTCAGGAAAACTGTGATTCCTTGAACACTCTAGAGAACTCGGAGCTCTTCCAAGCTGCTGAACTTGAGCACTGCAGCCAGACATCAGCTTTGTGTCGTGGTGAAATCTGGGCACAGAGCAGCCTATTCTCCCTAACTCCTCTGATTTCCAAGGAAAAGAAACTCACTGGTGTTGTCCAGAAGGGAACTTTGGTTTAGGCCTCTGCTGCAGGTTCCCAGGGAACTTGGGGACTGCACCTGCTGTCCAGCCTGGTGTCACATTAAGAGCTAGATAAGGATCAGTGCAATATTATTCTGCTCAGGAAATCAGCTTTCCCAACCTGGAAACTTTTCTTCTTGTTTTATCAGAACAGTCTATGTCTCCTTAGAAACATGACTGCTTTCCTTCTACCTCAGAAGGACCTACAATCATATTTTCAAATCATTTGTGAAAGGAGTAATTCTGCTATATTTATATAATGGCTATGCTCTGTAGTATCAGTCACTCCAGC
This sequence comes from Anthoscopus minutus, assembly GCA_013399455.1. NCBI lineage: Eukaryota > Metazoa > Chordata > Aves > Passeriformes > Paridae > Anthoscopus > Anthoscopus minutus. The sequence continues at coordinate 3,558 of VWYI01004821.1, read as the reverse complement.
TCTGGAGATGTTTCACGGACAAATTCTTGCTTTCTCAGTGAAGAGTTGTCAACAACGACAGATTCCTCTTATGGGCTTCAAAGTGTTTTTGAGACAGGACTCTAAGAGAAAAGTTCTGGTTATACTAGAAATCATTGGCTATTAAAAAATATATCTCAGGAAATAAATTAGTAGAAATGAGTACCTCCAGTTGTCATACCAAAGTCTCTAGAGATGTCCTTGGCATTCTTATTGGTAATTTCCTGTAACTTAAATGAACTTGAAGGCTAAACGATGTTCTCCTCAACTGAAATCCTCTATGGAACCTCTGTCATTATATTTTGTATGTGGTCCTCGAGAAAAGTTAAGTAGGCACAAAATAATCAGAATTTAGTAATGTCTATTCAAAACAACTATATTCAGTTTAGAAAGGCTCTCCAACACCTAAGAATAAGAATTCATATTTCTTTGCCAACAGCTGAGATGTTAAGGTAAAACTGAAAATAAGTGCTGGCCTCTACTTGGAATTTGGCCCAGAGGGGACTATTGAGATGGAATAAGTGTGAAATGGGTTATACAGTCCCATACTTTAAGATGCAAGTGGGTGATAGATATTCTGGTGGACATTTTTTTTAATGTAGTCAGAAATCTCAAATGTCCAGAAAAAAAAAGGAAGAAGCTGCCGTTGCCACACCCTATCTTTGGAGGTAAAGAGTTGAGTTTGTGAAGCAGCAGGAGGGAGATTTCAGTCCATGTGAAACTGTCACGTGACCTGAAACACAACCCAAATATGCCTACATCAGTGACTTCTGTGTGAGCTCCTGTGTGAATACAATCCTGATAACAGAGCAGCAATAAAACATTCTAGAGCCAAACAGCTCTGTTTTCCCAAAACAGAAAATGTGGATGGTTTGAGACCAGCATGACACAAATAAAATCACTTTTATTTCCTATAAAACCTTTTAGAATATGGTACTATTTTATTTTTTAATAATTATAAAGATATATATCAATTATGGAATGGTTGATGCTCTTAGTATTTTCTGCCTTGAGCTTTTCTAGTCGTCACCGAACTCCCTACTCAGTCTTGCTACTTTACATGGAAAGGGAGTAATGCTGAAGATGTGATGCTGCCATTTCCCAGGACTTTACAATTGATGGGTATGCCTAGTGCTACCCTCCCTCACCACCCTCCTTGCATGAATTGCAAACCTCAGAGATGTGAATAAGGTCAGTTAATGGTAAATGAGTTTAAGGTTATGCACACAGTGGATTTGCCACTCTAGCAGAATTTCCCAGGAGGGTCTATTTGGTTGAGTTCCCTTTTGATGATTACACCTGCTAGATCACTTGAAGGTGGAATTATGAAAATGCAAGTGTCTCTCATCAGATGGTAACCAGAGAGTCAAAATCTCAACTGCTGCAAAGCCAGCACACGTTCCAAGAGACATTTTAGTGTCAGCACCAGTCAGTTCGATTAGAATTAGCTCAAAATAGATTTCTTAGTTGCTGGACTGAAAGGCTACATTTTTACCTGCAGGTCTCAATCCAGGCACTGTTTTCTGAGACAGATCCATGCCTGCTGGAACAGGAGCTAGAGCTGTAAGTCAAGCATGCAAAGCCTGTTCCTTATTACATTTTCAGACATTTTTAAAAAGAAAATATTATCTCCAGAATAGAAATGCAGCGTGGAGAAGGTGAAGATGCTGCACGATCTGCTGTTTTCTGAGGTCTCATTCACTGCTGCTTCCAGTGACAGTCAGTGCAGTTCACCATCCAAGGGAAGACTTGGCCTGTGCTAATTGACAGGCAGAAGTTACAAAGCTGTCTGAATCCCAGAGAAGACCTCCTGCTCTGAGCTGCTCCTGAGGCCTCAGAAGGCCACTTGGTCTTTTGTGACTTGTTTGTGCAGAGTAACTCCTCAGGCTTTGTCTGTGGGTCTCTCTGTAGAAGGATCAGATAATGCATGCTGTCATATGTACAGGGACTGTAGTAGAGAGAGGCTGGGAAGCACCAAGAATTTTATTCCATAGCTCTCCTTTTCAAATAATCTCATACCTGGCTGATGCTTTAAAAAAAAGCAAATAGAGACCCAGCGCAAAATGCCAGCACAAAATCTGGCATTCAGATGATGTGGGATTCAGGTGGATTCAGTTTTGTTACACTGCCTCTCAGAAAGCTCAGGAGAAACAAAAGACTGTCTGTTTGCAGCCAGACAGGCATAGGGACCTCTATTTAATTCTCTGTTTTCTTGCTATTACCTTATTTCCAGTGGGGAGGAAGAGCACTGTACTCATGAGCTGTGTAAAAGCTGGTGCATTTTCAGTGAGCGATAGCTTGGTCTGTCAAAGTTAGGAATGAAAACATGGTTAGAGGCAGCAAATTAAACCTCAAATGTAATGCCTCTGATTTGCAGAAGGAAAAGGGGAAGTGCTAAGTGAATATAGGAAATTGCAGCATTATGCATTGTGAGAGCAATTCTTTCCATCCTTGTAGCTAATGGACTGAACAGAAAGTGAACAATTTATTTCATACAATGATTCACCAACACTTTGACAGGGTTTCCAATTCGGAGCTCAGTTTCATGTTCAGCTCCCTGTTTACTAGTGAAATAGTACAATTATCTGTCTTCCTCTTGCACTTTATAAGAAGGCAAGGCTGCAGGATCTGAAAAGAATAAAAATAACTGTATAAATCCTGAATGTTTAAAGCTGGAGGGAAGGGAAATGAAGCAAGTGTTATCTTTCCTGTAGTCTATTGGAACATTCCTCTAAAAATAAAGTTAAATTCCCAGGGAAAATAGGTCCAAAAGAAAAATGCCAATGGAACTAGGTTTTCAATTTTAGTTTAATGTTTCCCCCATCTAGGTTTGTGAAAGGAAATCACAAAACATTTCTCGTTTGAGTCCACTTGTCAAATTGTCGATAGTAAAGTAGCCAGAACTGTTACAGCTGAATTGGTCACATAAAACTCTGGTGAAAAAGGGATGCTTCTCCCAGAGGCATTTAGTAAATGTGCTAAGCTGCTTTACAAGACAGGATGACATTTTTCTGCCTTTAACCCCAGTTTTATTGAGAACAGAAATCACTTGGACTATGAGGAGTTTCAGTTTTTAATCTTGAAATGTTTGTGAGCCATCTCTGACTGCACACATATCTTGCTCACGGGATCTGTGTGTTTGAATGGAACAGCCTCCCAGAAGAGCATTTATTTAGCATAATTAGTTACTTGTTAAGTTTGATTATTTCTGATATATCAGTGTTTATCAAGGCTATTTGGAAGGAGATTCTGAACAAATATATTTTAGAAGTCCTAAAGTAC
>VWYI01004819.1:93838-143453 GCA_013399455.1 Anthoscopus minutus | reverse complement strand
TGAGATTTTGAACACTTTAAACTTTGTGAAGTTTTTATGAAGGCACTCCCAAAACATGCTCATTGTAGTCTGTATTGCTTTTGCTTTGCACTCCCTTCTACCCCATCTGAGAGCAAGTGGAATCACCCGGGGCTTGTCAGGTCCAGCACTGGATGTGTGAGGGCCTTCATAAGCAGACAGATGTATTTGGAGCAGTGTTTTGAAATGCCCTCAGGATTGAGAAAGAAGGCTAATTAATAAATTTTATCTAGATTATGTCATACCTTTCTTCAGTTTTACTATTTTTATCTGTGTGCTTTCATCAGCTTGCAACACACAGGTGAAATTATGATGCATGTCCTCATCTCTTACTTTTTTGATCCGTAGCAGCCTTGTGATATAGAACTTGCTCCCCAGTCTGCAACAAGGAATGGTGTTAGCAACACTATCTGCACAGAAACCTACCTGAGAGGCAGATTTTAAGGAAAATTCTTTTACTGAATTTGCAGTTCCATAAAGTGTAGTACATCATCTCATACTAAATGCAGCATTTTCAGGAAACCTACTGTAGTTTTTTGAGTTCTTCTTCACATATTGAAGGTTCATTCTCAGGGATACCTGTGCATTGTTCTGGAAATGTTTGGTTAATTAACCAGTAAAGGCTGGCATCTTCTTGCATATAATAACCCAAGGAACCTGTGCAATTGAGTATCTCTTCTTTACCTACAAAAAAAGCATTACATGGGAAGATCTAGTGAGAAGTAGTATTCATGTACACAGCGCAGTAAAGTGCCATCTTTGCAGGAAACTTATCCTATAAGCTGTGCTCCTTTCTGAATTTCATAGCCCCTGCTCAGTGTTTTATAGGTGTTACACCTGCCCTGGTGTGGCCTCAGCAATCATGCACTATTGCAGAGTGATAGTCATCCACTGCTTTCTTTCAGATAAATTATCAAGCCAGGTGGGCTTAAACAGACCTGAGAATTTCAGGCTTTAGAGAACTAAAGGGATTTGGACTTGATAATCTTTATGGGTCCCTTCTACTCGAGATATTCTATGAGTCTATAAACCAGACTGCGTTCTTCAGGCTGAGAACAGAAGAGGAAAATTTATCACCAGTGCTCCATGTTCAGGTAAAAGTAGGTAACTGGTAAGGGGAATTACAACCAACTAATTATAATAGGGAAACTATAAATGATTACTCAACAAAACCAAAACCCTTGCTGAACATACGCAGAACAAATTCTTATCTCAGTATCACAACTGGAAATTTCTGAATACGTGAACGAGTCATTTACTCAGCTACTTGTCCCATTTCCAAGCACTAACTGTAACTGAGAGAAACCACCCCATAAATTCCAGTAGTTTTAAGAAATTTCAAAACTAAAAAGACAACTGTACACTTGGAAAAATAAGAGCAGAAGACGGCAGCTCTAGAGTGTGAGATTTTTTCAAGTCTGTCATGTGAAACTTGACCTGAAGTTAGCTGCAACCAGAATTTCTAGGCTATTGCAGCATCATTTACAGGGAACACATCCAGAATACTCTCTATTAAGCCAGGAAAATTACATGTTAGTCCTTGTGCAGACCATCATGCATAAATAATTTCCAGTAAGCAAGGCCTACCCAGTAATCCTCTAAGAGCACAAAAAGCTGACTTCTCAAGATTTAAGAGATACTTCTAGAACCTTCAAAGCAAGATCCAGCTGAAAACTGGCAATCGTAGATTCAGACCTTAGAAATACAAATTACAGTTGCACAGACCTAACCTGGTATCACTGACCTTGCAACTCTAACATTTTCACCATACACAACAGCTATTTGGAGGTAAATATCATAGAACATCATCCTAAGCAAAGATTGGTTTTAAAGACTATGGACCTGGCTCATCCTAAATTCCTTTCACTCTCTGCCATGTCATCTGTCTCATCACTCAGCTGGTAGTTCAATGACCTTATCAAATGATTTTATCAGGGCAGATTAGGGATGGAAGACAGGTAGTTCATAAGCCTTTTATGCCAAACCCTGCTAACTTCTAAGGGTTGGGACAAGCACAGTAAGGAGGAGGAAATGTGCAGGAAGGGTTGGAAGGCATGAGGCATCACAGGATTGGGGTACTAGCATTGGGAAAAGGACTTACCAAGCAGTATTGGTAGGAAGGAAGGAAAATTAGCATCTGAGTTCCTAGATGAGTCCATGAAATACAGAGAGGGGAGAGGGGAGAGGGGAGAGAGAGGAGAGAGAGGAGAGAGAGGAGAGAGACAGGTAAATTTCTATTTTTAAAAATTAATTATAGCCTCAATCACAAAATCCTGGATCCTGTCCAAGACTATATGAAGCATGCAGATCATTTTATCTAACCTTCTTCCAGCTAGAAGCACGGGTAAGGTCTCTTGACAATACAGATATTCATGCACACATTGCCAGAACTGTCACACCTCACACTCCTCATTTCCCTGAAGAATAACATTCTCAGCCACATCAGGTGTCAGTGGGATTACTGCTGTTCACTGAGTAAACTACACATCTTTTATGCATTGCTTGATGGGATTTGCTATCTACAAAAGAAAGCCATGGAGAGATGTTTTATCACCACCATTTTCTCTTGCAGGTTGTAGCAGCAACCTCAGCTTCTACCTCGGTGAAAGGGCACATTTAGTGTACTTGTGTATCAATCATGTAATACATTAGGCAAAACATTACCAGATGCGAGGTTAGATCACATACAGGATGATGCACAGATAATTCTTTATTTAATTACATTTATCCAGACCATCAACCATAAAGAAATCAGAACAAAAGCATGTAGGTAGAGTAGCTACCTCAAAGATTCCTGTATTAATTTCATACCTATTTCTGTTTCAATTTCTTCATGATGCCCAATTATCTCCAAAGTGACAGCCTCTGGTGCATCTAAAATAGAAGTATTGCTATTAATATTAATGCTTACTTACATTCCTCCACAGTAAAAGTTACATAATTGCTCCATATATAAAATTAATCAGAAACATTCCATTTAATTGACAGAACAATATCTGGATTCTAGCATTACTGAAGTATGCCTTGTTGAATTTTTTTCACATACATATATATACAGAGTACAATTTGCAATGGTTGGAAAGGCTCTTATGCAGAATTCTTAGTAAGTTTGTATGACTTACTTAGAGCAGATATTTGGGGAAAAAAATGCAGGGAAAACATACTAAATAATTTTTCCAAAATTAGTAATCTTTCATCTTAACTTCTGCTTTTTTATTTCTCACATTATTTGGAATCGTTCAGATTACCAGACTTCTTCCCCTGGTAAATATTTATCAAATGAGAACACAATTAAAAATCTCCTTAGTAAAGTGAACCAAAAAGCATGCTTCAAAATTTTAGAAAGCTTTCTTACCTTCTTCTACTACAAGTTTAATTGTATTTGTTCTGTGGTATATCATTCCTTCACGACTGATTAAAATTTTACAGGTATATATCCCAGAGTTCTGTACTGTTAAAGTTCTAAAATTTAGTTCCCTCTCTGTTTCATGTTCATAATTCTTACAGTCCTGCATCGATAAAACCAGAAAATACTGTTCTGTAGCAATCATGTATTCAAAACATTAAAGAAATTTTAAATTTTTTTTGAAACAAAGTGTCACCATCCCCTTTTCACTATCTCAATGACACATGTCTGACCCAAAAGAGGTGTAGGTCCAACTTTCACTCACGCTCACTTAAATGCAATATGTGAACATTAAAGCCATTAGAAGCTGAGAACAGTTGAGGAAAACATAACCTATGGCCTTATCCATCAATGGTCCCATCCTCCCAGGCCCTGAAAGGCAAGAGAACAGGGCTGTAGCTCATTCTTGCCAGGCTACTCCAGATGCCTGTTCTAAACCAGTCAAAATCCCTTCTTGAAACTGATTGATCTTGGAGTGAACAGGGTCTGCTACTCCAACCAAGCAGCATTCCTCAAAAAGATGACTTGCCAAAAATGAACAGAACTGGATCTGTTACACACTTAAAAGCTATTCAGAAACAGCAAAATTGAAAAGTTTGCAATTACTTTACAAGTACATGCCAACTGTAAAATAAAAATCTTGGCATCTCATTTAGCATCAGTACAATATCCGTATCAGCAAAGTAGCAGCTGGCTAAACCAGCTGCTGCCCAAATCAGCTAACAGACATGCACATCAGATCTTCTATCATTCCAAAATACTAGTTTAATAACTTCTGAAATAGGTATATTTTTTAATTAATCTGAGAGCAGAAAAAAGCTTTGTTTTGTGTATCTGTCTAAAGTTTTTTCCCCCTAATCCTATGAGAAATTAAAGCTTTACAAATGTTTGTAGATGCTTCTAAAATTTTGTTTGCAATTAATATTTCCTGCAATCAGAGACTTTGTTTCTACAGCCAATGATTTGAGTGACACTGTTTCAGTAATTACCTTGTACCATGTTACGCTGTCATTTTCATAGACAGACAAATGACTGCATTTCAGTGAATGACCAGCTCCAGCACTTTTAATTTCTGTAGTTAAATGATTTTCATTGAAACAGCTGCTTTTATTTCTTTCAAGTACATTCAAGGTCCACTTTTGAATTGTGGCATTTTGTTTTCCATCACTAAGAAAAAGAAACACACAGTAAAATCAATTTTAGGAGCTTTTTAAAATAATACAGCTTGGTGAATTATGAAATACAAATAAACTCTCAAATACGTCTACTAGGTAAAAATTACATCCACAGTGATCAAATTATTTTTATCCTGCTTTATCACTTTCCCACTCCCGAATAAATGTAATTTTCTTTAACCAAACAGGTTACCTAAACTAAAAGCACTATCACAAAACATTTGACAATGTAATTGTATCTATGGAACATGACAATATATGCTACATTGACCTGAACAAGGATTCAACAACCTGTGACATCATCAAGAGTTACATGAGAGCATCAAAAAACTGTGGACCTTAAATAAGCTAAAGATTTTGCAGGTTTAATTTCCCATGTGTTGCTAAAGTTAGAAGCCATGACAGAAAAACATATTTGTAAAATTAGAAATAAGATAGTCAAGTCCGGTATTGTTCACAAAGCAACATTAGTCAATTATTAGTTTTTTAATACTCTGCAGGTATTTTGGTATTTTGGAAATATTCCTAAACTTCACAAGTCTCATGAATTACAGCATCATTTATGGATTCAAGCATGTCTGCAAAACAAGGCACTTTGGAAAGCATGCATCTCTGCAAAACAAGGCACTTTGGAAAGCATGCATCTCTTTGTCTTTGAGTCTGCACTAATCAGAGATCTATAGCAGCTGAACACCCCAGGCTGACTGAAAGAGTCAGGAACTATCACTTCTGCAGCAGTCATCACATCCCATGCAGTGTCTATAAAAGATCACACAAATATGCTCCAAAAATACCTCTTTTGAATATCTAGGAGCTGATCATTGTCAATTAGATATCTACTATGTTCTACCCATATATTCCTTGAAAGAATCAGATGATAGCTGTTATTCACTGTTTGCTATATCTAAATACATGACTACCAAGGGGAAGGAACCTGGAGGACTTTTATTTGGCAAACTTAGAGCTTAAGAGAAAGCCATATGTTACTGTCAGTTAGTGGGTAAGATTCTGTCAGTTAATGGGTGAGATTTTGCAATTAGTGCATAAAGCTCTCATTTGTTTTCTGAACAAGCAGAGCCTGACAAAGGAAAAGCAGCAATCACAGAGCACTTCCCTCCAATGTCAGTCATATCTTCATAAATGTGTTTGAATCTTTCTGCCACCAAGAAAAGAAAAATAAGTTTCTTCCAGAACTGCAACTAGTCAAGAACTGTTTCAATGAGAAAGACCAAGAGGACAAAGCAGTTTGAATGGAGAAGCATCTCTAGTGAGTACTCCAGCTTAAACACCATTCTTGACATACCTTTTAAGTGTACAAGATTCGGAAGAGATATTAGGACATCATTTTTATGAAGAATTTAGACCAAGTTTTGGGTTGTTTCTTTTATGTTTTTTAAGCTCCCGAAACAAATGTATTTATGTATTCTGCTCACCCTCTTTGTATTGTAGCTCTTTCTCAAGCCACACAGGTTGTCCTTACTTGAGATGTTCATTACTTCTAATTGTAACTGATTATTTAAACCAAAACATAGTGGTTTTTCTAAATCAGCTAACTATGGTGTTATAAACAGGGAAAGCCTTACCAAAACTTTTCATCAGAGATACATGGCTCGCATGAGTATTCACAGTGCATGGAGCTCTTCTCATCTATTCTTCAACATCTTATTTACACATTTACCACAGTCAGCAGTGGGATCACAGTCAGAAGTCACCCACAGAAGTTACACTGCAGTTTATAAGACCTATTTTATATGTTTTGTTTACAATAAGATAATGTGTGACCCAGAAAGGTCTCTCTGAACAGGATGAGTTTAGGTTCGGACATAAACATTAATTCAAATTAATTCCACTGAGTCTGTGTGTTTCTTTAGACATCACTCTACTAATCTGAATAATGTCAGAGAATTAATTACAGATTTAGTCATGAAATGCAAATGATTTTACTCTCTAGATTGAGCAGATGAAAGAAAAGGGCTCATAAAGCCACATGCTCTACCCAGCACTATTACTCCACAGAGGCTTTCTTGTGTGATTCTGTCTGGGGAAACCACTCAAAGTGGATCAAAATATTCTACCTGATGAGCCAAAATCTGACCAAGAGAATGGCCCTGGAAGCCATTAAAACCATACCTGTGCAAACGAAGATGAATTTTTTTGTACACAATTTCTAGTTGTCTGACATATAGCATGGTTTTCAACACATCCACAAAAAAAAAATTAGTTGTATTTTTTAAACTGCTAGGGTCTGAACTGTTTTATATTTTTATCCTGATTTTTACTTGCTGAGCATCTTCAGTGATATTTTGTTGGGAACAAAACCATTTCTGGTTTAAACAGCTTTTCAATCTCCCCCCAACAAACCCACCAAGAAGGAAAACCAAAATCCAGCTTGACTCAGAAGATGGTACAGGGAAGTGAAAGCCTTTAGAGGATATAAACCAAGTTTACTGGACCCATAGCCAATTCTAAGTAATCCCTTAGCTATTTTACTGCAACAAGCCAATGTTATCTCAGTATTGCAATCTTCTGCAGAAACTGTCACTTGGCTTTCCAAATTATAGTATTAACTCTATAAGTATGTTCCCATGGCTTTCAATTGTTCTAAATGTATTGAAAAATTGAGCAACATTAAAATTTTAAAATGTATCATGTGTTTATCATGGTTCTCTGCAGTTTTTGTTTTTTTCCAGGAACGACTAAGTTCTCTCAGTTTCAAGGTCACCAAAACAGAGTAACCTGATGGCCTGATTTTTTGTATTCTGTTTTTCTCTTTGACAACCACAGGATATAGGCTATAAAAAAACCCATACAAATTACAAATCTTTCCAAAGACCTGTGACACAGTTTTTGCTGCTTACCACACTTACTACAAGTACACATGAAATTTTTATTTTCAAGAATGTTGCTGAAGATGGACACATTCAGGCCTATAGGCAATGTCCATTGATTCCTGAATTCATATCTTAAGTCTAGTGCACTAACAAATATGTGTGAACACATCAACACACATGTATGCACACTTCAGCTATCTATGTATGTCTCAGAAGGACACTTCTGGTTTCACTGTAAAACTTCTGATTCCACTTTAAGCAAAAAATAAGTGGTTAAAACACCATCAAAACATTGTTTTATCATTTTCACCTCTTGCTTCTTGCATACTGTCAGTTGTAACACATCAGAAAAAAAAATCTGACATTCAATTAGTTTGCAAATCTGTCAACAGGTTTTCTTCTTCTCTTGAAAATCTGAAGTATATGTAATTGTCTCATTGTTCCCTGAAACTTCCTAAAAGTTTTAAGTATTCTGAGAATTATTTCCCATATAGCTTACAAATGTCTATCTCCAAATCAAAGAGCTGAAAATTAAAAAGATAAATAAAAATATACATAATATATATTCTTTCAAAAGTAAAACTTTTAACCTACTATAAATACTCTGAAATTAAAGTAACTCCACTCGGTCATTCTTATTAAATATTAAACAATTTTGATAGTCCAGAACAGCCCACAGTTTTTCCCTGTAGAGACTTCTAAAAGTCCTCTGTCTCTGCAGAAAACAGGTTTTGCAATAATCTTATGTATTTGATGAAATGTAACTCCTTTAACATGCCTGCCAATAACGAGAACTATCATATAAATTAAGCCAAAGATCCCATTAAAATCCCAAGGAAAAAAATCCCCTTATGCCGATTGTTCCAGCAGTGAGACCTGTGAAGGCTTCCCACTGGAGGACTGCAAGATTCTGGCATCATTCTGATTCTAATAGAAAAACGAGTATTCATATGATCCTAACAGAAGGAAATTAAAAAATAAAAAAAATCTAAAATTATGTTTTAAAAAAAAATGTTTCAGAGTAAAAAATTTTTTCTTCAAAACTACTTTCTTTCAAAACTGATTTTTAAAATGTAGGAGGTAACATAGTTCTAGAAGACAAGAAAAAAAGGAGAAAAATCAAAACTCTCAATTCAAAATGAATGCTTTGATGTAATCAAAACTTTTTTTTTCTGAGTTTCTCTCTTAAGCAAATGAGTAAATCAAGAAATTTCATAAAGTATTCTGACATTTTTGTGTTTGCCAACAATTACTCATTTTAATAAACTTCATTTTAATAGTTTTACTTCAGTTATTTTCCTGTCATTTCTGCTTCTATATGTGAAGCTGTTGTTTCCTTCAGTTTTGAGGTTTACACTTTTTTTTAATAATTTTTATAGAATTTTTATGATTTACTGTGGGTTTACTGTCATTACCCCAAGTTCTTAAAAAATCAGAAAACCAAAATGATCATGAATTAAGGCTTGGGTTACCATAGCTCTTTTCTCTTTTGTGCTATATTTTAGACTCCTTATGTTAGTCTCCTTCAGTAGCCTGGCAAGTCAGGTATGATCTCCACCTGTCTTTCTCCTTGCCAAAATTAGTCAGTCTGCATTTTGTGCCACTGATTAGGTGGCATTGAATGAGCTTTTAGATGTAATAGTTTTTTTTGTGAAGTGACCATAAAGAAAACTGATCAACAAAACAAAACTGTACAACAAACTAGATAAACTACCCTATTCATCATCCCTAAAGAAAATCCTCTTGAATTCAACATAGATTAATAAAATTTTTCTCAATATTTACCCTAAAATTAGAAATATTTTTCATTTCATTTACCATGAGTCAGTACTTAAAAAAAAAAAAATCTTTAAGGAGATAACAGTAATGATATGTGAAAAAATAATTTTTAAAAAGACATTTTCAGCTTCCAAGTTGACTAGGAAGTTAACAATTCAAGTCTAACTTAGAACTGTAAACTATCAAACTTGAGTCTGCAATATTTCTGGAAAAATGTGGAGAGCATTTTTCAGTATCCACAGTCCCATACCCTTCACAAACCTGGCTAGAAGCTTAGAAGCATTACTTGGAGAACAGCACAAATCATTCCATGCAAGGTAATCTGCTTCAAATGAACCATTGTTTCAACTGGAAATATGTAATTAAGGGTTTAGTGCTAGTCATAAGAATGCTGTGCAGCAAACCTTTGATTTTAGTAATTCAGTCTTTCATGGTGTTCCAATGAAGACTGCAGCCAAATAATGGAGTCCCATCCTTATTTATCCTTTTAACCCATGATGTTCTACAGCAGTAAGAAATCAAGTCGAATTATTTCATTTGTTCTTTGAATGGCTCTATGCAGGCCAAGGTTTGCGCAGAAAGCAGAGTTGAATTATTCTATGTTAAATCTTTACTGTACAGTTAGATGATTTGGCAAGCCTCATAGAACGAGATCCACTCAACAGAGCAAGCAAGCACAAGTGTGGGGAAGAAGACAAATTTTTCTTTTTTCTTGGCAGTGGACAGAAGGGTTGTTAGGTAATTAATCACAAGCCAGAAAAAAATGCTACCTGACTTATCAAAAGTTTACAGAACATTTAAAAGGCTGAAACTCCTTCTAGTTATTTCTAAATATTACAGGTCCACCTTATTGTGAAAGGAAGTTGGAAATGACACTGCAGTTAATGCAGTTCCCTAAGCCTTTAAGCCTTCTGTATGGATGCCACTAGCTATAGAAAATGAGACAAAGAAATTATCTTCATCATAGACATGTGCACAGGCAAGACATTCACTCATTGTGTTGTGTACCCACCTGTGAATGACAGAGTAATTCCCAGAGTCACTGAGTTGAGCTGGCCAAAACTCCAGAAAATTCATTCGTGAAACAATTCTCTGTGTTTCCTTTATCAGCTGCTGCTTTCCAGCACTTTCTTTGTACCACTTTATTGTGCATGCTTCTTCCTGAAAATGCTCTTGCCTTGACTCAAGATAACAAAGGAAAAAATATTCCCCTTCTAGAACATCAATGGAGGCACGAAGAGGGCACAGCTTCTCTTCAGAGAAAAGGGTAAAAATATACATTAGGAAGCCAAGTACTTATTTCAGAAAATTGTATTAGTCTGACTTTAAAGTTATTTGCTCTGCTATTGGTATTTTATAAAATGACTTCTTTCAGGAAAATGGTCTAGGAACATTTATTTATTTATTTATTTATTCCTACTATACTTACAGAAAAACTCAGTTTTCCAAGCCTTTATGTTACGAAAGCAACACCGAAAGGAAAAAGGGGCTGGAAATGAAAGGACATTTCCCTATCTCTGTGATGCTTTCACATGAGTTTAGCGGTGTCAGAATCAGATTGGCTCAAAGGGCAGAATCTGGCCTAACTCTACAGTGAAGCAGCTGCCACAAATGGAAGAGGAAAGGAAAAATTCTTCACATATGGTTTGACTTGACAAATATGTCTGAGATAAAAGCACAGATCCTATAAATTAACATTTGCATTTCCTTATCTTCTTAATTAAAACGGAATCATTATGTAGCTATATTTCTGAACTCTTCAGATATCTTTGGAAAGTTGCCTTGGAGTGAGATTATGTCTGTAAAATTTAGTCTTTGAGTCTGCCTTTCCAAGAAAATTCCCCAAATTTACTTTTGCATACAGAAGTCATTAAAAGTACAGAAAAGGAGCCATGATCGAGCATTAAGAGTCAAAAATAAAATCAGCCTTCAGTCTCTCCTCCTCCTGAGGTTCTCATAGATTATAGTTGTTTAGCAACTATTGTGACCACATTTCTGAATGGCACAAAAAGAAACAGACTCTTTCTCTTGCTTGCTATATCTCTTCATACAGTCATGGTCACATACAACATCATCAGGTTTCTCCAGGTAGCATCCTTGCTTTTTAATTTCATAATTTCTATGTTTGAGACCCCATCTCCAAAATTTGGAGCTGGGCTGTAATTGCCAAAGCTTTAAGTTCTTATGCTTGGCTTTAAAGCACTAAACTTGTCCTACTCCAAGCAACTGTCATGAAGCTGGCACATATTTTGAAGTTTCTATTATTGAATTGAAGACACTTACCAGTGGCAGATTCCATGATCAACATTACAAAAAAAATCATCACAATCATTTTCTTGACTTACTTCTTACTTCTTCTCCAAAAAAATAAAAATAAACTGAATTGCTCCTGCTTGTTCTGAAAGCCTAAGAAGAAAAAAAAACAGATTCATAGTTCAGCACAAGTGCAGTGGAACAGGTTCCTTTGAGCATGTAAGTAGTGTTAAGTGTTGCCTGCTGCTGAAGAGGGCTTTCCAAACGGGAAGTTACATATTTTTATTATAACAGCTATTCTCATACATCAGGTAATGTATCTAGATTTTTCTTTGCAATTTCATTTCAAATTCAGAAAGCACTGCAGGATTTCCTTCTTCCATTTTTTTATTTAATGGATGCACTTTGCAGTATTACAAAAGCATTCAAATCCCAAACCAGTAGATACCTACCACAGGACAGGACAGTGCTTTTTTTCTTCTCCACAAAGAGAATAAACTTCCAGCAGTATGCCAGGACACCAAACTGTGCAGCTGCTCTCCTTCTCTTACCTTTCTTCTCAGTTCATTACGAGTGTGCCATCATCCCTTAAAGCACTGCAAAGAGATGAAGGAAGTGTTTCATATCCCTTTTTTCAGACAGTCTAGTGGGCAGATTCAGATTTAGAAAGCTAAAATAATCTGGATGCTGAGTACTGAAACAAGAAATTTCAGTTCCTTATTACACATGGAGATTCAGACTCCTACACTTCATAAGGAAATAAGGGCCTCTCTCTTTAACCTCTTGAATTTTGTTTTCTTTTTCTCTCCTATAACATTCAGAAGAAATAAAGCTGTTAAAGACTACAAGACTATGATCCACTACATAAAGATAGAATCATTTAACACCAGATTTTTAATTCTGAATCCACTTCTTTTGTGGTATATCACATTAGCACACAGTGGAAGGTTGGTTGAGTGCACAGAGTATAATGGAAACAACTTGGTAATGACTAGGTTTGAGACTCATGACTACTAAAAATCAAGACACGGGACCTTAATCTTACTCTCTCATTGCTGTTGAACCTCATCAATTTGTCTGAAATTGTTCTATTGTAAGCTAGAAGTTTTTACATTTGAGCCATACAGTTTGAGTACTCTTCAATGAAAAGTTAGGAGGGGGGAAAAAGGTGGAAAAAAGAAAAAAGTCAGCTAATGCAAAGAGAATATTTGAGAAACAGAATAAGATTTTTAATTTTCAGAAAAAATTGAAAGTTATTTTAAAGTAAAAGCAAAGATTCTCTGCCTAATAAAGAGTACAGAAATACTAATGAGCAAAATGCTAAGGCAATAGAGGGAAATGAAGTTTCAATGAAAATTGATTAAACTACAAGTTACCTATAAGGCTCAAAGTGACAATAGCTTTAAGCATTTTTTTTAAGACTTATACATGTTTAAAATCACTGATGGAGTTTTAATAATAAAATATGGTTCTTAAAAATGCTTCTGCTACTGTGAAGCCAACAAAAACTTTAAAAAAACCAAGAGGTTAAATTCTGCAAAATGCATTACCAACGTCTCATGACCTAGAAAATTGTGCACCATTAAAATTATTCCCCACTTTTCCAGAATCACCAGAAGATTTTGGAATAAAATGGGCCTGAAACACAGACATGATTGATTCTCTGTTTTGGACAAGCAACTAATTTTTATCAACACTTTTGGAAAACTCAGTTTGGTCCTGAAGGGTTGTGACTTCCTTTTTTATAAAAAACACAACAGATTCTTCTGAACATGAGACTGTTCTAACAATCATCCTGGGGTCAAGGAAGGAAAGAAATAGTCTTTCCCCTTTAAGAATGGCTCCTTGTGGAATTTAAGAATTTTTTAAACATTGCCATGATTTGAACAGCATTGATGAAGAAAACAAAAATATTGAACAGAGTTGTCTTAAACATACTAGATCCAAGCACCATTCTGCCAGGATTGCAATTTCTTGGTAAAAATGAAAATCTGTCTAAATTTCAAAGAACACAAACAAAGCTGTTTACTTACTGTGCAAGTCTTGCCGGGTGGAAAGTGCATGGAGAGGGAGTCTTCCAAACTCCAGAGAGCTGCAACTAGAATTTACAACTCTTATGAATCTCATTCATTACTGAAACAGAGTTGTCTCTCTCAGCAAGTGAGTCAATACATAGATATTTCAGCTTGAAAAACCTTCTGAGAAAGGAGAAAAAGAACTGTTGATTGCAGGAAGGAAAACAGAAAAGGGAGGTGTGAGAAATTAATTTCTGCTAGCATTAATGGAAAGCTAATAGCAAGTCCTTAATATTAATTTTTTTTTTCTAAATGAGGAATTTAAGAGCTGATACACAAATGTTTTAGGCATAATTTTTTGCTCCTACTGCCTACAGCAGCATTGAAGGAGCTTATCCTCCTCCAAAGCCACCCAGGTGTGAGGGAAAGAGCTGAGGACAGTGCAGAGAGGGCAACAGGGGCTGTATGTTGAAATAAGCCATTTTCAGTACTAAACTGTTTGTGGCAGTTCTGTAATAAAGAAAAAGTACAGCACGGTCCCTGAACAGGGGCGTCCGAGACGAGTGGCACCGTGGAGCGGCGAGCAGCGCCGCGGACAGGGAAGAGCGGCAGGGTGGGAGAGAGGTTTGGGGACGGGCAGGGTTGGGGAACGGGCAGGGCTAGGGAAGGGGCAGGCTTACGGACGGACAGGGCTGGGGATGCGCGGATTTGGGGACGGGAATGGCGCCCGGGAGACGTCCCTGGCAGTGAAGGCGGCCCCCGCATACCCGCGGGGATGCCCTGACCGGGGCAGGCGCTCGGCTCCTGCGGGCGAGGGGAGAAGGAGGTGCCCGCGCCCAGCCCTCGCCTCCCCACGCCGCTGCCCCCGCCCTGCCCTACCTGGCCGCAGCGGGGCCGGGAGCCGGCGGTGCCCGGCGCAGCAGCCCCGGGGGTGCCGGGCTCGCCTCGGGGGCTGCGCTGCCACCCGGCTCCCCGAAACCCCGCGGTGCCCCTGGCGAGCACAGCGAGTGATGATCGACCTATTTAGGAGGCGGGGAGCGGTGGGGAGTGTGTGTCCCTTCCCTCTCACAAGCTCTCAGGGGAAGAAAAGGCGCAAGGAGGTGATGTCTTCCGCTGTGCTTAGCCGAAACGCCTCTTCCTCCGCTTTCCCGCTGAGCGCTCAGTGTAGGACTCTTTTCCAAGGAGGGCAGTGGAGCTAGGACTGAGTGCTAGGAACGAGTATATTGAGCTGAGTATAACAAGTTTTCTCTACTACAGCTTCCTCCCCACCTCGCTGCCTGGTTTGAGAATGAGGACGTGCATAGGACTAACACTGAAAGGCCGATATTCTGCAAAGGCCTCAAAAGACACACACAGAAAAATTTTAAAAACAAAAAAAAATCCCACCAAAAAGAATTACCAACTAGAGTGTGCAGGAAAAGAGACAAGGCAAAAGTTAAGATTCTACACTGTTTTTATGAGAAATGTCCCAATTTCTGTGCTTTTTTTTTCTGTGCTACCATCCCCTTTAAGGGGACAATAATGGAAACTCTCAAGACCTGAAATATTTTGTAGATCCATTGCTGCAAGGTGAGTGTATTCACTTCTAAATAAGCCATCATGTCATTAGTTGAGTTTTGCTTGTTAACCAAATGTTGGTATATTGGAACTGTGGTTCTACCAGGGGTTTCTGACAGGCATATTTCTTGCTTGAGTCCTGTTCCTAAATAAATGAATGCTTGCCCTTGTTAATTCCATGAATGCTTTATCTGCTAAGTACTGTACAATGACTCACTATACTTCTAAATAAAGGTAGTTGGATAACAGCAGAAAAAAAATCATCCAAATCATCCTTTCATTTGCTTATCACCCTTTTCATCTTCAGAATTTTGCTTGGTGACAGCTACCTTTTGGGGTTTTTTTACCTAGGACAACTGTTAATGCAAAAGTTCCCAATTTCAACAGGAGGAGACAGTTTAGAGGTAAAACAAGCAGGTTACACTTTAAAGGAGGGAAGGATTACACAGAGTTGGCTTTCTTGCATATTTTCACATATTATTTCCTCATCACAAAATGAAGCAATAAGTCTGTAACAACTGGACCTTTGGAATATGTAAATCAGAACAATTCCAGGAAAGTCAGCTAAGGATCTAACTAACTATAACTGCTTTAAAAATGTGTAGAAGGTACTTTATAGTGCTTTTGGTTTTATGACTTAGTACCTTATATTAAAACCTAAAAGAAAGCAGATAACATAAAGATGATAAAGATTTTCTATAACAGTCTGGAAACTATTTAGCAGCCAACAAATAAAATGGTAAAGTGTCATCAGCTTTTTACTTTCACAGACTGTCTTGTTTGGAAACTTCTTTTATCTGTCTCAATCTTTTACAGCAATATTTTCCATTTATTTGCATTCATACTCTTTTGAAATACTCTCAAGGTTTTGAACTTTATTCTGCATTGCAGAAAGTGCTATGTTCAATTGGTCCTTTCAAATAATATCATAGCTAGCTCTGTGATATGTGAACATTTGTGAAAGGAAAATAAACTTTACACTTTTTAGTTCTCAGACTAATACAATTTTAATGGAGAAGTCATAGTTTGATAATAAATAGCACTGAGTGCCAGCTGAGAGGTTTGTGAGGCACCGCCTCTCCACGTTTTTTCCCGTCTCGGCCGAGACGGGATCCCTGTTCTGTTCCGTTGTTAATACTGTAGTTATTGTTGTTGGTTTACCTTTATATATATATATATATATATATATATTAGTAAAGAACTGTTATTCCTATCCCCATATCTCTGCCTGAGAACTCCGTGTTTTCGAGATATAATAATTCGGAGGGAGAGGGTGGGGGGCTTACAATTTTTTTCTGCCTTCCCTGACAGATAACTGTCTCAAAAACCGGGACAAATAGCTACAGCTTAGATTTTAATTTTGAAAATGTCATGATGAATACGAAATCTTGCACTAATATTGGAAAACAGATTTTTGAATGAAGCTCTGACAACCTGACCAGTTGAGAATCAGTTAGATAAGACAGTTATTTCATACAGATTTTCACATCTTCCTTTCCATTCAATATAAACTATACTGAAGTTCTAACTGAAAAACTGAAACTATTTCCATCATAAATTACAACACATCCAAATCCTGTAACCACAGTTTAAAACTCTTTGCTGTTAGATAGCATTAGTCCTTATTAAACTAAATCTGTTATCTCTATACACAAGTTATATTAATTCTTCGCAGAATTTAAGTCATATTCAATAATTTGCCAGCATTATCTTCCCCTGTCAAAAAAACAGGTTAGAAACAGATCATTTGTCTGTAAGAGCCTCATACGTTTCTCAGAAATTTTAAGATACAGAAGTTGGACACTCTTGAACTTTGCTCTGCATCACAGCATCACAGGATAATCCCAGAGGTTTGAAGGGACCTCTGGGAGTCCTCAGGTCCAGCCCCTCCTCAGGATGCACAAAAATGAGACCTGAACACTTACAAGGATGGGGATTCTACAGGTTCTCTGAGCATATATTCCAGCTTTAGAACATATATATGGTGACATTTTTTTTCTAATATGTAATATAAATTTCCCATGTTCTAGCTAGTGCGTTATTTTTTGTCCCATCTCTGGGCTCATTTGAGAAGAGTCTGGTTCCATCCATTCTGTCTTTTCATTAGATTATTGTAGATGGAGATAGGACCTCTTGTCCACTCCTTGTATGATCTATGCTCTTGGTGGTCTTCCCCTGCCCTTCAATATGCCAACACCTTACTTGTACAGGGGAGCCCAAAACTTGACCCAGAAATAGCGCCCCAGAGATGATCTCACAAACACTGCACTCAGAGGAATAATCACTTTCCACAAGTACATTCTCATTAGTAAGGTGCAGAGTGCCGTTGGCCACCTTAGTCACAAGGACACACTGCTGAATTGTGTTCACTTTAGTGTCAACCAGGACATCCAGTCTATTTCTGCAAAGCTATTTTGCATTAGGCTGACCTCGAGGCTGCATTGCTGAATGGGTTTATTCCATCTCAGATACAGCACTTTGCACATGCTTTGGATTGAACTTTTTGGGTTTCCCGTCAGTCCATTCCTTCAGCCCCCTGCTGTCCAAAACAGCAGCCCTGTGCTCCAGTGAGTCAACTATCGCTTCCCAATTTGATTTTCTTTCTGAAAATTCATTGGTTGTGCAGTCTGTCCCATTGTCAAGGTCTTCAATAAGGATGCCAAACATTCCTGGTACAGATATCACTCCCTGAGTGATTAGCTACCAGCTGAGGTCTGTGTGCTGGTCACAACGTGTTAGTCCCACAGGGACTTTGGTCCCATTGTTTTTCTGCTCACTTTTGTGGATTTGTCTGTCTAGCAGAGATTGTGTCAAGGGCCTTGCTCAATACAAGATATGCAGCATCCAGTGTCCTCCCACTGTCCAAAACACAGCTGGATATGCATGATTTGTGTCTAAAACAGCTGTAGTTTTTCAGCCCTTTGAAAGAGTCAGGAACATACAGCTGTACATTCAGCTTAATATACTATCAATTTTACACATCATCTTCCAAACAGGCTTTGTTCAATGCTGTAAGATATTAATGTTACATACACTATGAATAATAGCTTGCTCTGAAAACTCCTGAAAACTTCTAAAAACTTCCTTTAAGTGGTCAGGTTGTTTGGCTTCACAACCATGCGAGCTGTAGGAACTTCAAATCTCAACCCTGTAGGATTTCCAGCTGGTCAGAATCTCTGAGTGACTGTTCACCCACGAGAGGGCGGGATGACTCTGCTTTATTAAGAAGTGAAAGCAAATTTGCTCTCCAGAGTCTCTTGGAGTACCAAAACCACAGAAGCACAGGGCAGAAACTAAAGAACATTAAAACTCTTTGTGAACAATATAATTCAGCAACAAAATTGCCTTGGTGCTGCTTAGTTTAAGCTTAAAGCATACAAACTGAATCTTCAGTATGTTTCCGATGTTTATTCCTATGTTATTATTTCTATGTTTATTTATTTCTGTGTTGAAATAATACTTTTTCTTTTTTTGTGGTGGGGGCAGGGCAGACTGTAATTCTGTTATTTCATGAAGACAGACTTCTTACTGTAAAAAAAAAGCTAATTTTAATCAAAAAACTGTTTTTGAAAATCTAGGTTGGTTTTAAGTTTCATTTCATAGAATGCTTGAGGATGGAAGACACCTCTGGAAGTTATCTAGTCAACTCACCTGCTCAAGACTGGCCAGAATTAAGCCCAGGAGGTTTTTTAGTATCTCCAAGGCTGGAGACTCACAACTTCCCAGGGCAACCTGTGCCAGTGCTGGGTCCCCGTCACCATGAAAAAAACCTTTTTGATGTTCAGAGGGAACCTCCTGCTTTTAGATTTTCACCCATTGCCTCTGGTACTGTTACTGGGCATCACTGAGGCCAGCCTGACTCTCTCTTGTTTGTACCCTCTCTTCAGATGAGGGACTTCACCAGGCTGAAGAATCCCATCTCTCTCAGCTTCTCTTCACAGGAAAGATGCTCCATTCACCAACCCCATGGCCCTTTGCTGCACTCACTCCAGAATGTCCATGTCCCTCTCCTGCTGAGGAGCCCACCACTGAACACAGGACTCCTGGTGTGGCCTCAGTGGTGCTGATATTTTAATGATACTGTGAAAGTATTCCACAGTCCTTTTTGGGCTTTCTCTCTAACATCACAAATATGATAGCATTTGTAGAAGATATGCATTTTAATGTATATCTCATATTTCTTTACTAAACACTAAGGAATAACAAAAAAATCTGTGACAACTGCAGCATTTTTTAGTCGTTATTACAGTCACATACTCACCCCCTGGTACTGTAAATGCCACTCTGAATTTTCCCCTTTTCTTTCTGTCAAGACCATTTTGTTCACTGCCGGCAAACCACAATAAGAATTATTTTCCTATTTTTTGGGGTTTTCTCTGGGCTGTCTGTGAAACTTGAAAAAAAGTAGCATCACCACAAGAGCCATGTAGTGAGTCTGTTTTTCACACCATAACTACATGCCTGGCTAACAGAAGTCAATGACACATCAGTATATTTGAGTGTAATTTGGTTCATGACTGATCCTGTGCATGTCTCCTCATTCCCTTCCAGCTTCAAAAGTCATCTTAGACTTTCATTTCCAAGATACTCATTTATCATCCTTTCTTGTTCATTACAAGCCCAGGACTCAGACTGTATTAAAAACTTATCCTGTGATAATCTTGGAAATGAATATTCTGTCTTGCTCAGTAGCTTATGTGAAAAACCTTCACAGTTTATAGCAACTGGTTTTCCTGCTTTTGCATATGCCTTGGTATGCTCTCAGAGGGAAGAAATGGTACTGTAGGAATAATCCAAGTCTCACACTGGCATGAATCCATCTTCTGGATGGGTTCCACAAAAATTTTACTCTCTGTAGAGACAGTAAGGTTTATCCAGAGGTATCTTTAGGAATAGGACCCAACACTGCACACAATCTAATGAGGTAATAACAAAAATGCAACATTTGATGTTTTATACTTATGGTGAAGTGAGCAATGAGTGAATGAAAATTGAAAATACAACTCATTAGTGAAAAACTGTCTAGTTTGGTATAGATCTTTTAATTGAATGCTGAAAAATATCTATACATATACTTTATGCACTTTTTTTTCTACTCCAAATAGCTATCTATAAGTCTGAAGATCCATATTCAATAAAAACTTACAGTAAAAGGAAAGAACTTACCTCTTTATAATCCTAGTCTTGGTAACAATAAGTGTTCTGCATCTAATTTTCACTTTTTAAGTCCATTCTGTATCAAGTCTAAAGCTGAAAACTAAGCCTTCTCTGACAGTAAGAATTTCCTGGGTTTGAAAACCTAAAAAGATTAAAATTTACAGGGACAGCTGTACTGGTGTATTCTATACATCTTGTTCCTGTTCCCCTGAACTAGACGGACATTTGACTCTGACCTTTGCATCTAAGGTTATTTTCTATCAGAAAGTATAACTACACATGAGGCCAAAGCATGGAAAAATGTGGATAATTCCTGTTATAAAAAAGCAGTCTGCTTTTTCAGTAGCTTAAAGGAATGCTGTCAGTGTATCAAAGAACATCCTAAATTTCAATATGTTATTTCTATCTGGAGATAATAATTACAGTAACAGCATGATTATTGTACCTGAAAGATTTAAAATTTCCCCTTTATGTGAGATTCATTTTAATAGATATGTAAAATATTTTAAAGTGCATATAAAATACCTTTATATGTATTAATGCATTTATGTCCCTTAACAATGCATGTAATATATATATGTATATATCAGTGCACTTATTTCCTGCTACAATGCACATTATATTTATATATAGATTTGTAGATATCTAGAAATCTAGAGATCTGGATATATAGACATATATAGATATATAGAGATATTGAAATATAGAGATATAGACATATATAGATATATAGATATATAGATATATAGATATATAGATATATAGATATATAGATATATAGATATATAGATATATAGAGAGCGCATTTATTTCCCCTAACACTGCATTTTTTTTACTGCTATATTCACATCAGTCTCAAAAGACCCTTTAGTGAGGCATCCATACTAAGGAAAAATAAAATTTCATCTTGTGAGTATCACTATTGAGTCAAAAAGGAATAGTGCAGGAAAAAATGTTAACAAAAGCATGACATTATACTTTCTAGCTGCAAGATACACATTGTACTTTCTACAGAAGGCATTTATATTTAATCAAGTGCTTTAGGAAGAGTAAGTAAACCTGCAAGGCATTCAGTTATCCACAATCATACCTTCCTGTTATATATACAACTATATATAGAAAGAGTACAGGTACATTTGGTTTTCTGTGGCACGCAAAATTCTCCACACAATCTAGAATTATCTCTTTACAGAACTCTCATACCTATAAAATGTTCCCTCAGTTTCCTAGACCTCTTCCATCTATTTACCCCATCATTACTCAACTTGAAGGACTGAAAAAAGTTCAAAAAACACAGCCAGACTTCCAGACTGTACAGTGATGTACATTCTGAAAGGAAAAACAGCTGTGGGCTTGTTGTCCCTGCCGGCAGTGCAGCGCTGTTTTCCAAGGCTGCTCACTGGGCATTAGCCGAGTGTGGGGGGCTGCAGGTCAGTGGCATGTGGTACCTCACCTGTTTCCAGAACTTAGAATTGGGTGACTGTGCGTGCACTGTGTGCTCCTCTTTCCATTTGATGGTACCTTGCTGCTTAATAATAAACTTAAGAGATTCCTGAAGCTTCCCATAAGTCCCAATTGTCTCCATTTCCAGAAGGATCACCTTTGTGTCATTTTGAATGAGGGCATTGTACAAAGCAATGTGTTGATCATAAGCATTTTCTTTAGAATTAATCAGCTGACGTGTTAGCAGGATGATCAAACGTCTGCTCTTCTGTATCCTCTTCTCAATTGCACTGGCTGCATCTAGCAATGTACAAGAAAATGATAAGACACTGATATTTCCTTTAAAATTCTTTTGAGATTGGAAATTCCATTTTCATTGCTGTGTAAACGGATATAATTTCTATTTCATTTCAGTCTGATACATTTTGCTTATTTATTAGAAATAGACTTTATCCCCTAAACCCCTCAAAAAGACAAAAAAACAGCAACCAACCAAAGGGGATGGGGCAGAGGGAGAGAAAAGCAAAAAGCCCAAAACACAAAGCTTCCATTTCAGATTTTTCTTTCGGTTGAAACATTATTTTCACTATTTTTAAGTATTGTTAGAAATTTCTCATCCAGTGACCTAGGGTCAAGTTCAGTAGATCTGAATGTATCAAAATTGATCAACAGCCTCCATGTAAGGAATTGTGTTATACCAGGTTTAATGCCTTAGAGATGATCTAGTAATACTTACTCACAAAATCTAGTCATTAGGAGACTTTTGGGTGACTTGCTTCTAAGGGGCTTATTTCCAGGTGGGGTTAATTACAATTAATTGTCCTGAGCTATCATGTGCTAATTTATACACTAATCTGTGCATTGTGCTGGCCTTCACCCTGCAGGGGTAGATCCAGACTTTCGGGTTATCAGTGTGTCAGCACAACTGAAGATGTTTGAATTTCCCAGTGCTACGTTGGGGAGAAACGATCAATGCTATTGTCATTGTGATGCTGGGCCAAAAGAAAGGAAGTGGGAGCCCAGCTGAGGAAATTCCATGCACCAATTATTTAACAAACCAGCTGATTTGTAGATGCATCAGCCAGCTCCATATGTACCCTCTTTTCCTTTGCTGGGGGCTGCCAGATCACTGCAAGTGGTGTAAGTTTTTGCCATTGACAGATTTGTGAGCTCTTTGTGTTGGATCTGGGAATGGTCTGGCTCAACAACTTCTGCAGCTTGTGTTTACCTTTGTTTTTCCCAATGCCAGGCAGCCCTTTCATAATTTTCCAGAAGAGAAAGCCATCAAAGATCTCAGCCCCAGCTCGGGGCAGGTGAATGACACCTGGCCCAATGAAGATGCTTTCAGAAATGTGAAAGTGAAAATGCACAAGCTTAGGCTTAATGTCTGCTCACTGACAGAGAGAGAAGATCCAGTCTACAGAAGAACTAGAGTACAAGATAAACAGATAAGTCAGCTCTGGAGGAGAGCAGATAGCACCTAGGTGGCAGCAATCATACATGATAGTGTGGAGGGTGTCTATGTGGAAATTAGTACAGATTAATTAATAAGATTTCATCCTTAAAGACAAGAAAGCAGGAATAAAGCATACCAATTCTCTCCTCAACTTATGTGAGGAATTACTTGAAGGGAAAATAGAACATGTTGGTGAGAAGAAGCTGAACTTCTTGTGACTCTAACACCCTCATAAAAAGTTGAAAACTCCAGGAGATAACAGCAAACGTGTTTCCTCAGCTGAGTTTGTGGTTTTCTCCTCTTCCTTGTCTTGTAATCAGCCAAGGCAGTCACACATGGTTTTGTTGTGGCTTTGCCCAGATAATGGCTGTGCAGAGTTAGACTTTCCAAAAAGCAAGTGTGTGTTTAAAAGAGTCATAACTCAGGGTCATGTTTCCTGTGCAATAAGAAGTATGTGCCCCTTCCTTGCAGCTGGCTTTTCCTAGCACACTGGAAAGCACAGAGTGCCCTTGTGATGCCTGGCCTGAAAAAGCACACAGATGGCTGCTGAGGAGATGAGCTTCAAGGTCAGGAATGTAGAATGACCTCCTATGCGCCTAAAAGGGACTAGAATCACAATTTTCTCAAGCTTGACAAGTAATTCAGTGAATTATCAGATCTGAAACTTACCTTCTCCAGGATATATATCTCTCCCATAAATACACAATTTATATCCACATTTATTTTCAAGAATATCTGGCATGATTTGGTAAACAAAATATTCCACAAAATTGGCTTCACTGGTGTGGTTTTTGGGGTAGATTACATATGCATCATACATCTTCCCATCTATAAGGCAAAACAAGAGGAAGGAGTATTGTGTTAATATGAATTAGAGCTCTCTATAGCAAAAACTAGGAGAGAAATAAAAATATCAGTCACTGAAATAGATCTAAGAAGAAGTTCTGGCCAATCTGAATAATGTTTATCATCTGGGGCATGTTCGGAAACTAAAGACTGCATATTTGCTCAATTGTTTCTTCCTGGGTGTTTGTAGCTTTGGAGAACCTGGCCTTTGTATTTTGAGGGCTGTATTCCAAAGTATATGCAGTAAGATTTCAACTGATTGGTGTATATTTGCATGATATAGTTAGGAAGCTCAGCATTTGTTATTTCAGTGATACAATTTGCTTTTAGCAGGCTTTGTCTCTAAGCACAAGATAATCAATTTAAATTCTTCCATCTTGAAGACTTTATTCATCATTCCCACAGCATATCATATTCCTGAGTGAAAATCCTATTTCTTAGGAAAAAATCTTACAATCAGAACCAAGTACAAAGTCAAGTATTTATTTCATTCCTTGCTTCATTTCTCTAAATTAAGTTTTCCATTACAGCATTTTTATTTTAATCCTAAATGTTTCTTTCCTTCTGGTGGAAATGGCCATATCCTTTCTTTTGCTGCCGACGTTCTTGCTCAAACCATTCTAACAATATGAGAAGCAGCTGAGGGAGCCAGGGTTACCTAGTCTGGAGAAGAGAAGGTTCAGGTTTAACCCTGTTTCTCTCCATAATGACCTGAAAGGAGGCTGTAGCCAGGTGGGGGCAGCCTCTCCTCCCAGGCAACCAGCAACAGGACAAGGGGATACAGGGGACGTTTAGGTTGGACATTAGGAAGAATTTCTTCATAGAAAAGATGATTAGGCATTGGAATGGGATGCCCAGGGTGGTGTTGGAGTCACCATGCCTGGAGGTGTTTAAGGAAAGGCTGGAAATGTCTCTGAATGCCATGGTCTGGCTGGCATGGTGATGTTTGGTCATAGATTGAACTCAATGATCGCAGATGTCCTCATTGATTCTGTGAATCTGTGATTTTGCAATTCTGTGAATCTGTGATTTTGTGATTCTGCCATAACAGTGAAATGTCCATTTCCAGAGTCTGATTAATTTAATCATAAAATACATTTACGTGGAAACTGTCCTAAAAAAGCATACTTCTTTCCTCTTTAATGAGAAGATAAGTAATTAGATCAGCAGTAGATATCTACCATACAGACATCTTTGGTAAGAGTCAGCTTCAGATTTAAAAATTGTCCATTTAGCTGGATTTGGTCTCCTAAAAACATGTACCACATCATATGATTAGGCATGTCCTGCCTTTCAGCTGCTCCCTGCAGAGGGGTTCAGGTCTCACTTAAGCCCTTAGGCATCCCCAACAGCACCAGCTGCTTGTGGTTAGACAGTGGGACCCAGCCACAGATCTCCAGGTTTCATGTCTAAGATGGAAACTTGCATGTGTGCACTTTCATTTCATAAAACTAAATGCAGATGTCTGAATCTTGAGCTGAAAGCAACCAATAAACTTAGATGGGATGTATTCCTCCAGAAATGTCTTCCACACTACTGGTATCTTTCTTTTTGGCCTACAAAAACAGTGATGCTCAAATATATGCTTTAAACACAATAGCCATCAGGTTTGTTCCTTTGCAGTAGAGAGCACATAACAAATACACTTAATAACACTATAAATCAGATTTTCAACATCATTCAGTATTTTATGGCAAATACTTTCATTTTAAAAAACTACAAAACCAGGACTGAATCTCTCTTTTATGTAATTCAGTGCTACAAAACCCAGGAAACAAGGGACTGTAAAGCACTTGCAGAGTTATGTATGACTTGCCTTTACTAAAGGTGTAAGAAAGGGAAGAATAAGGCTCAGGTGTTATGAGTTTGCAACTATCAAATAAATTACTTTCTCTATGATTTGTCATTTTCCTTTTTTTAAACTTTCTTTCTCAAATCTTACTTACCATCCTTGACTGAGTAGGGCTGGAATATCTCCCGATACAAGAGGACAGTATCAACTCGGAAAGACTGGTAAAGGATAACAGAGATTGCTATTGCACCTAGCAGAACTAGAGATCCTGTGATCAGGAGGATATTAGGAAGAACCTCTGCAATGTAGAGGAATATATTGTTAGCCACAGAGAAGTAAGTTAACCGGTGTGCTGAAATTTTAGCCACATATCCTTATTTCTGTTACAGCTTTCAGCAGCTCAAAACAGAGATAACAAAGCTTTTTCTTTCCCCAGCTGGCATAGCCAACACATAGACGCCTAAACTACAAGCATATTATGCAGTATATATTTAATATTTACTTTGTTGAATCCAGACCTACTTATGCTAAAAACCACAGCTGACAATAATGTTTAAGTATTTTGTAACTTTTAAAAACTGGCAATAACACAATCATTTTGTGAGACATCTAAGCCTATGCATGAAAATCCCCAAAAGGACAAATGGAAGCTTCTGGCATGATTGCACAAATAAGGTACAAAGAGCATGTGCAAGTAATGAAATCTGCAAGATAAGAAATAAGCACTAGATAAGCAGGAAGACAGAACATGTCCCAGTCACAAAAATAAACTATGCTGAAGTCAGATTATATTCTCTCCTGCCTTTACCTTTCAAGAGGGTCAAGGAGCATGAAATGCCAATGATGAGTAAGAAAAAATGGGATGGAAAAGAACCATCCACTTTAGTTCCAGTTTCCCTCATGGAAGAGCTCTTGAATCTGTCCACCTTTACCTCAGAGATGAAGACTTATCAAGGATAGATTAAGTCTAGATATATGGAAGACATTTTTTACATTGAGGATGTTAAAAGACTGGCACAGATTGCCCAGAAAATCTGTAGATGCCCCATGCATGGAAATGTTCCAGAATAGCTTGAATGGGTGCTGAGAGATTTGATCTAGTGGAGGCTGTGCCTGAGAAAGGTATATAAATGAAGAGTTTACAAATACATTTTCCCTTTCCTCTGGTGTGATGTAAAAGGATGCGAGGTAAATTTAACAAGATTCTCACACTCTTTACAATTCTTTCTTTGTCATTTAAAGGGAAAAAGAAATATTAGGCTTGTGATGAAGTTTACCTCAGCAGAACTAGATCAGGAGGAAATGCCTTCCAATAAGACTGGGCAAGAAAACAACCGGTTCCTTCTAAAATGAAGTTTGACCATATTTTTAACAGTGTCACATGATGCCTATGAAGGAACTATATCCTTGTTAACCCCTTCAAATTTTAGTATTTGATCCATTTTCCTGGTCAACACACACATACACACACACACAGTAAGGAAACCCCTCTCACTACCTGGAGGGGCTGACTCAAGCATCAGAGTGTGATGTTGTTTCTTACTGATGTATTTGCTGACAGTGTGCTCATCATAACATTACAATTACTGGTATATTGCATTAAGTCTCCATAAACATCTAGAGAAGAAACAGTTTCCAACATCAACTTTTGCAATTACTAACCTAAAAAACACTGTTTATATTTGGGTTTGCACTGATTAGACCAAGGCTGGAAAAGAAGAAATATGCCCATGCAGTTTGTAGGACAGGAGCCCTACAGAGTTGTCTTCCTGGAAGAGCAGGTTCAATTCCCAGTAACTCTGGCTTAGCCTCTCATTTTTCTGGAATAAACAAAAGAACGTTCGCTATTTCACTAGTGAACATTCAGCACAATGGAGGCAAGTGCCATAAGCCCCTGAACAAGGTTGAATAGATCTTGTTGTTCCATTTGACTTTACTGAATAATTTAGCAGCTGAGTTCATGAGTAAGACATCTTCTATTGCAATGGCAATACAGAATACTATCAGCTCACAAGGACTAATATTGCAAAGGCCAGATAAAATATGTCAGGAGTTCCAGAACAAACTCCAGAGGACCAGCGGTTTTTTCTATCTTCTCTGGCTTCTAAGGTGGATGTACTTCCAGACAGTGAAGGCAGAGATCTGGGTCTAGACTTCCTGTACACATCAGTCTACAAAATATGAGCCAAAAGGTTAGCTTTGGCATTAAACAACTTTGAGGAAGAACAGAGCTGATGCTTTGGACTGAACTTTATCTCTGCTTTGGATGACTGTGTAAAAAAAACATTAACAGGATAGTAGCTAGAAGGCACAATCTGGGCTGTGGGAAACATCAAGGAGCAATCATGTATTTAGAATTTTTTTCCTATTAAATACAAACACACAAACAACATACAAAAGAAGGAGTGTACACATCTTTTTTACACTTTTACAAGATGAGACACACAAGTGAATCCACAGCATTTTTATTACACTGAGAAAAAAGCAGCATTGCTCTTGCATAAATATTGCTGAGCTGTGGGAGGACTGAGTGAAGAAAATTAAAGCAGAGCACAGCCACTTCTGAACATAGCATTGCTGACACCAACAGTGCTGAAGAGCAGAAGAAGACACCTCGTCAACAACAGCAGCAAGGACAAAGACACAGATATCTATACAAAAAAGGCAGCAGTGAAAGCAGATTCACAGTCAAGAGCTTCCATGAACATTTACTGAAGACCTATGAATAAAAAACAAAATAAGATTTGTCTATAACAGAAATTAGATTCAGTGATTCATGGGATAAATATAGAATATGCTATATGCTCTCCTTCATCTAGTCTGCAATACGGGGCTCACAGGGAACTTGTGTTGATAAACTAGTAAGCAGGAACTGTTACTAGGTTTCCTTCACTCTCATTGCAAGTACACTCCCACACAGGTACTTCAGCGCAGAGCTGGTGTGCTTCCAATTTCCTGAGTGATGCTGCACTCAGACTCGCCTATCCAACCAAAACATCTCCTGCCACCTTCCTACTGGGTGCTATTCTGGTGTTACCATTCACCTGCATCCCTTCTAGTCTAGGCAACAGCAAGGAAATTTGTCTAGGCTTTGAAGCCATGATCCTTTAGAAAATCATGAGCAGTCAAGAATACAGCAGGACATGCTGTATACATGAATACAGCAGGGCATGCACACCCTGTGATCACAGTACACTTGATTTTACTCTTCCCACCACTCTCTTTTAGAAAACCAAACTCTGTTAAAGGTCTTGACATTTACTTTCAAAGTCCTCCAGAAAAGAGAGTAGTTTTAGATTACATATTAGGAAGAAATTCTTTCCTGCGAGGGTGGTGAGACACGGGAACAGGCTGCCCAGAGAAGCTGCAGATGCGCCATCCTTCAAAGTGCTCCAGGCCAGGTTGGATGGAGCTTTGGGCAACCTGCCCTAGTGAAAGGTGTCCCTGCCCTTGGCAGGGGCTTTGGAACAGAATGATCTTTAAGGTCCCTCCCAACACAAACCATTCTATAATTCCATGATTCTTGGTGGTTCAGCATGTCTGAAGGGATGAAAAAGGAAGTGATTGATCACAGATGCTTCTTGAGCCTTCACAGACAAAATAGCATTTTCTGCCATAGGAATCTAATTCAGAGGTGTTGGCAACAGTGCACAGGGATCTGGCTATCCCTATTAAAAAAGAACATTCCCATATGAGCTAAGGATTATCCCTGTCCCCTTCAATTACTGCCCTGGATTTTCCTTCTCTTTCACATACTACTAGAACCAGAAATTTAAAAACAAAACCAAGGGAAAGCCTTTGAAGTGCTACTCACACCTCTATGTGGCACAGAGGGAACACATTGGCACTTAGAGAAGATAAAGAGTGATTTTTGAAGAGGTGATTCCTACAACATTCAGTCCAAAAAAGGCACTACAGTGAGTAAGAAAGGTAAACAAACTAGTAAACCAGCAGCTG
Source organism: Anthoscopus minutus (assembly GCA_013399455.1). NCBI lineage: Eukaryota > Metazoa > Chordata > Aves > Passeriformes > Paridae > Anthoscopus > Anthoscopus minutus. The sequence goes on along the minus strand of VWYI01004819.1, from coordinate 113,768 downwards.
AAACCCTTGTTTTTAAAGTTTGCCTACTTTCTTATAACGCTTTTGCACTAAAAACAATAGTTTCATTTGTCACAGTGGAGAAATACCCTAGAAACAGCATATTCTTATCACACAGCTGATACAGTCACACTCTGCATATTTCATCTCTTGCTGATACTGTTTGAATAATGTCACCCTCTCCCAGTCCCAAGCATTCAGCCATGAGAACTTTGCAATTGCTTCTTCTAGGGAGGAAGCAAGGCTGGTTTTGCTTCTTATTAACTGAAACTTTTTTACAATTTGAAACAAATAATAAAATAAACTCACCAACATATTTCAAACTAAGCGCAAAGTGTAAAGAATCAAAACTAAAAAATCCTACCCTCAGATTGCACTTTGAGCTGTAATGTCACCGTGACTCTTGTGTTGTACATTATGTTCAATGCTATACAAGTGAAATTTGACTGCAGATCCTCCTTTTTTACTTCAGTAATATTCAAAGTGGTCTCTTCGTAGTATACTTGCTCATGTCCATGAAAACTAATAGAAAGAGAAAAGCTGTTACCATTGGTTCCAATGGCCAGGCACAGTTTACATAGAAGAAAGATTATTCTGTGTTAGACGCACTTACAAATTAGTTTCTTCATGAAATCTTGAAGAAACAAGGTTTTTCACTGGGGTGTTATTCACATCCCATCCGACAGCAGACAGTGGCTGTTTCTTAATCCCCAGGCGGGCCTGACATTTCAGAGACAAAGCAGCACCTAGTCAAGATACAGAGCTATAAACATTCCTTGATGAAAAACATAATTTTATTTTCCTCATAACATCTTTTTCTAGAAATCTTCATAGAACTTGTGAGTTTTGTCATAAACATTTTTCTGAACTACAGCTGACCAAGTGAGACATAGAAGAGACAAAAAGAAATAGTAAAATGAATTTTTCAGCAAATGGGCTAATAACACACCAAGGATTACAAAAGGACCTATTTATATTTATTATTATGAAGGCAATGGACCCTTTGCTTGTGATGCTTGACACATGTAATCATCTAGTGAGTAATATAGAAAGGATATGGTGGTTGACACACAAATATACACAGAAATAACCTAACTAAATTTCAGTATATATTATTTTGCATTAGACTTGTGTGCATCTTATTTAGGATTTTATTCAAGCTGGACAAAAAAAAAAGTGAACCAGTCCAAGCAAAAATAAAACAGGAAATTACTTATTAAATATTTCCCATTAGGAAATATTTATTCCAAAGTAAGGGTTGCCATTGCACCGAAAGAATGTATAATTAAAACATGTTAAACTGTTTCCATGCGAGTATGCATCTAAGCAGGTCTTAGATAAGATTATCAAATCTTATGGTTAGATCATGAATTGGTATTAGGGAGCATGGAGAAATCCCTTCATTTTTGCAAACCAGAGACAATAGAACCAGTACAGCAATTAGGTTTTAAATGTAAAGTTACTTTGCTCTGTGTAAGAAGTGCCAGAGTGACAGACAGAGCCCACAGAGCCCTAGGAACTGACCATCTTACTAGAGAAATCTATCCTCAAGCAGAGACCATCTAATTTCTGAGCAACAGAGCAACTGGGGGAAAGAGGGAAAAAAGAACGGGAATGTAAGTCAACTGACAAGTCTCTGAGCCCCAGCATGCAGCACAGAGAGGGCTGTGGATTCCTGCAGTGCCTGCTACCAGAGCAGCCTTGCTGTAGGACACAAAGGAGTGGTAGTTACAATCCCATCTCCCACTGGCCCAGCTTCACCCCACTTACCCTGGCAGACAGGCATCCTGGATTACCTATTTAGATTTCAGATGGGTTTAGTCTCTTGCTGGAGAGCTCCACCTTTCTCCACTGACTACAGAAAAACACCAGACAACTCTCACTCCTGCCAGAAACACCTAGTTCTGATAGTGCAAGCTACCCAGAATGAATCTGAACTCTTGAGAACATCTACAGCCCTGAACACAAGGGAGCCACGAGCAAGCTCTATCATGGGCTGTCCAACCAGCTCTGCCTAAATTCACTGGTGGTCTTGTCCTTCAGCTCTCCCAGTATCTTCCAAGCAAACTGGTCTGATCACTGCTAGCCAACATAGATATGAATGAGACAGGCAGTGCTCCTCAGCCTGAGGGCCAGCAACCAGTTCCTTGCTCTCCTTCATTGCTCAACAGAGACACAGGCACTGTCTCCACATGGGCACTGAAAGCAGCAAGGAGTAGCTCTAGCCACAAGAATGGTCCATCCTTCCTTCTTAGGGGTACCATCAAGCAGTTTCAAGGGATTTAGCCACAGTCCTATTTGAAGTGGGTGGGAGCTATCACCTTTCAGTTGAGATGTAATTATTCACTATGAATTTTCCTAGTCTATCCCAGTGAGAGTAGAACAAGTTATTTAAACCTTCTTAAACTTCACTTAATGCCTAAATAACCCATCAGTTACATCTAACTTTACATCCCTGGGCTTGGAGGCAATTACATCTGGTAAAAGTTATGGTGCAAAACTGTGATGAAAAGTTCCATCATTACATCCTCTTGAAGATACTCATGTTTGCTAGACCATTACTAAATGTTAATTTTAAAAAAAAATAAAAATTGTACTCACCAAGCTTTGCTTCTATTACATCTTTATTCTTTGGAAATATGATTTGAGGTGGTAGAAGTGAGTATTCCACTTCAGAAATTAAAGAGGAAAAGAAAGCATGCATTAGCAAGTCATGAAAATGAATTTTCTAAGATAAGGTTTGTAATCTATACAATATTTTAGAATCACAAAACAGAATTAAAAACTAACAGTGTTTCACATACCTGTTTGGATCATCTGGTCTTATTCCTACAACCAAATATCTCTGGGGAGTATGTAGATGCTAATATTTTCAGTATTTTCTCCCCAACTATTTAATTTTACTATTGTACATAGAAAGTAAGCAAAAAAATCAGGTTTTGAAGTACTGTTTTAGCTGCTGAGTGGGAGAAGAAAGCAAATACTGTTATAGGCTTGTGTGTTTTCTCAGCTGGTTTGGGGGTTTTATTAAGAGACATTTGAGAAATTACTCATATCCATTATATGAAGTAGCTAATATGTACTTTTATGCAGTATCTGAACTCCAAACATGTTGCTTTTTAACCCTTTCCTCATTAAGCTTTTCCATCTCAAGGCATCTCTGTGAAACCCATATTTCCCAAAAAAAATCTGTAGGAACGCATTTCAGTCCCTGCTTCCCAGACTGACTGGGTATGACAAAATAGAAGTCAGGAGAGAGCCAGTAACTTCCCAGCTATCTGACCATGCTTAGTTCTTAGCTGCCACCATTCAGAGGCAGAAGTCCTCTGGATCAACATGGATCTGCATGGATTTAACAGGAATGTTAATCATAATCATAATTCCCTAATATTAACAAAACAGAACAGCTCCACTCATCAGCATACTAATTTTTAAGGTATGATAAAAACTCAAAGGAGTTCTCATTAAGTACTTTGAATTTAGCAAAACCAGGAGTGGAATGCCAGACCCAGCCCAGATTTCACATGTTATGTTGCAATCTCTTCTTTCTGCAAGGATTTCAAAAGTTAGATGAACTTTAAGATCTGCCTGGATGTAACAAAGGCTTTTGTAAATTTCAATGCCTTTAGGTAAAAAAATCCCAGAAATTTTTGTTGTAACCCAGGAAGAACAGCATTCCAGAACAGTTAGAGAAATTTTGATGGAAGTACATTCAAACAAAAATTGTTAGGCAGAGAAGTATCATGTAAAGTATGACTGTGAACATGTAGAGCAACAGGTAGAAAAGGAGGAAAGGCACAACATTTCCCAGCTACTGAACTAGGTCTCTATTCAGATCTGTCTTCTGTCTAGGTCAGAATAATCAGAACAAATTCTGATACTGAGATCTGGGCACAGCAGCAAAAACTGCAGCCAAGGCTCCCACACTCCAAGTCTGCAGTCTGTTTACAACCTGTGTGTCTCTCCAGAGCAAAAAGGCCTGATTTTCAGTCTGCAAATGGACATTACTTAAAACAAACGAACTAGCAAACTAACTAACTAAAAAGCCACAAAACAACCACGTGAACCAAACTCAAGCCCTCCACCACCCCCCAATAAAAGGTCTTTCTGACTATTTTTCTACTGATCTGATTACAGAACTGAAGATACATTTTGAAGTTTTGCCAGTTGGTGCAATCTGAAACTGCAAATTGATGCGTGCCCCTTTCTGACCACCATCCAAATACAAAGCCTCCCTGAGGAGACTGCACCCTAGAGGAAATTCAAAGTCCACACACGTCAGTCATACTGGCTATGTTCAAAATTACAGAGACATAGTATAATTGAGATCCATCCATTCTCTATTTTTATATATTTATATATATACTGTTCCTTTTGTCTCATTCAAGACATATTTAAAAGTTTTTTAGTCCTACTATCAAATAAATGTTAGATGGTTGAGATGGACCAAGAGGCATTAAGTTGTAGGCCATCAACATATGACTGATCTAGTGTTCACCAAACAATCATCATTAGCCACAAATTCTGTTGCCCTCAAAAAATAGAAAGCAGAGCATTGTAGCATCCCACTGAGGAGATCCTTCATTTCAGATTTGTGCTACCAGAGAACTCCACCAACCACAGCACCTAACCAGAGTAATCAGAATCTTTTAAACAAAAAACTGAATGAGACCAGGTCTGACTTTACTCCATCTTGCTCTAGGTGGATGGATATCCACAAAATTCATCTAATAACGCTGATCTAAATCTTAAATAAGATGATAAAACAAACCAACCAAAACTTCTTTTTTTATTGTATAAAAGGAGTTTCCTTTGCTCTAAGTTGATATTAGTCTGTTTATCTTCGCAAGCTACAGAATTAATGTCTTACCCTCACTTATGAAAATTCTTGTTGCTGATACATTAAACACATTTCCTTTATGGGTATAAATAAATTGACAAGTATAATAACCATCATCTTCCTTTCTCGGATCCTCAATAAAGAGATATTTTTCTTCCTGTAAGTACCTCTGTTTCGGAACAGGTTTGCAGTCCTGGAAAAGAAAAATGTGTTTGGATGCAAAGAGCTTTTCAGTATTCTGACTTATACTGGCAGTATCAGGGTTTTATTTACCTTATACCACTGGACAATAGTAGCATTCTTATAGTTATCAATGGTAGGACAAGTAATTTTTCCTCTTCCAGTGTCATTTGGGTAACGAATCTGACTTGGGAAACATTTTCCTGGCTTGTATGAATGTACTTGCACACTCATGTTGTATGACCTTGTGCGATCACTTGAACTTGAAAAATGGAATAAAGTATGTCAGTGATTGCATTTATATATATATATTATATATTTATATATATATTAATGTCTAGAACAAATGTGTGTAGTTCTATAAACGTGGATGATTATTGTATTTCAGTCACAGCTTGATTTCAATGATCTACCATAAAAAATAGTAGTTGCAGGGTGAAAACTTAAAGAAAAAAAGTAATCATTTTCACAAATTATAATCATCGAAATATATATTCTTGCCAGTCTCACACCTTCCACTTTCCATGTGGCACTTACAAATGTTTTACACAAATGTAGTTTCCAGAATCCTCTCTAGAAGTTGGCAGAAACCAAAGAAATTGTTCCATGGAAAATACTCGTGATCCCTCCTCCTCCTCAGGAATTATTTTGTGAGTATCCATGTGATACCAGGTGATTTTCACAGATGAACTTGGTTTGGGACATCTTATAACTAAAGCCTCACCTTCCATAGCATCAACTGCAAATGAACAAAAGATTAAAATCTCAGATAAATTAAACCTTTGTCCACTGAGACAGAGAACTTGGCATTCCTGGATGAGTAGGCCAGTCATGTCCCTCTACCCTCCTTGAGCTTTCAGGGACGATACATAGCAAGCTCATTTTCACTAGATTGTTTTTCAATAAAACTTTAGTTTATGCTTGAGGTACGGAGCCATTTGTTTCCAAAAACAGTAACTAATGTGGGGGCAGAAGCAAACAAATCCCTAGGTTCTAATCAGACACATAGTAAAAAAACAAGAGGACTTAATTGAAAAAAACACCAATTTCTTACAATGAACTAATTATATAAATCTTTGCCTAAAATAGTTTTTATTTAAAGCACGAATTAAAACACAAAGAAAAATATTTGCTTTAATGTAGTTATCTTTCCTTATTTCTGTACAATGATTATTTATTTATGCAATTGATAAGTGCTTTTTTTTCTGTTTACTGTTCTGGACATCCCCCCCCTGTGCCGGGAAACATTATTGTTACACTGCATTTTTCAATTAACACTCCCAAATTTGGGATATTAAAGAGCATTTCTATGGAGTACAGCACCTATTTATACCCCTGACTCAGCAGAGTGCATATGCACTGCTCAGTGCAATTAAAGCATGCTGTTGGAGTTTGTGCCCAGCTGGGATCTGGAGCACCAGCTACTCTTAAATCCTTTCAAGAAGACCCTTTTCTTTCCGCTTGCAGAGGTGCCAAATGGCAGAAGTTGAACCTAGACTTGCTGTCTAGAAATGGACAGTGTTTCATGCATTTTAATATACATTAAAAGCTAAATTTTAAGTTGTGATTTCTGCCTTAATGAACTCACTAACTTTAGGCTTAAAAATAAAACCACCAATTTGGAAGCAGCCTACGCATTTCTACAGAACAAGCCTTATCAGAAAGTATTTTTAAAACGTGACTTACATGTTTCAGATGTCATGGAAACCGAGAGGAAGGTAGATAGAAGGATCAAATCTATATGCCCCATCATATTTCTAAACTAAAATAAAAACATTGATATCTTAGAATATACTCTGACTGCACCAGCAATGCTGTATCAATGTAAATCAGAAAATTGAACAAAAAATTTTATCATGTAGTGATAAACTCCATCACGTGAGCTGCTCTGTACAGTGTGTGTGGGGGTGTGGGGGTGTGTGCACATAGCAGCAGTCTTGCAGCTTTGAGGTGATGTTATCTGTTCCATCATCACTGAAATTACAGTTATGATTTAGTTTAGTGGGAGTCAGGGAATTACTCTGTCATGGTGCTCCTCAGGTAGAAGCCTCTTTTAACTTGATTTTTTTTTTAAGGAAGATAAATGTACATCGCCATTCTCTTCACAGTCAAGTGCAGAGAAACTACCTCAACTTAGAAAAGGACAGATCCTGGGTTTGAAAATGTATACCCCGGTTGTGAATTAAGGTTACATCGTTAATTCAAAAGGTGCACAATATTTTTTTTGTCTTTTTATGAAAGTGGAGTTATCTTCAGTGACAGCTTCTCTAGGTAAACGTTTAGCAGTAAGATCAAAACCAGATAAGGGTCATAAACAATGCTAAGCTGAAGGGGAACTGAAGAAATGGATCGGAAAGGTAGGTAAAGAAACATATATTGTACTTAGCTAACAACAGCAGGGAAAATCCTGTATCTCACTGATGTTTTTGTGTCTAACTGATACGCACCAGCTGTAATTCACATGTCACGGTGTGTGGCTCAAGAACTCTCCAGCAAACTCCTTCATTTAAAAAATCTGACCATTTGATCATGGGCATTAAGTTGACCTAAGCCAGAAATATATTAGGAGACAGCAGGCGTGCAAACCAGCTATTTCATGTAGCTGTAAGCATTCTACTTACCATTAAAAAGCCTTGAATGCAGCTTTTCACTGCAGATCACAGAGCAGTGGGTTCTATTGTGGTGTATGAGTAAGCAGCAGTTACAGGGTCCTACAGACAGTAGAAAAGTTGTTTTCAAGAGAAATCAAGTTAGAAAGGAAATACAATTTATCTTGCAGATAGTGAGCACAGGGGCAATAGTGAAAAACAGGCAAGAAATGTAAGTACTCTCGTCATGCTTACTGCAAGGAATTTTTATTTCAGTGCCAGAAAATTCCAGACTAAATAAACATTCACAAGACTTATCAAGTCCTGTGTTTTTGCGAAGTCTGAAATTCAGAGCAAACTCAGTTTTGATCTTTCAGAAATATCATCAGCTTTGTATTGATATGGAAAGTTTCTTCTTTTAGAAGGTTTAATAATATCTGGAGGGTTATCCTTAAAATGAAAAAAACAATGAAAAATCTTAGTGTTTGAATAGAAAAGTGTGAGAATATTATTGTAGGTATTGTGCAGGGATATTCACAAATCACAGGAATGATGAGGTTTAGACCAAAAAAAGCAGCATCTCAGCATCATTGTCACAGCAAAGCTGATGCCATGCCTTTTACAGGAAGTGAGTGACCAGTCAGGAGAAATATTATGTGCGAGGATCTACTTGCTTTCATCATTGCTGGAGAAAAGCACATACAAGTGCAAATCTATTGACTTCTTTAATTTTAAGGTGAACAGATTTTTAAAGAGTACTTTTCAACACTAACATCAAGAGTTTTGCTCTGGAAGGAATGAACAAGGTGGCTCAGAATAGGGTTCATGAGTGACCTGGGACTGGACAGACCCTTAGGAGAAAAAGATATGTCACAAAACGGCGCAATTAAATTCAGAACATCCGCACAGCAAAGCATTCATCTCTGCTCATCATTTAGAGAATGAAGCTTGTTCCTAGAAGTTATTTTGAACACTAGCAGGGAGCAAAAATATCCAGAATATTCCTTCTTTACAAGAAGTCTTTTCCCACCAAGTGTTTGGTTTTGTTCCAGCAACTTGTTTTCCCCCAACAAGGTACGGCAGCAGTTAAATTAACTGCCCTTCTTTTTTTTAGAGCTATCTTGTTTAACTGAGTGATACCTCAGCAAGATGACAAAAACTGGACTGATGGATTTTTAAAGAAAAATAATTTCTGAAATGAGGGTTTTTTTTCTCATTTGCTATTTTATTTGTTAAGTGTTTATTAGGAATTTAGCCACAAGTAATAGTGCTGTTGGAAACACTGGCAAGTCCCTTATTGCCCATGCTATTGCAGCCCTAGAAATGGAAGGCAGAAAGTTGCAAGAAGATGTGCTTTCATCATTTTTGAGATACAGATTTATCCAGGAAGAGGATTACTTGCTCTCACCAACTTTTCTAACAAGCAGCAGAATGACTCAGGAGTAAGAAATTCATAATTTCCTATCTCCATACTTGCCCGTTGTTGTAACTAGCCTTCTGTTTACTGTAAAAATATGTCTTTGAGAGACCTTACACATACTGGGCTACCAGTCTGAAACAAAAGAATGCAAAATATTTGAGCTGAGATGCTCCCCACCAAATTCAATGATTGCTTTATTGATTTTCCCTCCATTTTTAAGTTGCTGTGTACAAGCAGCAGTTCGAGTACGGTTTGGGGGTCATGTGCATGAATATGTACAATATTAATCTTATATTAAAAGGGCTCTAACAAAAGAAGAATGCTGGCTGAAAATTTCATGCAATGAAAAAAGCAATGTAATTTTGTTTGAATTTTCCAAAGTCAGCAATAAAGACCAAATTACCTCAACATGAACTGAAACAGAGGCTGCAGGTCTAGACAGAAAACAGCAAGAGAAGGCCTGGTTGTACAGCACCTTACAGATTCTTCCTACAGCTTAGAATGACTGTGTGGTACGAGTGTAAGCTTAAGCTCTGCAAACAAAAACTTCAGTGTGGTCCTGAAAAAGCACTGGATCCAAAGCTTGGGAGAACTATCTCAGTAGGTCAAAACCTAGCTCCTATTGATCCACTGACACGGTGCCAGAGTCCGGGCTCACTCTCCCCCACAGCACCACACTGGGAGTGGGGAGCACCTCCCAGTCTGGATGTCAGGGGTTGAACCTTAGAGCTGCTGCTCTACAGCACTTCCCAGCTGTCAGCAGGAGGAGAAGGGAAGGACTGAGGAGGAGGCTCCCAATTTGGATTCCAGGGAGAGGTTTATTCCTGCAAAGGTCAGGGACCAAAGGTATGGAACAAGGGTGTAAGGGGTTTTTATAGGGGTGAGGTTCAAGGGGAGGGTGCCAAACTTCAACCAATAGGGAATCTGGGAGGTAGGAGTGAAGGGAGTGGATTACAACTGAGGGACCAATGGGGAAAAAGGGGAAGAGAGGGCAGGTCTTGTGGGCCAATGGGGCCTAGAGTATTAGAGGAATTCCAAAGGGGGCAGTCCAGGCAGGGGGTGGGAACAAGGGAGTATTGACAACTTCATGGGAAGGGGAACATGGAACATTCAGGACCAAGGGGCAGGTACCAGGGTGGATTGGCAAGCAGGGCAGGAGGGCACAATTTAGGGTAAAACCAACAACATGGGGGGGAGGGGGTACAACTCAACAATACAGAGGGGAATAAAACAAACCATTTACATAGCAAAATATAACAAAAACACAATGCAAAATCCACTACCAAAGGCAAGTGAGACAAGGGAGAACCCACTGTGTATATTGCAGAAGCAGTGGTCTGTGGGGCTTAACTCACTGTGTCTCTGAAGGCAACTGTGTTAGTATCATATTTCTGATTTTCTTTCCAAAATTCTGTTTTCCAACAAAATGTTTATAATGCTGTTTATATAAGTGATAAACATTACCTTGTATACTAACAAAAACTGAAATAGTACGGCGATTTCTACCCAAAAAACTTAACAGACTTTACAAATGTAAACATACCATGAAAGAGCGGTTTTGTGGTATTTTTTTCCTGATATATGCAAACCATACACCTTTCGGATGTGATTTTCATTCTTCTATCAAACCAGAAAATCCATTCTGACTGAAAACATCCTATTAAAATTGCAACAGTAAAACTGAACTTATTCCATAACTAGCATTCACGAGAGTTAACAATTATAGTAGTTACAGGTGTAGGTGTGAAATTTAGGAATTTCAGTAATAAAACATGGCATTTCTAGTATTGATATACACATTATTCTTTAAAAATATTTTTAAGCAAAAAAATACCTAAATAAGTTAAACTCTGAAAAATCAGTTGCAGAGTAAAGATTTTCTGTGTCTGACTAATTAGGAAAAATATATACCAGGAAACTGATGACAAAATTCATTTCCAAATACACTTCACTACAAGGTAAATTTTTATGTTAGTCCCAACATTATTTGTCTATCATGGAAGCATACCCACTATTTTAATCTAATATTATTTCTTGAGACAAAGAAGCACATATGTAAACTGAAATAAACTTTTTTATCAAATACTTTTATTATTTCTGGTTAAATGACAATATAAAAAATTGACCTACCATTTGGAAACTTCAGAAAGCAGAGAAGTAGCTTGTTCCCATTGGATGGGTCTTTTGCAGAGATTTCTCTGCTGCGCTTGTACCAGATATTACTGTGAGCTGTTTTTATGTGCCTTGGCAGTTCATATCTGTAGCAGCAAGATAAATAGATTCATTCTGAGACACCTCCCACCAAATAGAGCAGAATGTGCAAATTACTGTAGCAATTTATTCTAAGACCTATAAGAGATAGCATCTCATAGTTCCAGTTAATCAGATATCTTTTACCACTAGCATAGGTTTTCTTTTATTGCAAATTATTCCTTTTTAGCACAATTATACTGCATTAAGTCTGCTGGCTTGGGAGCACAGAGAGGGGACACTCAGATGGCAGAAGACACTTTGAAACAGATTTTGCTTGAAAACAAGTAACAACTTTGCATGGTCTAGTCAAGCAACAGCTCCCTGAGAACAGCTTGAAGAGGCTCTGGAGAATCAGGAACAGTTTTTAATGAAGGAAACTGCTTCACTGAAGCTAAGCTGAACAAAGAAGATGCTGAAAAAACAGTTATCTGTACCAACAGTTAAATTAAGTCTCTGAGGGAAAGATTTTATCCTATGGTCACTCAAACTTTTTTTCCCTCCCCTAGCAGAGTTGTAAATTCCATTTGTCCTTCCAGTGTTCCTGGGACTCTACTATCAGCATGCAACAACTCCACATCAATACACAAAGATGTAGCAATTATACACCAGTATGCAAAAATCTTACCTAGTTTGGAACAAAGGTCTCCCCAGTGCTTGGTATAGCATTTCCTTTGAAGTGATCTGAGGGTTACAACTACCATATGACAAAAAAATGTGCAAAAAAGCTAAAAATTTGCAACAATGAAATCTCACAATGTTTTGGTCAAGATTTCAGACTCTTACCTTCAAAAGTTCACAAATTACTCCTTGCTCAAGTTTGTGAGTTTTCATCAGAATCAAGGTCTTCCTCATTTCCTATGTGAGAGACTTTGGTGAAAATTCTGGAGTAACCATCTGCATTCAGTGGTGGGTTCAATATTCTCTACCACAACATGTCAGCTTCATCTAAGGAAAAGTTAAATACATTCAGGTAAAGCTAACTTCAATTTTCTGGACACATAAAAGGTCCTCTCATAAAGTCCACTGAAACTTAGATCAGAGGAGCTTATAGTGTTGCTCCATACCTCAGAAGAGCCCTTAATCCTGTAGTCTGCTCCCCATGCCCAAGTTGTTCCCAGATCATGGTTCAGATGGGAAACTGATCTCCAGAGGCTAAAGAGAATAGTTGCCAACTGAGCAAAAGCCATTCTGAAGCTTTCCTAAGAAACTAAAATCAGTGCTGAATGCCTCATAACTTTGGGCCCATCTTCTAAAACAAAATCCAACTGATAATTTTATGGTAAAAAGAGCTTACAGAAATACCTCAAGAGATTTCTTTGAGGGGTTAATTGCTCCCTTGGCAGCCTGTATGCATATCACTACAGCAAGCTGTTCTCAAAGCAGAGATAAGTAATGGTTTTGAACTGAACCAGGAATACTTAAGCAAGATAGCAGAAAAATATAAGGTAAGGTAGTGAAGCACTGGAAATTTTCTGGGGACCTAGTGGAGCTGCCACTCCAAGTGTTAAAGAATAATTTAGTATTGGTATCAAGATGAATGAGCTGGCCCCACAGGTCCTTACCTGCACTAGGAGTCGATGATCCAGAGATTCAACCATCAGTGATTCCGTGACTGTTTTGGCACAGAATGAGCATAAGAACTTAAATGTGTTGGCAAAATTATTCCTAGGCTGTGAAAAATATGCAAGCTAAAGCCACACAAGATATAAAAAGTAAAAACTCAGACTGAGTGAGGTTACTGACATCTTAAGAGTTAGGAGTTCAAGCATGCAAGAGGAAAAATGATGGCATTGAAGATAAAGTCCTGAGATAAAAAGTAGAGATAAATTCCATACCACCAGAGTTCACTTTGCTCCAAGAAGAGCTTAGCTAAGCAGCACATTAGCCATGCTTGCCTAATACTTAACTCTATTAGCCAAGAAGTAGTTTCTGGGTACAAATTTTGCACCCTGCTTGCAGCCTGACAGTGGACACAATCGGCAAACTTCAGGCACCAATGACCCTGCCAGGAAAGGTTTCACTATCCACATTTATTGAGGCCAACCCAGGGAACTCTCATGAAACTGGCAAATGATGGGATGGCAGGGGAAGCTGTTGGGTGTGCCAGGTCCTGTGTTTTTTGGCAACCTGTGTCAGGTCTAATGTTTTTTGGCTGGTAGGGATCTACCCTGCTGAGGTTGCAGTGCTCTTCCTGTTACTCTGTGTGTCATGGTGCCCTTCTTGTGGCTAGCAAAGGCATCTCATGCTTGGTATAAAAGGGAAATATGATTTTCCAAGGTTTATAGTATTTTAATAGAGGCGGGCCTTTTCCAAGGAAAGTTTCCCCTGGCCTTTATCATTGGTCATGCAGCCCGAGTACCATTCACATTGTGGGGGATGAAGCTCTGTTGGTTCTTTTCATTGAGAAGTTTGAGACAGTTACCCCAAGAAGACACTGTTGATGGATACTTTCCTAACCAGAGTCTATTGGGTTTGGCAAAACTTGGGAGGGTAGAGAGGTGACTTCTGTGAGAAGACACCAGGATCTGCCCTCATGTTGAACAGAACCAGTTCCAGCAAGCTCCAAAGGAGACCAACACTGGCCACAGCTGAGCTCATCTGCAACATTGGCAAGTACTCCATGGGAACATATTTAAGAAAAGGTAAAAACCGCTCCACAGCAACTGTGAGTGAGGGCTGAGACAACCCTGCAGTGAACAAAGAGGGAAAGGAGGTGCTCCAGGTGCTGGAGCAAAGATTCTCTTTCAGACCATGGGGAAAATCATGATAATACAGTTTGTCCTCCTGCAGCTCATGGAGGATGCCACACAGGAGAAGGTGGATGTGACCTGAGGGAAGCTGTAGTCCATAGAGAGTCCACAATGGAGCAGGTTCCTGGCAGGAACTGAGGCCACAGGGGAGCCCTTGTAAGAGCAGGTTTTCTGGAAGGTGACACACACAGGAGCAGTCTGTTCCTGCAGCCCCTATAAAGACCCACACTAGAGCTGCTTGTGAAGAACTCTAGGCCATGGGAAGACCCACACTGGAGAAGTTTGTGGAGTGTCTCCTAAGAGAGGGACACCCTCTTTTCAGTAGTGTGAGAAGGAAGAAGAAACAGAAACAAAATGTTATGAGCTGCAACCCCTGTTCTCCATTCCCCTGTGTCACTTGGGAAGAGGAGGTAAGAGACTTGGGAATGAAACTGAGCCTGGGAAGAAGGGAGGGGCTGGGAGAGGACGGGATTAGTTTGGGTTGTTTCTCATTATTCTCCTCTGTTAATAACTGGCAAATTAAAATAATTTCCCCAGGCTGAGTCTGATTTGCCTTTGATGGTAATTGGTAAGTCATCCACCTGTCCTTTTCTCAACCCATGGACTTTTCATAGTATTTCCTCCCTCTGTCCTGTTGAGAGGGTAATGGAGCAGCCTGTTGGGGCCATGGTGGCCAGGCAAGGTCAACTGGCATGGCAGGCTCCCACACAGCACTAAGTGAGGGCATGCATGTAGAAAGCAAAGGATTAATATGAATTTAAGTTTTACAAAGTCATCAGTATTTTTACCCTTCTCATCTTGCTCCTTCATCCCACCAAGCCAGAAATATTAAGTATCTTGTAAGGCTTTCAAATCCACTATAGCTGCCAAATAGCATATTAAAGTTCAGAGGATGTAAAACAGAGGTGACTATCTTGAAGGAAGCAATTGGGTAAAGTATGTAGAATCATAACTGTGCTTTATATGTAGATGGCAATTATTTCCCTTGGCTTGCACGTTGATACATTACTTGGTACACTATTTGATCACCAGCAGTTTATAAAAGATCTAGCAATGATAGTTATGCTTGTCAGGCCAAGGACACTATTCAAACAAAAACCATGCCATCATTAACAACGCCTTTGTATATTAAAAACAGTTTCCCTTTAAAAGAAATTCTAAATTTCTGTTCCATGCCTTGCCCCAAAAGGAAAGCAGCTGAACACTGCCATCCCACAGAGTCTGGATAAAGCCAGCCAGAATGAAAATAACAGCAGCTGTTCTGTATGTCTGAATGTCACCAGGCCACCAGCAGGATCCCCATGGGGAGATCACAAAGCCCACCAGAGAGAGGATCTGTGCAGCACATCTGTTGCTCTTATGGAAATTAAAACACTTTGCTGAGTCTCCAGAATCTTCCATTCCCACAGGTGGTCCTGTCCTTAGATGCCAAGATGCCTTACAGTACTGAGGTGAGGATGAGTCTGAAGAGGCAATTTTCTTTGGGCAAGAAGCCTATACTAAGTGTATACACGAAAGAAAAGAAACACAGAAGTAACCATCACTCTTGTGTCCAAATAACTTCAGGGCAGAAACAATAAGTGAATCAGTCATGAACATGAATAAGTCCGTAAGTGAAATCTTCCAAATTTTAAGAGGCCAGTACTTGTTGCAGCATCATAGTCTCATTCCAAATATCCCAGGTCCTTACAGCAAACACTCCCCTTGGAGTGCATGGGAAGCTAACTCCCATGCAGCACTCACTCCATTTTTCTTCACTGAGGAAACAATTATTTAGCACATCATTGTTCTTCTTATCTGACCTTTCCCCTGAGAACAAAGAGGTTTTTTTTCTACACAATTTCTTAAGAAGACATATCTACAAGTGTGTGGCATTCTGGAAATCACTACTTGGATGCGTAAGACACAATTCTTATTAATTTACACAACTGAAACGAATTTCAGTTCTCTGGAAAATCACTGAAGATAATTTGTTGACAAATTATGTTGTTTATAAAGGCTTCTTACTGAATACTCTTGTTTGTTCCTTAACAAATACAAATTACTGGAAGCTAACATCTTACTGATAAAAGAGGGTCATGACGTACTGACAGTATGCAAAAGCAGAGCCTTAGTTATTAAAAAAAAAATTATGATATCATTACTTAGCAAAATGTCCTTTTCTTTTTTTTTCTCTAGGTTATGAACTGGGTTTTTGGAAGAACTTTTTTTCTCTTTAGTATTATGTAACTGAATTTAGTATCAGATCTGGCTGCAACCTGGAGTTTGCATTCCCTGAAAGTTTAAAGTATTTTGGAAAGAAAAACAAGGCTTCTCATAAAAATGATATATCAGCAAAGTTATTTTTTTCTATAATAAAAAAATCAACATATTTGTTAGTTTTTCTGTAGTTGAAGCACCAGGCATCCAAACCCCAAGGACTCCTCTGCTAGAGTTCAGAAATTCTTAGAGTACTTAATTCTTAGACCTTAGAGCACCTGTCAAAACAGGGAGGGCTATGAACTTAAAAACTCTGTGCTTGGCTCTCGGCAGCTATTCACATGGAAATTAGGATAGACTATGTCAGAAAACAGGCTGTTAATTGTACTCTTTGTTCCCAGTTTGGCAAGTTTTAAAAAATTCTGAG
Source organism: Anthoscopus minutus (assembly GCA_013399455.1). Lineage (NCBI taxonomy): Eukaryota > Metazoa > Chordata > Aves > Passeriformes > Paridae > Anthoscopus > Anthoscopus minutus. The sequence continues at coordinate 97,114 of VWYI01004819.1, read as the reverse complement.
AATACAGACTGTTGCCTACCTCTGTAAACTGTAGAGATACTAAATGTCATACAGAGTGCCTGTTAGCACCTATTACCCCACATTTCAAGGCTTGTTTCTCCACCATGAAAATAGAAACTCAGTATGTTTTGCCTTCTCTCACTAAACGAGAATCCTTTCTTTATCAAAAGCCTTCTTACAGTTTTCCACACGATTTTCTGCAAGTCTTCTTGGGAGATGAGCTGTTCCAGGAGCCAATCTTCTTTTCCCATCAATATAAAATGAGCTATTTATTCTTATCCATAGTCACCAACCCTACTGCCACCACTTAGCATGGTCTTGGTGTATCTATTACTCACTTTGCCATTGCCAACCAGGCCAAAATCCTAATTTCTGTAGGATTCTACATGGAAAAGAACCTACATGTAACTATGGCCCATTGCAAACACAGGCAGGTCTTCACGAAGACTGCTTCATAGATCTGTGAGTCTCTGTTCAAAAATTTGTCCTGCAAGATGCCAGTAAGAAGCAGACATTGCAGGAAAGACCCAGTGGAAACTCTACCCCATGTGCTTTCCCCGTAGGATGTAGGCATTATAATAATCAATACAGACAATCCACAGTTCTACATGAAAATAAAGCTGAATGATGGAGTCACTTAGCATGAGACAAATACTGTTTAAAGTATTTCTTTAAACTTTAGATTTTGAGTCCATGACTTCTGTGAGGCAGTTCTCTGAGCCCAAGCTTCTGCCTCCTCCAAAAGGAGGTTAACCCACAGCTAATCAATTCCTACACTAGAAATATGAGTCGTAAGTGTGCATCCAGCCAGACGTGGAGGACAGTTCTTGTCTGTGTCTTATCCAAAAATGTCAGTTGTAAGCATCTCTGCTCTACCTCGTCTCCATAGCCAGCAGCAAAGCTTGCAGGCTCCTAGCAGCTTTTGAGGACCTCAGTGCTTTCAAAAAACTGAAGATTTCAAGCACTCCTGCCCAACTGCTCTCAGGGTCCATAACCATAGGCCAAACTTCCTGAAGTTATCCTCTGCAGCTGACAGCCTGCAGAAACAAGCTCGCCCGAGACCTCCCACATCAGCAGTGAAGAGTGTGCTGTGCACTGTGTGACACAAACAAGCAGGTGCACCTCTCTGTCCTCCTGCACCACATCTCAGCCCTCACACGCCAGAACCCGACAGCTGTACTCTCTGTCTCTTCCAAACACACCAGTCCAGGACTGAGGCTCCAGGATGAGGCCCAAAATGTTGGAAGTTTCCTAGATCCTGTGAAACTCACTGAAATACCAATCAGTTCTGTAGCAGAATGGTTGCTTTGGGACAGTAGATACATTTTCATGGGAAGTGCTATAAGATCAGGCGTCCTCTAGCTTTATTTGGTTTCTTTCAGCTGTTGAACTACACAAAGCCCTATTCTCAGATTAATAATCCTACAAACACATACAAAGTGATCACCTTTCCCTACATGTAAAGGGTATCTTGCGGTCATTTTGGATTTTCTCTGAAAAAAAATCCCGATGTTCAGAAGCTACCAAGAGGGCAAAGAGATTGTGAAGAGTTACTAACAAAAGAACAGAGAACAAAACAGGAAATGTTATTATACTGATGCAACACATTCTTATCTTGAGCACTGGGTTTGATTCTGGTCTTCACTGACAAAAAAGATATTGTAGCATGAAAAGAAGTTATTAAAAAGAGCAGTAAAAGGATATCAGAGGCAAAGAGGGCTTCTGATGCAAGAATAAACCAAATTATGTGTTTTTCTTTGGCTAAGAAAGGAGAGAGCTTTCAGCACCAGGAAAAATTACACTGGAAACTATTTTTCAGTACTTCTCATGAGAAAGGAAACAGGGAAATGATCAGACATATGGCTGAAGCAGAAAACACTACTCTTTCACATAAGTAAAACTCAAATCTAATTGTTGTGTGAAGCTATTAGTAAAGTAGATGCACAATTGGTTTCAAGTGGCATGACTCAAGGAGAGGCACTCTGATCACCATTCAAGGTGGTACTGGAAAAGTTGCTTTAAACTGAGGATGTCCATCCCCTGTGGTTGACACTGGGGTTGGACATAGAGTTTATCCTCTTCCTCACCCATTATTTATGGTTTGTGGTTTTGGCTAGCAATAGGATACAGACCTGGGGATAGTGGGTGGGTGAAGTTGTGCAAACTGGTATGATAGCTCTTAATATATAAACAGAAAAACAAGAAATGCAAAAGTGTAGGTAACTATCACTTGAATTTAAATTCCTTTTTTGTTTTTGCCAGTTATTTAATTTCATCTCACAAAAAGTGTCATTAATAATTCTGCTAAGAACCAAAAGAGAATGTTTTTTCTATAAAACCTGGGATTCCTGCAGAGTCTGGAGATTCGTTCTTATAGTCTCAAGTTGTGCTTTTGGGAAATGTTTGCGTCTTTCCTCCCCTTTGTTCTTACTTTGGAGCAGAAAAACCTTCTAGGGGTAAAAAAAAAAAATAAAAAGAGGCTCACAACAACAATTTCTATTCTTTGTGGCTCAGAAATACAGAGTAATGCAGATATATGCAAAAATGCTTTTCCAGAGAGAGGACAATTAAAGTGATGGATTTTGAGCACAGAGAATAAATGTAAAGTGGCAAGATTTTACACTTCTAGGCAGAGAAACATAATATTTTTATGCCAGCAGACACTTTCCCATTCCAAATCCCAGTTTCAGTGCTGTGACAAAGCCCTTTTGGGAAACAGGTTTTCTGGCAGTCTCTTCCTTGGCGTTTCTTACTAGCCACTTAAGTCCCACAGCACCACACAGCTCTGTTGAAACCTCAGTTCATTCACCCAGGCTGGACACTAGGGCTTGTGGGCATCCTGCTCAGCACCACTTCTCTGGAGCCATGGTCTTCCATCACAGGCATTGCCTCACTGGTCATCACTTCCCATTCTGGGTTTTGCTAACTGGTCACTCAGCACCATGCGAGTGCAAAAGGAAATAAAACCTGCCTTGTGCTCAAATTGCCAGTGAGACATTGTTGGGGGTTACATGTTTTTTTTTTTTTCCTTTTCTTAGCTGTTAGAATTTTTCCCATTTAGCTGAGAGAAAAAAGCCTGATGGCTGGTACATCATCGGTACTTTAAAAGACAAAAGGATGGGCTGAGCCCCCGGGGGGAGTGGGAAGGGGAGCGGTTTTTGGTTTTGGGTCCTTCTGGGAGGGCAACACAGACACTCTCGGAGCTGTTTCTGCTGGGGGAAGAGGTTTTTGCCATCGTCCAGACGGAGCGGCTGTTCCTTCTGCGTCTGCTTCTTC